>CM055266.1:1396781-1805944 GCA_029237695.1 Conchocele bisecta
AAATAGGGCTTATGGGTTTTGTGACCAGTGTAGATCCAGATCAACCTGTGCATCCGCAGTCGGATCCGGCTCTTCACTGTTCGTTATTCTACCAATGAAACACGCGCCGTGCTTTTAACAAGCAGTATATAACATTATCAGGCTACAGGGACCCGTTTCACTAAACTTCGTACGACTAAAATGTTCGTAAGTGCAAATTGAGGATCGTCTGGAAATTTCAATTGATGGATTTACATTTATTGAGCATAGGCTGCATATGCAGCCTATGCTCAATAAATGTAAATTCAATAATTGTTTACAAGAAAACATTGTTAATGTGACATTTACAGACTATCATAATTTTACACTTACAACATTTTAGTCGTACGAAGTTCAGTGAAACGGACCCCAGGAGTGTGCTATTTGATCAGGATCTACACTGGTCACAAATTCCAGAAGCTCCATTTCTCCACTCACATTACATGTATATAATGTCATATGTACACATAGTAAACTATATAAAGCCCAAACATGGGAGACAAGAAAAGATATTTGGACAAAGGTAAATGCCCACTCATTAGGCACAAAGCGTTCTTTATAGGAATTAAATAAGTGTATAATTGTGTCACTATTCCACCAGTTCTAAAAAGTAGGAGTGCCTGCTACACAGATATAATCATTTAGCAATATTTATTGTACCGAGACTCGTGGTGGTATCAGGCTATTTTCATATGCAAATGAGGCATGACATTTTTTTTTTTAGTATTTATACTAATTAAATGTGTCGCATGAAAAATAATATGTTCAACAGACTATAAAGTATGATCATTGCATATCAAAAAATAAATACAGAGATTAATTAGTAATGTCCGTTAACGTTTTAAGGAAATACGGTTATCGCCCCTGATATCAGTGTGGAAATGTACATCTGATATAAAATGTATAATAATGTCAATCAATACATGGGGTAATGGTGACTGAATGTTTATTTTGATAGAAAATGTCTCAGGTGATGATATAAAGAACATGTGGTGTCTACCGAGTGGGCGCACCTTTAAATGGGTGGTACAAAATAAAAAGAAGGCTCATTCTTAAATTTGATATAATTTAATATTAACAAAACAAATATTGTTTTTTCATTGTTTATATAGCCGTAAAATCTGGGCAGGTTTCGTGAAACGGCCAGTAGGCATAGATGGGAAAATATCCCCATGTTCGCTCTACTGTCTGTTCCACGTTTTTCTGCCGACAAACTTTTGGCTATTAAACACATTAAATCTAAAAAATATTGAAATGTAAGTACTTTTTCACCAATAACAAAAAAGTCACCCTCCCCAAAATTTTTGTTTCATGAAATTCCATCAAATATTATGGGAATTTAACATGGGAAGTCAATTTCCAAAACTTTCCATTTTTTGATCCTGAAGGATAAAAAAACTAAATAAATTGGAAATTGGCTCCGAAAACTGGCGAGATAGATGTAACTCAGAAAACAAGTTAGATTTTGAAAATCGGTCCACAAATAAAAAAAATATTTTAAAAAAATCTATTTTTAGCCCCCATGTTAAATTCCCATAGGGAAATCGCTTTTTAGCAATCAATATTTGATGTAACAAATAATTTTTTTTGGGGAGGGTGACTTTTTTGTTAATATTAATAAAAAAAGTACTTACTTTAAAATATTTTTTTGATTTAATGTGTTTAATAGCCAAACGTTCGTCGGCAGTACAACGTGCAACAGACAGTATGCACGACACTGCTTCAATTGCCTTCAGTTGTCTCCCATGCAGGCGGAATAAATGACGAGCTTTGAGCCCAAATTTTAACAAACACAACAAAAAATATCTTGCACATTCCTCACAGGAATGGCCAACAATTGGAACAAACCCAAGCTGAGCTGGGTCTACCCGATAGTAAGATCAAAATTACAAGCAGAGCTCTAGTTAAGGTGCGTAATTTTATCAACTTTGGGGGGAATTTTGTTATTTCTTCACCAAAAATGGCAAGTTGGGAGTGCTTTAGAATCGTCTCATTGAGACGATTCTAAAGAACTCCCAACTTGCCATTTTTGGTGAAGAACTAAGAAACATACCTTGAACATTTGGTCAAATTACGCATCTTAACTGGAGCTCTGATTACAAGGCGATCGCCAATGAGTGTTGACAGCCACCAACATGAGGAAGCGACTGATGAAGTTTATTAAAGATCGGGCGCACGAGATATACAAATTTGGACGCGAGTCCAAAATTGTTGACGCGGGCGGCACCAGCAATTGCGACAGCTATGTCTCACTTTCCACTAATGTGGGCGAGACAAAAATCATCATCTTTAAACAACATAGATCCATACTGGTTTTCATACTTAAACCACATTCTCATCTCGCACATGTAAGTAGCAAGGTTTTCGCACTAGAATAACTTGCCAATGTAAGCGATAGGGAAATAAAAATCTAGCCCAAAGACTATCGTTCGAAAGAAGATAATCTAAAAGCAAATGGGTATTACATTCGAACCTACCAAAACGACCACCTCTTTACAACAATCTCTCTGTAACAGCCACAATTTTATATCCCAATTGGACACCATTGGACACGATTTATACCTCTATACAACAGTCACCTTTCTACAACAGCTAGTTTTGTGTCTTCTTCCCACGGGTGGCTGTTGTAGAGAGGTTGCACTATTTACGACCACATGATAGTGAAAATGAAATGTTAACCCTCCACAGGTAGGAACATATTTATTGTCGCCATTTTTCTCCGAACAAAAACATGTTATGGCAGTATTTCAGAATCATCTCCCATGGAGATGATTCTAAAATGCTGCCAAAACATGTCTATGTATAAAATGAAGTTTGTGGAGAAAACGCATATTTTTCGCCGTCTTTTAGAAGTTAACAATAGAAAGGTGTGAATCCTAGTAAAATTCACAGTTAACACGTGAATCCTTAACCCTTTTAACCCGAAAGCCCGCTAAAGCAGTTTATGCAAACAGTGCAGATCCAGATGAGCCGGCTCAGGATCTGCACTTCTTTAAAGTAATTTTCATATGTTTGAGCACAAAAAAACAGCCCTTGTTCATAAATGGACTAGTCTGAAAACCATTTTGTGTTGGTTGGATTGGTTGAAAAATTAACATATCGAAATCCATTCTGGTTACTTAGGGGTGAAAGGGTTAACGACTGATGGATGAACAATCATCACTAAAATACAAACACCTCCCCCATCCTCCTCACCTTTTAGGAATCAACTAGAGCAACTGAGCAGGGGCTCACGGATACCCCTCGACGCCGCCTGATCCGACCACCAAATATTTTCCAAGGCTATTTGGCCTTGACCATGAAAGCAGAATGAGCATGAGTGGGTTATAGGAATGAAAATATGGACGATGATAAAGAAATATATGAAGTTTCAAGTCAATCTTGACTTACGTTTGCAGAGATATCATGTGAAGTTTAAAACGTTAACACCAATTTCAAAGTAATTTTACCTTGGGCATGAAAGCAGAATGGGTGGGCTATAGAATGAAAATATGGATGATGAAAAAGAAATATATGAAGTTTCAAGTCAATCCGACTCACGGTTGCAGAGATAATGTGTACCCGAAAACTTCAACGCAAGTCTTATGGACGGATGGAAAGAATTACGAAAACAAGAAACCCCATGACGTACTTTGTATGCCGGGGGTATAATAAGATTGGAAATGTTAAGTAACAATGGAAGGGCGTGTAACGACCCATCGACACAGAAGACGGCTACATAAGAAGATCCCCAGGGCACGTACAGACACAGGTGGAAGACTCGGACCTGTGACACCACAAAATTGCCCATTAAATCAATTCCATTACCCCACCCACTTGGTCTCGTACTGTACTATGTTCTATTTATATATAAATAGAACACAGTACTGTACGAGACCAAGTGGGTGTCACAGATCCGAGTCTTTCACCTATGCGTACGAAATCATACAAACTCCCAATTTTAATTGACTGCTCAAGAGCTGGCTATTGTCTCTCCGGCTATATTTCCCTGCTGTAGTCCGGCCTGTGACGCGGCCATGTGCTGATTGAGGAACAGCGACTGTCCGCCGGGACCGCCCAACAGAGGCGTACTGTCCGCTGAATGCACAAATCCACCGGTGGACTGGAGCAAGCCCTGGCTCGCCATTTGTGAGTTGTACTCTGCAGTCTCCATGCGTAAGATGTAAGGGATAATACTGTCTATTTGCACGTTTCCAATCAACCCGGCGAAGAATAGCTCCTCCATTATGTTGGCCTGAAGAGCGTTGAGGGGAGGTAAGCGCAGCAAGAGCTTTGCGAGTCTGTCGGGACTGTTTGGGTGAGATTCTAATAAGTATTGTTGGAACTCCTTCTGCATTTTCTCCTGTACGTTCTCTATCTGTGGCACGCTCGGCAGTGACGGATTGTCTGGAACACAGGTAGACAGGAATACATGCTAAGGCGTTTTGATATCAAGTAAATCGGCTTGGACAGGTGTAGGAATTCCGAGACTCGCTGAGACATTAATGGACATAGAGAGGAATTTTTCGAGCCGCGCCAGATGGACATAGAGATTACAAGGCTAGTGTCTTTTGATATTAAGTTCATCAGGCTCGGTTAAGAAATGTGTAGGAATTCCGAGGTTCGCCAAGACTTTTTTTTTTGAAGTGGCGATTTTTTATTTTCTCCAGCGGAATCCCTGTGTTGTTGATATCAAACTACGATAGTGCCATTTGGTATCAAGCACAGGTGATTCTAGCATGTCTTGGATGGTCAATTATTGTTTGTATATACACCTTTCTAAACAATGTACAAAACAATTCAAATGCGCCTGGGTGTAATAATAATAGTACTTAGAAAGGTATAAAACTCCCATTCGCCACCATTGAAACAAAAAGCCACGCGATGTAAATTCTGGAACACATTACAGCGTGACGAAACCGCTGCTTACGGTGGGTTTTCGGTATAGATTTTACAGTTGTTAATACATTAACATAAATCTCAAAGAAATTTGAGTGTAAACTGCACTAAAAACACATCTCACTAACCTAAATTCGCTTTTTAAAATCAAACACCTTCACTTCCTGATTGAAAATTAATGTTAGCCGCCATCATTGAAAATATATCAATCACGTGCACGCAGTGGTTTGGTTGGTTACTGGAGACGGACATCATTTCCCATTAGCCAACCAAATCAGTGCGTGTCACGTGATTCAATATTTTTAAACCCACCCCAAGCAGCGGTTTCGACACACTGTAATGCTTTTATATCTAGGCGAGTTCCAGATGTCTACATTGCGTGGCTTTTTGTTTCAATGGTGCCATATGGGAGTTTTATACCTTTCTAAGTACTATTATTATTACACCGGCAGCAATGACACCTGCGTTACCGGTTACCGACACTGTTTTGTGGTCCCGTTGTGTAATTTGTACACATTTTAAACCTGTCCAACCGACTGACCTCTCCAGACAGGAATTCGATTTCAACACTTTTCAGCTCGAAACTTAATCGACACGATTATCGAACACGGGCTTACATACCGGGCTGTACCGGGCTGAAAAGTAGTCACAGGCCATACCATGAAAGGTAAGCTGAGTTCGTTACTTATCTGAACTGCTTTCAATCAAGGATTTTAAGTCTATATTATGTCTCTGTTTCAATGTTTGTCAATAAATGAGTGATTTTTATAATTTTGTTAACTTTTTTTTTATTGCATATCAATATTCAGTATATACAATGTACATGTAAACAATCATAATAATATAAAGAAACATGTATCTTTATATAAACTTAACCCTTAGAATGCGGGAACCGAAAATAGTCATCTGCTGCTGAGTCATATTTTGTCTCTTCTCTCAATAAAAACATGGTTTGTCAGCATTTTAGAATCATTTCCATTGGAAATGATTCTAAAGTGCGGTCAAACCATGTTTTTGATGAGAAATGGAAAATAAAAAATAAACAGCAGACGACAAATTTAACGATTTTAAGAAACATGTATCCTAATATAAAGTATGTTTACAAAACACAGTGCACTCATGCATTCATGTACATACATTGTGTGCACACTTGTGTACATGTATATGAATGAACTTGCAACTCCATAGATTGTAGAACCTCGTTGTAATGACACCGTGTTAATATCCGGTCCAAAGCCATGTTGGTTAACTCGGGTTACACTGTATGTATGTAAAAATTTGTGGACCGATGTTCAAAATCTAATATTTGTTTTCCAGTTTTATTTCATTTTCAACATCTGCAGCTCTTTCTGTAGCAGATCAAAACGGCCCCTGTACAAATGGGCACCAGCTGTAAACTAGAAACTGTGGTCTGTCGACGCACAAACTTTCAAATAAACAAACAGACAGACAGACGGATGTACGATCAGTAGCGAGGGTAATTGTAATGATGTGGAAGGACGTATCGTTAATAAGTAATGCATGTGTGCAATATGAAGATATTAGCTGAAGGCAAACAGAAATTATAGGTGATTTGAGAAACTGTTCAAATAAATAAACAGACAGACAGACGTACGATCAGTAGCGAGGGTAATTATAAGAATGTGGAAGGATATAGTTACTAAGTAATGCAGGTGTGCAATATGAAAATATTAGCTGAAGGCAAACAGAAATCATAGGCAATTTGAGAAACTCTTACAAAAACTTTCAAAAAATAAACGGACGGACGGACAGACAGACAGACAGGGCGAAACCTATAGGACGGGGCACTAATAACCAGGTTTTAGTAGAAACTTGACATAAGCCACTGGAATATCTAAAACAATGATATCAAAGCAATAGACGTTATTATGTGGCTAGTTTGATATAAACCTAGATATCATCCCTTGGCAACTTGGCTTATGGAAGGTCTTAGGCTGATATCAAGTTACCTCAGGCTGATACCCATGGTAATATCAACTAGCCACACAGCTCCAGATAAGTTTTGTATCTAAAGAGTATTATACACCCAGATTTCAAATTCAATGCTTATTTTACATTTACAAATGTATTATTGATTTTCTTCCATATTAAATAGGGAACAAATGATAAAAAATAAAACAAATTCAACTAGGAAATGTGTTCATAGAACACGGATGCCCCACTTATCGCTTTGATAGTAAACATAATCCATGACCCGGGGGTCAATTAAAAAATCGAAATTGCACATCTCCTCATAATAATTACGGTTTAAAAGTTTCAGGAGTTATAAGACAAAATTGCCAAATTATAAGTCGAAAAGGAGGAGATAATTGATGACCGGGGGTTGAATAAATTTTTCAAAATAAACTTTGCGCATCTACTCATCATAAGGAAGCTATATACCAAGTTTCAGGTCTGTAGCTATTACGGTTTAAGAGTTTTACGACTTAAAAGTCAAAATTGGAAGATTCTAAGTTGCAAAGGAGGAGATAATCCATGACCCCGGGGTTGAATCAAAAATCAAAATAAACTTTGCACATCTACTGATCATAAGGAAGATAGCTAGTATGGTTTAAAAGTTTTACGATTTACAAGTTAAAATTGCCAAATTCGAAGTCGAAAAGGAGGAGATAATCGATGACCCGGGGGTCGAATAAAAAAATTAAATAAACTTTGCGCATCTACTCATCATAAGGAAGCTATATACCAAGTTTCAGGTCTGTAGCTATTACGGTTTAAGAGTTTTACGACTTACAAGCCAAAATTGCAAAATTCGAAGTCGAAAAGTGGAAGATAATCCATGACCCCGGGGTCGAATAAAAAATCAAAACAAACTTTGCGCATCTACTGATCATAAGGATGCTACATACCAAGTTTCAGGTCTGTAGCTAGTACGGTTTAAAAAGTTTTACGACTTACAAGGTTGGTGACAGACGGACGGAAGGACGAGACAGGATGGGACGGACGGACAAGGGTAACACTAAATGCCCCCTTTACTATCGAGGTGCGGCATAAAAAAATTCACTTATTTGAGCTGCAAACAGCAAACAGTGTTTGCTTTTTACAGTTCAACTAAGTAATTTTTCAACTTTATTACTGTATGTTCACTACTCAATTTGAAAGTCAATGTGTATTTTCACATTGCTGCGAGTAGTTTGTACTCCCACTTTCGATAATCACTGCGTATTCTGCTAAAATAAGTGCGTAAAATACGCCTGGAGCAGTCTGAAGTGTTGTGTCTACCGTGGCGTTCAAAACATTTTGTCTGTTTAAACTTTGCAAGGAGTCAGTTGAACAGACCAAATGTTTTGCAACCACAGTAAAACCACCCATGGTTTTATTCCTTAATTAATTACATGACGTACCTGGGGAGAAGAGAAGGAGAGCCTTCATGTAGGCGTACTCCTGATTGTCCACCTGTAAACACTGCATCTGCTGGATGTACGCCTGTAACTTCAGGATGTGCTCGATTACAGCCTTCACACGTTCCGCCACCGCCTTGTCTGATTGGGAAATTTGGGAAACACATAAAAATATATGGTTTCCCCATAACAGAGATCGTGCCAATGTTTAGGGTTAATAGTATGACAGTACTGGTGTAATCACAATAACGATGTATTTGGATACAATTTACTTAATAGGGGTTTCCCAAAGCAAATTGTGTCCGAATATATAGGGTTGTTACGATACACCATGCAACTGTCTGGATATCCAGATTATCAGGCAAGGCTACGAAATGCATGGCAATTCCGAGGCTAATCTGTCAGTGAAATAGATAATACTAGACTAGTGTGCTTGGATCTTCGGGATTTTCCATGGATGCTGATTTAATATGATGTTTAGTATAGATCCGTATCAGGCTGCAGGAGTGTGCTGGAAGATCAGGAGCTACACGGGGCATAAATTCCATAAGCGCCCCATTTCTCCAGTCACAAATCAGGAGCTAGACAGACCATAAATGCCATAAGCGCCCCATTTCTCCAGTCACAGATCAGGAGCTAGACGGGCCATAAATGCTATAAGTGTCCCATTTCTCCAGTCACAGATCAGGAGCTAGACGTGTCATAAATGCCATAAGCGCCCAATTTCTCCAGTCACAGATCAGGAGCTAGACGGGCCATAAATGCCATAAGCGCCCCATTTCTCCAGTCACAGATCAGGAGCTAGACGGGCCATAAATGCTATAAGTGTCCCATTTCTCCAGTCACAGATCAGGAGCTAGACGTGTCATAAATGCCATAAGCGCCCAATTTCTCCAGTCACAGATCAGGAGCTAGACGGGCCATAAATGCCATAAGCGCCCCATTTCGCCTGTCACATATCAAGAGCTACACGGGTCGTAATCGCCAATTTGCCAGCGACGGCGTACGGTACCTGAGTCCATGGTGGACTGGAGGTGGTTGAGTATGGCCATCAGCATGGTGGACAGGGACATGAGCTCGGCACACTGCGCCAGGCCCAGGGTGAATAGTCCACACCAGCACGCCCGCACCAGCACGGTCTGTACATCTTGACTGAAACAGTGTCGTATCATTAATAACCAGGGATCCAATACTGCGAAGAAATTATTTAAGAGATTTGTTCAGTTTCCATTTGTTTCTAGTCACGTTCTGCTTTTCACCATATAGTTATTTTAACACGTGCCACTGATTTTGATATGGAACGTATTTTGATATGGAACGTATTTTGATATGTGATATGGAACGTATTTTGATATGGAACGTATTTTGATATGGAACGTATTACAAAGTATACATGTGAGCATTGGCAGACATTTTTATTGGAATCCGGAAAAACTATGAAACAGGATTTAAAATCATTGTAATCGATTTGAAATAGACTTGGGTTAGTAGAAATACAGTGTCCAGTTTAGAGATGTTCCACTGTGAGACAGGCATATGACTACTTCAAGAGACGCATGTTTGCTTTGTGATCATGAACAGACATATTCATCGGAGATAAAGGGCAAAAAACACTAGCAAAATTAAGCACAACAAGCCTTTCTCAGCATCCAGTTTAGAGACGTTCCACTGTATAAGTAGTTATAGTTCATAAGAATTATTATGCGTTTGCTAGTACAAGCTTGTTACAATGTAGGTCCACCACCCCTAAACGTGCTTTATAATGGTTACAATATTATGTGATTGGCTGTGTGACACCGAAGTGCACACGTGTACAGGTGGTAACATGGTGTGCGTCTCGTGAACTGTCGACAAGGTGTGACATCAGTTCTAAATATGTTGTACAAGTTGTAACATTTAATAAATATTGGCGAAATGGTTGCAATATACGACTGAGACGAAATGAAGTGTTTTCATTGATCGAGAAACTAGGGAAAACAATAAACAATATTTTTGCAGAATTTATCGAGGATATAAAATTTTAAAAGAGTCCAATTAACCCGAAAGCCCGCTATAGCGGTTTATGCAAACAGTGCAGATACAGGTGAGCCGTCTCATCAGGATCTGCACTTTTTGAAAGTAATTTTCTTATGTTTGACAACAAAAAAAATACACCCGTTTCATAAATGCACTAGTCTGAAAATCATTTTGTGACGGTGGGATTGCTTGCAAAAATGAACATATCAAAATTAATTCCAGTTACTTAGGGGTGAAAGGGTTAATAGTTAACAATGCTGATAAATTCTCTAAATATAGTCGTTTATTCCAATCCTCACCTTAGGATCTGGAACGCTGCTATCGAGCGGGTCCAATGCATGGACAGGAAGAGAAGTCGCGAGGCACTTTCACAAATATAGTGGACGTTGAGAAACGCTGGCATCGGTGACGGCGTCGTCAGGTTGAACACAAAATTCTGCCGCGTTAACAGTGGTCCTGAATAAACAACAAGGGTTCAACATTTTGTTGTGGATCTATTACTTAACACAACAATTGATGGCCATATTTATTCTAACTAGAAAATTGTTTGTAAAACAAAATGCCACCGCTGAGCATTCATGAATACAACAGCAATCACTGAGTGAGTGATTGGTGAAAAAATTATTTTCAGAGTAAAAAAAAAGGGGCATAACTGCAGACTGGATCGGTGGGACAGGGAAAATTTTATGTTACGCACTCCTGCACTTGATGGTTAGAATGTATACCACGTATGAACAGAATCGGCCAAAAACTGTAGTAGTAGTTCGCCAGATAAGGTAAAAATATATATTGTGAGTCGAAACAAGAGCTGTAGGAGAACAGCATAGCTCGACTACGAGGGTGTCGATGTACACATAGCTTGACAAAGAAGGTGGCTGCGGCCTACATAAAAACCTTAACCAAGGTTGACTAAAAACATTAACCAAGGGAAACTAGAAATGTGGCCTGTCGGCACACGAATACCCCCACTGGCAGCCAAAGAAAACGAGGCATTTATGATCATAAGCCATTTAGCCGAGCGTCAAGGTTTCAAACGCATCAAGTCTGTGACCTTGACCCTGGGCATAGTGTGATAATCCATGCATCGGTGTAGAAAATATAGAGCGGAAGGGATTCAATAGGTTTGACCTTTGACCTTCAACTATGACCTTGACCTTGGACGTAGGTGCGTGGTTATTGATCGAGACACACCTTCCTCATCATCCCGAGAAACATTTGTGCCAAGGCATTTGATAATGCATGCATCGGTGTAGAAGATATAGAGCGGAAGGGAATTTCAATAGGCTTGACCTTTGACCTTCAACTGTGACCTTGACCTTGGACGTAGGTGCGTGGTTATTGATTGCGACACACCTTCTCATCATGAGAAACATCTGTGCCAAGCCATTTGATAATCCATGCATCGGTGTAGAAGATATAGAGCGGAAGGGAATTTCAATAGGTTTGACCTTTGACCTTCAACTGTGACCTTGGACGTAGGTGCGTGGTTAGCAATTTGATAATCCATGCATCAGTGTAGAAGATATAGAGCGGAAGGGAATTTCAATAGGTTTGACTTTGACCTTCAACTGTGACCTTGACCTTGGACGTAGGTGCGTGGTTATTGATCGGGACACACTTCTCATGAGAAACATTTGTGCCAAGCCATTTGATAATCCATGCATCGGTGTAGAAGACATAGAGAGGAAGGGAAGTTCAATAGGTTTGACCTTTGACCTTCAACAGTGACCTTGACCTTGGACGTAGGTGCGTGGTTATTGATCGCGACACACCTCTCATCGTGAGAAACATTTGTGCCAAGCCATTTTTTGGGAATTTCAATATTTTTTACCTTTGAGCTTCAACTGTGACCTTGACCTTGGATGTAGGTGCGTGGTTATTGATCGCGACACACCTTCTCATCCTGAGAAACATTTGTGCCAAGGCATTTGATAATCCATGCATCGGTGTAGAAGATATAGAGCGGAAGGGAATTTCAATAGGTTTGACCTTTGACCTTCAACTGTGACCTTGACCTTGGACGTAGGTGCGTGGTTATTGATTGTGACACACCTTCTCAACATGAGAAACATCTGTGCCAAGCCATTTGATAATCCATGCATCGGTGTAGAAGATATGGAGCGGAAGGGAATTTCAATAGGTTTGACCTTCAACTGTGACCTTGAACGTAGGTGCGTGGTTAGCAGTTTGATAATCCATGCATCAGTGTAGAAGATATAGAGCGGAAGGGAATTTCAATAGGTTTGACCTTTGACCTTCAACTGTGACCTTGACCTTGGACGTAGGTGCGTGGTTATTGATGGCGACACACCTTTTCATCATGAGAAACATTTGTGCCAAGCCATTTGATAATCCATGCATCGGTGTAGAAGATATAGAGCGGAAGGGAATTTCAATAGGTTTGACCTTTGACCTTCAACAGTGACCTTGACCTTGGACGTAGATGCGTGGTTTTCCAAGTATGGTTGCTGTAGGCCCAGGAGTATTCCATATACAAGCTTGAGTAAAATAAAAAACGTAACCAAGGGGAGATAACTAAGTAATCCAAGGATAAAAGTAGGTCAAGGTGAAATATAGGTCAGGGATTATTGATGTACATCACTAGGAGATGAAGTTGTCCAAGTATGGTTGGTGTAGGGCCATGAGTATTCCATCTACAAGCTTGACTAAAAACCTTAACCAAAGAGAATTAAGTAAGTATTCAAGAGGAAATGTAGGTCAAGGTCAAATATAGATCAGGGGTTATTGATGTACATCACTATGAGAAAAGGTTGTGTCAATTATGGTGTCTGTATGCACAATAGTATTCCATGTACAAGCTTGAGTAAAAAGCTTAACCAAGGTGGAGTAAAAACCTTAACCAAGGGGAATTAATTAAGTAATTCAAGGTTAAATGTAGGTCAAGGTCAAATATAGGTCAGGGAGTTGTTGATGTACATCACTAGGAGATGAAGTTGTCCAAGTATGGTTGGTGTAGGGCCAGGAGTATTCCATCTTACAAGCTGATTAAAAACGTTAACCAAGGAATTAAGCAATTCAAGAGGAAATGTAGGTCAAGGTCAAATATAGATCAGGGGTTGTTGATGTACATCACTAGGAGATGAAGTTGTCCAAGTATGGTGGTGGGTATGTAGGGCAGTAGTATTCCATATAGATGGTTGACTAAAAACCTTAACCAAGGAATTAAGTAAGTAATTGAAGAGGAAATGTAGGTGAAGGTCAAATATAGATCAGGGGTTATTGATGTACATACCTATGAGAAAAGGTTGTCGAAGTATGGTGTCTGGATGCACAATAGTATTCAATGTACAAGCTTGAAAAAAAACCTTAACCAAGGTTGACTAAAAACCGTAACCAATGGAATTACAGTAAGTAAATTCAAGAGGAAATGTAGGTCAAGGTCAAATATAGATCAGGGGTTATTGATGTGCATCACTAGGAGATGAAGTTGTCCAAGTATGGTGGTGTAGGGCCAGTATTATTCCATATAGAAGGTTGACTAAAAACCTTAACCAAAAGGAATTAAGTAAGTAATTGAAGAGGAAATGTAGGTGAAGGTCAAATATAGATCAGGGTTATTGATGTACATACCTATGAGAAAAGGTTGTCGAAGTATGGTGTCTGGATGCACAATAGTATTCAATGTACAAGCTTGAAAAAAAAAACCTTAACAAGGTTGACTAAAAACCTTAACCAAGGGGAATTAAGTAAGTAATTCAAGAGGAAATGTAGGTCAAGGTCAAATATAGATCAGGGGTTATTGATGTGCATCACTAGGAGATGAAGTTGTCCAAGTATGGTGGGCGTAGGGCCAGTAGTATTGCATATACAAACTTGACTAAAAACCTTAACCAAGGTTGACTGAAAACCTTAACCAAGGGGAATTAACCAAGTAATTCAAGAGGAAATGTAGGTCAAGGTCAAATATAGATCAGGGGTTATTGATGTACATCACTAGGAGATGAAGTTGTCCAAGTATGGTGGGTCTAGGGCCACTAGTATTCCATATACAAGCTTGACTAAAAACCTTAACCAAGGCGTGACGGTGACGGTGACGGTGACGCCGACGCCGGGGTGACAACATAAGCTCTACTTATTCTTCGAACAGTCGAGCTAAAAAGGGGCATAACTGCGCATGGAACAGCAAACATTTTTACGTTATGCACTCCTGTACTTGATAGTTGGGATGTATACCGAGAATCAGTCAAAAACTGCAGTTCACCGGACAAGAAAAACATTTTCAGAGTCGAAAAAGGGGCATAACTGCAGATGGATCGGTGGGAGAGCGAAAACTTGTACGTTACACACTCCTGTACTTGATGGTAGGGCTGTATACTGAATATGAAGAGAATCGGTAAAAAACTGTGGAAGTGGTTAGCCGGACAAGGAAAATTGTCTACTGACAGACAGACGGACGGACAGGGTAAACACTATATGCCACTATGGTTGTGGTGGCATAATAAACATCCCCGGGGCTATGTGCAAAACATGGAAAATAAGATCAAAATATGTTATTTTCACATACAAAAGCCATTTAAAACAATGATGTTTTAAATGGCTTTTGTACGTGAAAATAACATATTTAGAATGCAAATATGGGAGGGGGATGGGGGGGGCTGCTATTAGAGAGGGGGCTGCTATTAGAGAGGGGGCTGCTATTAGAGAGGGGCTGCTATTAGAGAGGGGGCTGCTATTAGGGGGCTGCTATTAGAGAGGGGGCTGCTATTAGAGGAGATGGGGCTACTATTAGAGAGGGGCTGCTATTAGAGAGGGGGCTGCTATTTAGAGAGGGGCTGCTATTAGAGAGGGGGCTACTATTAGAGAGGGGCTGCTATTAGAGAGGGGGTTCTATTAGAGAGGGGGCTACTATTAGAGAGGGGGGCTGCTATTAGAGAGGGGCTACTATTAGAGAGGGGGCTGCTATTAGAGAGGGGGCTACTATTAGAGAGGGGGCTGCTATTAGAGAGGGGCTACTATTAGAGAGGGGGCTGCTATAGAGAGGGGCTGCTATTAGAGAGGGGGCTGCTATTAGAGAGGGGGCTACTATTAGAGAGGGCTGCTATTAGAGAGGGGGCTACTATTAGAGAGGGGGCTGCTATTAGAGAGGGGGCTACTATTAGAGAGGGGATGCTATTAGAGAGGGGGCTACTATTAGAGAGGGGGCTACTATTAGAGAGGGGGCTACTATTAGAGAGGGGGCTGCTATTAGAGAGGGGTGACAATAGAAGAAAAATATTAC
The DNA here is from genome assembly GCA_029237695.1 of Conchocele bisecta. Lineage (NCBI taxonomy): Eukaryota > Metazoa > Mollusca > Bivalvia > Lucinida > Thyasiridae > Conchocele > Conchocele bisecta. The sequence continues at coordinate 1,412,295 of CM055266.1, forward strand.
TCAAAAATTATTTCAATAGAAACAGAAATCCGTAAAAAAAAAGAAATTAAAAATGTTAACGTAAATTTACTTTGACCTAGACCTTGAGAACAGTGGCGGCATGGGTGCGCTATTAAATGAAAATAAGGATGATGACAAATAAGCATAGGAAATTTCAATACAACTTGACTTATGGTAACAGAGATAGATGATAACCAAAATTTTTAACGCAAATCTCTGATAGACAGACATACAGATGGACAGGGTGGCGACTATTACAGTCTCCGCGAAAGTTGTCAGTCCATCAGACATGTCCGTTAAAAGTGCCGCTGGTCCGACGGTAAACTGGAAGTCGCCTGACCGAATGTCCGACTACAAAAAAAAAGTAAAAACAAAAACAAAAAAAAACAACATTTTTTAAATATTTTATTCCAAGCTTCAATGCAATCACCTTCCTTTGGTATGCGCTTCTGGTGCTAGCTAGCTTTTCTTATACGACTGATATACTTAAAAAGCTAAAAAGCTCTCTATCACACAAAATCGTTTTTATTTTATTTAAAAAATTTGGTCTGGTAAATTTTTGTCCGGTCTGGTAAAAAATAAAAATTCAAGTTTACCAGACCGAATGCCCTGTAACATTTTGGCAGTTTCGCGGAGACTGCTATTATGTATCGGAAAATAAAATAGGGTACATAAAATATAGTATTGAGGAACTTTTGCAATGTGAAGATTGGAAGTCGGAGGACTATCTCGTCAATTGGTTTTCAAGTCAATTTGTTGTTTAGACAAATCATTCTCGACTTGAGAACAAATTTACTTGAGGAGAATGAATATGTGTTGGATGCATGTCAAAACTGGAAACCAATGACGTACCATTGATTTCAATGATCATGGAGTTGTCATCACTCATGCCCGACTGATCCAGGGATTCGTTTAGTGACTGGTCGTTGCTGTCATTCTGAAATATACAGGTGTATGTGTGACTGACTAGCCATGTGGTCACACGCTCCATGTTTCCAGTCACAGACACTATGTGTATAAACACTATGTGTATAAACACTATATAAACACTATGTGTATAAACACTATGTGTCTGTGACTGGAAACATGGAGCGTGTCACCTTTGTTACTACTGTCTGTTCCACGTTTTGCTGCCGACGAAATTTTGGCCATTACACACATTAAATCTAACAAATATATAAATGTAAGTAGTTTTTCATCAATAACAAAAAAGTCACCCTCCCCAATTTTTTTGATTTGATGAAAGGTAAAAATAGATTTTTATAAATAATTTTTGATTTGTGGACCAATTTAACTTATTTACATCATTTCCAAGCTATCTAGGCAGGTTTCGGAGTAAATTTCCATTTTTTTTAGTTTTTGGACTCTTCCCCCACTGCTTCCACCTCTTTTTCCTCCATGTTAAATTCCCATAGGAAAATCGTTTTTTCGCTATAAAATCAATATTTTATGGAATTTCATCAAACAAAATTGTTTGGGGAGTGTGACATTTTTGTTATTGGTGAAAAAGTACTTGCATTTAATTATTTTTTAGATTTAATGTGTTTAATAGCCAAAAGTACGTAAACAGAAAAACGTGGAACAGACAGTAGTGTAGATCCCTTATGATATAGTACACTCCGGTAGATTGATACCGGTCTATAGAGCTTGTTAGAAGCATGTCGGGCCGGTGATGGAATGGCGAACAGTGCAGATGCACAGGCTGATCTGGATATATACGCAGGGATTCCACTGGCGATCGCCACTTTCGCAATTGGCGATAAAAATAAACAATTGGCGATAAAAAAATAAACAATTGGCGATAAAAAATTACAATCTCGAAAATTGTAATTTTTTATCTCCAATTTTTTATTTTTATCCTATTGGTTATTTTTTATTTATTTTTTTTTGTATTTTATTTTTGAAGTGGCGATTTTTTTCACCAGCGGAATCCCTGTATACGCTGGTCACAAAACTCATTAGCCCCATTTCTCCAGTCACAGCCACATTTTGTCTCACCCACGTTAGAAGCATGCCGGGCGGGTGTTTCATAGATGGACTCGTGAACAGTGCACATCCTGATCAGCACTGGTCTCCAAACCCATAAGCCCAATTTCTCCAGTTACAGCCACATATAGGTTTTCATGAATGTCTGTATGATCTGATAAGTGGATGTTATGTGAGATCTTGATGAATGCACGATACACGGCTAATGCAGAAATTGTAACTACACATAATAAACTGTTCCACGTTTTGCTGCCGACGAACTTTTGGCTATTAAACACATTAAATCCAAAAACTATTTAAAAGTAAAGTACTTTTTCATCAATAACAAAAAAGTAACCCTCCTCAAAAAAAATAATTTGATGAAATTCCATCAAATATTGATTTTATTGTGAAAAAACGATTTTCCTATGGGAATTTAACATGGGGGCTAAAAATAGATTTTTTTATTTGTGGAGCGATTTTCAAAATCTAACTTGCTTTTCTTCGTTACATCATTTTCAAGCTATCTCGCCAGGTTTCGGAGTCAATTTCCAAATATTTTGGAAAAGTTTTGGAAATTGACTCCCCATGTTAAATTCTTTTTTTCGCAATAAAATCAATATTTGATGGAATGTCATCAAATTATTTTTTTACGGGAGGGTAACTTTTTTGTTATTGATGAAAAAGTACTTACTTTTAAATATTTTTTAGATTTAATGTGTTTAATGGCCAAATGTTCGTCGGCAGCAAAACGTGGACCAGACAGTAGATGATTATCAAACTGTTGATCGTCATTATAAACCAAGTCTTCTAAATCTTGACATTTGTCATAACACTGATAACTTTTTCTTAGGCGCAAATGAAAAAAGCGGAATGACGAGTCAAAGTCAAGAACAAAATGTTTTGAAAATCACCTGTAAACCCTAGTCGTAGTGCCTGGGATAAAGTTAGATTTTGCCAAGTTATTATTATGTCGAGTTGACAACAGGCAATCTTTGTATCATCATCAGTACTTTGATTTATTGGTGTTTAACGACCTATCAACAGCTATGGTAATTTAAAGTATTCGATCCCGAATGTAATCTGCTGCATTGGTAGGAAAATCCCAAATCAGAACAGAATATTACAACGAAATAATGATATATTCAGCCTTGAAATTAGAAGAAACTGTCCTGGTGCCAGACCAAAGTCACTTGGCCCCTTCCCTTAAAAGTAATAGGATTAGAAATAATCATCGTATTACTCATACATGGGGTATAACCTGATTAAACCCTCACATACAAGAATGCCCGACGTACATCAGGTACATCCGATACCGGTACGGATGAATCCTGATCGTTAAATTACCCATCACATGCTCCCACCTGCCACCCACTCCGGTAAAGATGAATCCCGATCGTTAAATTACCCATTACAAGCTCCCACCTGTCAGCCACCCACATCAACAGTAAATAATTCCAGCACAAAAATATTTACACAATTCCCTAACATTTGATTGGTCCATAGCAAGTCTATGTCCAAAATTTATATCCCAGTAAACTCCCATGCCGAACTACTTTCCGTAACCGTCGGGCGCAGTTAAAATAATTCTTAAGAAAATGGAAAATAAACACATTTTCTTGATGAATTGATTTCAAATGCTGGAATTATAAGGAATGAATGGCCTTTTTGTGGAATTTATCGGGGATATAAACTTGGAAAAGTCGCGGGAATACTGGACGAGGCCTTCCGGCCTTCGTCCAGTATTCCCGCGACTTTTCCAAGTTTATACCCCGATAAATTCCACAAAAAGGCCATTCATTCCTATAATGCGGACAATCAACACGGCTCAGGAATAATAAACGATCACTCAGGTTGGGGCTCTTTCTTTTTTAACCCTTTCCACCTGACAGACCATAAAGCCAAAATTTGCAAACACTGTAGATCCAGATGTATCAGCTTGTTTCATTAATGGAATACATGTAGCGCATTATTTACATGGAAAAGACCGTGTTAAAAAATTAACAGTTAATATCTATTTTTTTTAAATCTCTCACCGGGTTGTCCGAAGGTTCGTTCTGTGGTTGTATTGCCTTGGCGAGCGTGTCAAACGCCTTAGCAACGGACTCGTTCATGTCCTCCTGCTGGTTGCCGTTGGCAATGGGCAGCTGCATGGGTTCCGGTTCGTCGCCTTCCTGTTTGCCCATCAGGGCGAGGGTGGTGACAACACTGGCCAGGGTGCTCAGGTCTGGCAACAACCACAGAAATGGATTGATTATAGAAATACACACATTCATCGGGGAGACTTTATCGGCGAAAAACAAATCTGGGTATAAATAGAGGATGATGCCGAGTTTATTATGAAATCAGGCAACGAGTACAATACATATCGTATTAAAGTAACACAAATGTTAGATTCTATTTATTGCATAAGCACATCATCAAAAGATGTTTTGTGTAGCGGGCTCATCTGCATATACCAAGCAAATAGATGTGATCTCATTTTGAGAGGTTTCTTGGTAACGCATCTCGGATAATAGTACATGTTCATGATTGCAAAAGACATCACTATGTCCCGGAATGGTTATATGCCTAATTTACAGTGGAACATCTCCAGAGAGGTTCGACTATCTTTCCCATTCTACCATTACAGCTGCTTATACCCAGGAGTGTCATATAGTGGAGTGATCAGCGGATAATGTTAACCAGTGCTCCAGATAAGCTGCGTATTTGCTTAAATAACCAATTAAAATTGCCAAAAACCCAATTGAAATCAGAAGTAGTGAGTATCAAAAAGCAATAAAAAAAATTGTGGTGCCTTTATCATGCTGCAGAAAACAATAAACCGACCACAAATATAGAATATGTTTCTTACTTTCCATGAAAACACATCTTGGTATTTCATTACAATTGTCTCCAAGGAGACAATTCTAATGAAATGCCAAGACGTGTTTTCATTCCGAAGTAAACTATTCAATAATTGCGGTCTGTTGACGTGTAAACAGCAGTGTGATTTTATTTTACCCAATTAAAATTTTGAAATACCCAATTGCTTCAGAGTGACAATACTCAATTAGTAATTCCTTATCTGGAGCCCTGTAGCCTATTTCATCAACATTGCAAAGTATACTTTACTAGCAAAGTATACTTTGAGGGAGTAATCATTTATTTTTCCTGAAATGCATTATTTCATATAGAACTAACAAATGCATGTATTTCATGATTAAAAGTATGCAGAATTATTATACTGAATTTATTACATTATCACAGCCATAATGGCTGTGATAATGTAATAAATTCAGTATAATAAAAATTAATAAATTTATCATAAAATTGAAAATTTCTCCCTCAAAGTATACTTTGCTACTAAAGTATACTTTGCAATGTTGATGAAATAGGCTACAGGTTAACCAAAGATATTTCCTCGAGTACCGCGCGTACCTGTATTGGTGGAGGTCTGGGCCCCGAGAACCACGGAGCCCTGCTCACCCTGCACCAGCCTCTCCTGTAGGTTGGCCAACAGGTTCAACGTTTGTCGATTCTCCTCGCTACTCACCGCCTGCACCGGAAACAAGAAAATATGTCCGAGCTGGCAGAGTGGCGAAACTCTGACAAACTTCTTAACCAGACACACCGCACACACAGGTGGACACCGTCTAAAGTGGCAAACTATGTGCCGCCCGGTTCTACCGACTGGGGGAATAAAAATCATCTGATCAGTGCTCCAGATAAGTTTTGTGTCTACATTTTAGAGTATTATACTCCCATATTTCAAATCTGTTGCGTATTTTACTTTTACAAATATAGTATAGATTTTATTCCTTATTTTCTTCCTTATTAAATATGAACAAATGATAAAAAATAAAACAAATTTAAAAATTCACTTATTTAAGCTGCAAAAAGCTTAAATAAGTAAATTTTCAACTTTATTACAGTATTTTCACTACTCAATTTGAAAATCAATGCGTACAATATTTCACATTTCTGTGAGTATTTTGTACTCCCACTATTCATAATCAATGTGTATTCTGCTAAAATAAGTGAGTAAAATATGCCAATACGCAGCTTATCTGGAGCCCTGTATGACATGCTCTGCTGTATAACATTTCTGGCAATAAAACTTGCACAGAAGTATGTTTTTATCATTTCAATAATTTGAAGGTCAAGCTCACTATGTTAGACAGCTATTGATGAAGTTTGGTAACGATTCGACTAACGAATCATGCAATATTCAACATTTGGATGTACATCCAAAAATGTGGACACAAATGTCAAGGTCACGAAGGTCAAGGTCAGCCGAATGATACCAGGTGGTTAGCCACCAATTCGAGGAAGCTATTGATGAAGTTTGATACCAACAAATCAAGAGACAAAATTTGGATGTACATCCAAAATTGTTGATACTGGTTGATACCGGCAACGGTGATGCTGGATTATGACAGTTATTTATCATTTTCAACTAACATGGGTGAGACAAAAATTGAAGTCTGCGGTGATCAGTAGCCAGCCTATTTCACAAACATTGCAAAGTATACTTATCTAGCAAAGTATACTTTGAGGGAGAAATTTTCAATTTAAGTATAAATTTATTAATGTTTATTATACTGAATTTATTACATTATCACAGCTGTGCTGTGATAATGTAATAAATTCAGTATAATAATTCTGCATACTTTTAATCATCAAATATATGCAGTGGTTAGTTCTATATGAAATAATGCGATGATAATAATGTGATAGGCAGAGCTCACAATCACTCCCTAAAAGGAGTTAAAGGTACATACCCACTCAGTAGGCACAAAATGTTCTTTATGTGATTTAAATAAGTGTATAATTGTGTCACTATTCCACCAGTTCTAAAACTTACGAGTGCCCGCTATAACGATATAATCATTTCGTAATATTTATTTTACTGATAGTGACGCGCAGTGGTATCCGGCTATTTTCATATGCAAATGAGGCATAACATTATTTAATTATTTATACTAATTAAATGCATCACCTGAAAAAATCATATTTACGACAGATTATAAAGTATGATCATTGCACATCGAAAAATAAATAGAGAATAAATAGTAATGTCCGTTAACATTTTAAGGAAACATGGTTATCGCCCCTGATATCAGTGTGGAAATTTACTTCTGATATAAAATGCATAATAATGTCAATCAATACGTGGGGTAATGGTGAATGAATGTTTATTTTGCCAGAAAATGTCTCATATGCTGTCTCTGATATAAAGAATAGTTTGTGCCTACTGCGTGGGTATGCACCTTTAAGAATTTACTCTTAAACTTAATTATTCAATTTAAATTTTGCATTTGCTCCTAGATTGGACAATTTTCTTTGGTAAAGATAAAAAATAGATATTTTGTTTTAAAGCTAATTTGTTTATCATTTGAAATGTTAATTCAATAGTGGAAAGTTTATTCATTGATGAAACTAGACGTCAAATGACTTCCGACTCATAAATTTGACCAAATGATTAAACGAGATGGCCGCGGCCCGCATGTCGCACCCGCCGAGGCATTCGATGGTCTCAGAGTGTATTTATTTAAAGTTTGATGCCCAATAAGCATACAAAGTTTCAAGCAAATCTGACTGACGGTTACAGAGATAGTAGGTATGTGAAAACTTTAACGCAAATTTTGACAGAAACTTTAACACAAACTTCTAAGTCATTTGACCTTGACATAGGGACCGCATGAGTGGGACACAGAATGAATATATGGATGATGACTAATAAGCATATGAAGTTTCAAGTCAATGTGAGTTAGGACTGCAGAGATATAAGGTATTTAAAAACTTTAACGCAGATTTCGGAACGCAAACTTCTAAGTCATTTGACCTTGACCTTGGGCACAGGGGCCGCATGAGTGGGATACAGCACGAATATATGGATCATGACTAATAAGCATATGAAGTTTCAAGTCAATGTGACTTAGGACTGCACAGATATAAGGTATTTAAAAACTTTAACGCAGATTTCGGACGGACGGACTTACGGACTTACGGACTTACGGACACCCAGACGTCATTGTGATCACTAGGTCTCGCTTTCCGCAAGCGGGCTCGACAAAAAAATGGAGATAGGGAGTCAAATGGCCCCTGGTATAAACTTGCTACTGGTGGTTCTGAGAGGGAACACACATTGTGAAGTTCCGTTACCCGCGGACTGAACATGGGCATGGAGGCGGAGGGACTGTTGAGGTCCTTGCGGATGTAGATCTTCTGTGTCGACGTGGCAACCATGCTCGTCGACTTCTCCTTCTCGTTTGGTTTCCTCTCCTGCTGAACAGCTGCAATCACAAATCGCGAAGTTTGGATTTGATTTATTGGTGTTTTTATATGTCTATCAACAGGTAAGGTAATTTAAGGCCGTGCCAACGTGTTCAATCCCGAATTTAACCTGCTGCATTGGGGGAAAAATCCCAAAATCAGAACAAAATATTTACACAGAAATAAATAGAAATTCAGCCCTGAAATTAGAATAACCCGACCGGGTGACAGGACCATACCAGTCCCATAATCAGAATGGAACAATTTAAAACAATTTATTCAGCCTTGAAATTAGAATAATATGACCGGGTGCCAGGTCCATACTACACCAAAGTCACTTGGCCCCTTCTCTCGTGTCCGTCGGCGTCCGTGCAAATAACTCGTTCGCTACGCTCACTCACGCACACTCATGTATATTTCCCGCTATTCAAACAAGTACGATGGAATATCCTATTTATTACACTTCCACGGCAGATATATATGCACATTTAGTCTATTTTTGAGATTAAAAACAATGAATTGTGATGTGCGCATGAATAATTACACAATGATTTGTTTTCCCGCGTTTTAACGTTACGTTGTGTGACGTCAAATGTGATATCATGTAAACTTTTTGAAATCCAAATTACGCAGCGGTTTCTATGAACCAGATTTATTTGACTGCATGTTTGGAATGTGTTCAATCACATTAAAATTCTAGATTAGTCGAAACCCTTTCCAAGTTTTCAAATAACTTTATTTTGACTGTAATAAAAAGTAAACATTTTGCATGGTAGCTCGTGGTTTCCAAGAAGAGGCGCGCAATTACGGGTGTTCTCTTCACGGTGTATTATTTGTAAGGAGTTGATTACGGGTTTTCTCTCACAGCGAAACCCGTGCAAATAATTTGCAAGAGTGTAATAAAAGTATATATTCAGCCCTGAAATTAAAATAACCTGACTGGGTGACAGGACCATACCACATCAGTCACTAGACCCCTTCCCCTGAAAGTAATACCGGTATCCTTAAATGTGAGTTGAATCTGATTATACCCCATATATGGGGGGTCCCAAAATCAGAATGGAATATTTCCAAACAATATATTCAGCCCTGAAATTATAATAAGCTGACCTGGTGCCAGGTTCATACCACACCAAAGTCACTTGGCCCCTTCACTGAAATAGGATTACGAATAATCGTATTACTCACATAAGGGGTATAACCAGATTCAACTGTCACATTCAAGCATGCAAACAACGTACGTGAGGGCCAAACCAGGTCTCTGGTCGGGATTCCAATAAGGATGAACCCCAATCGTTAAATTACCCATCACATGCTGCCACCTGCCACCCACTGCTCAACTAATTGATGTTTCAACTTCCGTTGCCTGGTTTGCTCACGTATTCCCTATTTTATATCGGAAAAACATGTGATAAATTCAGTAATTCATGTGCAGAATAAAATACACATTGAATTTGAAATCAGGGGGTACCGTACTCTTTAGACATAAAGCTTATCTGGAGCTCAGAGTATAGTTGGCCCAGTTGGACCCGGTACACTGGTGGAATGGGGGTGATCGCATGTGGTTGAATGGAATGGTGCCAACACAAGATTATCATTCAGGGATTGTGGTTGAACAAGCACCTGCTATTGGTGGGTGGGAGAACTGACAGAAACAACATCAAATACAGTCTACTCTCGATATCTCAAACTCTCTCAACCCTTTCACCCCTAAGTAACTGGAATGGTTTTTGATATGTTAATTTTGCAACCAATCCAACCATCACAAAATGGTTTTCAGACTAGTCCATTTATCAAAAGAGGGTGTTTTTGTTCTCAAAAATATGAAAATTACTTTAAAAAAGTGCAGATCCTGATGAGACGGCTCGTTACGAGCCGGCTCATCTGGATCTGCACTGTTTGCATAAACCACTATAGCGGGCTTTCGGGTTCACAGGGTTAAGTCAAACTACTGATAACTCAATGTCAAATTCTTGGTCCCAAGTACATGTTTTCCTCTATAATAACTCTCGGTAACTCAAACTTTCGTTAACTCACAGTATTTTCCTCTGTACCCTCGACTTTGAGCAAACGAGTGTCGACTGTATTCACATTCTGCACGCATGCCAATACCGAAACACTTCTGTAGAGGACAATACTGGCAGAAATTATGATGGGTCAGGTATAATGGTGCAGTGTTGTGCCTAGAGCGAGCCCGGGGGACATTTTCCCACCTAAAATTGTCCATGTCCCTTAAAATTTCAAAATCTCCCTATTATTTTAATACAAAAAGCACAAAATCTGAAATTGTCCCTCTGAAAGTGAGACTAGACACAACTCTGATGGTGGAATGGTGGTGGGTGTAATCACATGTGGTCGAACCAGCACCTGCTATTGGTTTTTGTTTGTTTGTTTGTTAGTTTGTTTGTTGGGGTTTAACGGCCTATCAACAGCTAAGGTCATTTAAGGCCGGGTCAATGGGTTTAGTACTAAATCTCATATATTACCTGTACAAGTACATGTACATGTTCAAGTACATGTACAAATGGGGAGAAAATCCCAAAATCAGAACTGAATATTTACAATAACAAAACTATATATTCAGCCCTGAAATCAGAATAATCCTGATCTGATGCCAGGTCCTCGCCACACTTGGCCCCTCCCAAAAGCAGTAGGATCAGTAATAATCTTACTACTTTTATAATGGGCAAAAACCCAATTCAACTCCCAGGTAACAAAAGAGCCAAAGATAAAAACTTACCTGAGGGCCAAACCAGGCAAATCGTGATTCCTATAATGAGGAACCCCTATCATTAATTTACGCCGTCACGTTCACCCAACCACCACCCACACCTGCTATCGGTACGTGGTAGAACTGACAGAACGACATCAAATACTCACATTCTGCACGCATGCCGATACTGAGACACTTCTGTAGCCGACAATACTGGCAGCGATTACGATGGGGCTTCGTTACGGGGCAGTCCTTGGCCCCGCGACACGCGTACCCCAGCTGTTTACGGATACTCCGCTTGAAGAACCCCTTACAGCCCTCACAGCTGATTGCTCCGTAATGGCGCCCTGTGGAAATATTGGGACACATTTATATATGTACTACGTTGATTAGTTACGAGTTTAAAGGTACATGCTCACTCAGTAGGCACAACATGTTCTTTATAGGAATTAAATAAGTGTAAAATATGTTGTCACTATTCCACCAGTTCTAAAGATTACGAGTGGCCGCTATACAGGTATAATCATTTAGTAACATTTATTTTACTGATAATGACGCGCGTTGGTATCAGGCTATTTTCATATGCAAATGAGGCATGGTATTTTTTAATTATTTATAATAATTAAATGCGTCACCCGAAAAAAATATATTTTCGACAGATTATAAAGTATGATAAATTCAACAAGAGCTGTAGGAGAACAGCATAGCTCGACTACAAGGGTGTCGATGTACACATAGCTTGACAAAGAAGGTGGCTGCGGCCTACATAAAAACCTTAACCAAGGTTGACTAAAAACATTAACCAAGGGAAACTAGAAATGTGGCCTGTCGGCACACGAATACCCCCACTGGCAGCCAAAGAAAACGAGGCATTTTTGATCATAAGCCATTTAGCCGAGCGTTAAGGTTTCAAACGCATCAAGTCTATGACCTTGACCCTGGGCATAGTGTGATAATCCATGCATCGGTGTAGAAGATATAGAGCGGAAGGGAATTTCAATAGGTTTGACCTTTGACCTTCAACTATGACCTTGACCTTGGATGTAGGTGCGTGGTTATTGATCGAGACACACCTTCTCATCCTGAGAAACATTTGTGCCAAGGCATTTGATAATCCATGCATCGGTGTAGAAGATATAGAGCGGAAGGGAATTTCAATAGGTTTGACCTTTGACCTTCAACTGTGACCTTGACCTTGGACGTAGGTGCGTGGTTATTGATTGTGACACACCTTCTCATCATGAGAAACATCTGTGCCAAGCCATTTGATAATCCATGCATCGGTGTAGAAGATATAGAGCGGAAGGGAATTTCAATAGGTTTGACCTTTGACCTTCAACTGTGACCTTGACCTTGGACGTAGGTGCGTGGTTATTGATTGTGACACACCTTCTCATCATGAGAAACATCTGTGCCATGCCATTTGATAATCCATGCATCGGTGTAGAAGATATAGAGCGGAAGGGAATTTCAATAGGTTTGACCTTTGACCTTCAACTGTGACCTTGGACGTAGGTGCGTGGTTAGCAATTTGATAATCCATGCATCAGTGTAGAAGATATAGAGCGGAAGAGAATTTCAATAGGTTTGACCTTTGACCTTCAACTGTGACCTTGACCTTGGACGTAGGTGCATGGTTATTGATCGGGACACACCTTCTCATCACGAGAAACATTTGTGCCAAGCCATTTGATAATCCATGCATCGGTGTAGAGACATAGAGAGGAAGGGAAGTTCAATAGGTTTGACCTTTGACCTTCAACAGTGACCTTGACCTTGGACGTAGGTGCGTGGTTATTGATCGCGACACACCTTCTCATCGTGAGAAACATTTGTGCCAAGCCATTTGGGAATTTCAATATTTTTTACCTTTGCGCTTCAACTGTGACCTTGACCTTGGATGTAGGTGCGTGGTTATTGATCGCGACACACCTTCTCATCCTGAGAAACATTTGTGCCAAGGCATTTGATAATCCATGCATCGGTGTAGAAGATATAGAGCGGAAGGGAATTTCAATAGGTTTGACCTTTGACCTTCAACTGTGACCTTGACCTTGGACGTAGGTGCGTGGTTATTGATGGCGACACACCATGAGAAACATTTGTGCCAAGCCATTTGATAATCCATGCATCGGTGTAGAAGATATAGAGCGGAAGGGAATTTCAATAGGTTTGACCTTTGACCTTCAACAGTGACCTTGACCTTGGACGTAAATGCGTGGTTGTTTTTCCAAGTATGGTTGCTGTAGGCCCAGGAGTATTCCATATACAAGCTTGAGTAAAAAACGTAACCAAGGGGAGATAACTAAGTAATCCAAAGATAAAAGTAGGTCAAGGTGAAATATAGGTCAGGGATTATTGATGTACATCACTAGATGAAGTTGTCCAAGTATGGTTGATGTAGGCCCAGAAGTATTCCATATACAAGCTTGACTATAAACATTAAGCAAGTAATTGAAGGTTAAATGTAGGTGAAGGTAAAATAAAGGTCAGGGGTTATTGATGTACATCCATATGAGAAAAAGTTATCCAAGTATGGTGTCTGTATGCACAATAGTATTCCATCTACAAGCTTGACTAAAAACCTTAACCAAGGTTGAGTAAAAACCTTAACCAAGGGGAATTAAGTGTTGTTGATGTACATCACTAGGAGATGAAGTTGTCCAAGTATGGTTGGTGTAGGGCCATGAGTATTCCATCTACAAGCTTGACTAAAAACCTTAACCAAAGAGAATTAAGTAAGTAATTCAAGAGGAAATGTAGGTCAAGGTCAAATATAGATCAGGGGTTATTGATGTACATCACTATGAGAAAAGGTTGTCCAATTATGGTGTCTGTATGCACAATAGTATTCCATGTACAAGCTTGAGTAAAAAGCTTAACCAAGGTCGAGTAAAAACCTTAACCAAGGGGAATTAAGTAAGTAATTCAAGGTTAAATGTAGGTAAAGGTCAAATATAGGTCAGGGGTTGTTGATGTACATCACTAGGAGATGAAGTTGTCCAAGTATGGTTGGTGTAGGGCCGGAGTATTCCATCTACAAGCTTGACTACAAAAACGTTAACCAAGGGGAATTAAGCAATTCAAGAGGAAATGTAGGTCAAGGTCAAATATAGATTAGGGGTTGTTGATGTACATCACTAGGAGATGAAGTTGTCCAAGTATGGTGGGTGTAGGGCCAGTAGTATTCCATATAGAAGGTTGACTAAAAACCTTAACCAAAAGGAATTAAGTAAGTAATTGAAGAGGAAATGTAGGTGAAGGTCAAATATAGATCAGGGGTTATTGATGTGCATACCTATGAGAAAAGGTTGTCGAAGTATGGTGTCTGGATGCACAATAGTATTCAATGTACAAGCTTGAAAAAAAACCTTAACCAAGGTTGACTAAAAACCTTAACCAAGGGGAATTAAGTAAGTAATTCAAGAGGAAATGTAGGTCAAGGTCAAATATAGATCAGGGGTTATTGATGTGCATCACTGGGAGATGAAGTTGTCCAAGTATGGTGGGTGTAGGGCCAGTAGTATTGCATATACAAACTTGACTAAAAACCTTAACCAAGGTTGACTAAAAACCTTAACCAAGGGGAATTAACCAAGTAATTCAAGAGGAAATGTAGGTGAAGGTCAAATATAGATCAGGGGTTATTGATGTACATCACTAGGAAATGAAGTTGTCCAAGTATGGTGGGTGTAGGGCCAGTAGTATTCCATATACAAGCTTGACTAAAAACCTTAACCAAGGCGTGACGGTGACGCCGACGCCGACGCCGGGGCGACAACATAAGCTCTACTTATTCTTCGAATAGTCGAGCTAAAAATATAAATACAGATTAGAAATAGCAGTGTCCGTTAAAATTTTAAGGAAACACGGTTATCGCCTCCGATATCAGTGTGGAAAGTTACATCTGAAATACAATGTATAATATTGTCAATCAATACGTGGTGTAATGGTGAATGAATGTTTGTTTTGCCAGAAAATGTCTCAAGAGGATGGCAGTGCTTAGCTGTGGTCAACACGGTCATCAGCGGTGCTAAGAGCATGCCAAACTTGTGGTAAAGTACACAGAAGCTGATCTTAGCGCGTGTCCAACAAAAGGGTCAGCCTCGAGGTCGGCAGAAACGTACTTGCCACTGCTCGGCCTGCCCCACTGCCAGACCAGCAAACCCGTTGGAATCGCTGCGAAGTCGTTCCAGCTGTTTCTACCGTTGCGATTCCCGCTGCTGTTAAAGCTCCCACTCCTGCGGTTCCCGCTGTTGTTTCTGGCGTTGCTGTTCCCTCTGTTGTCTCTTCCAGTAGCCGATCGAGAAGTTTGTCGCAATTCAATCGAATATTGTTTGATCTTAAGCAGTGCTATTCTGACTAACCTCGTGAGTCTAACATATTGCCAAGCGCACCACCCAAAGTTATGATCACCGTTATGCAAATGGATTCCCACATTGTTCAGCAACTGTTAACAATTGTTCAGCATTTGTTCAGCAGTCTTTAACAATTGTTCAGCATTTGTTCAGCAGTCGTTAAAAATTATTCAGCAGTTGTTAATGATCGTTAAGCATTGTCTAAGCTGCGTTTAACACTTTGTAAGCAGTTGGTTGATCAGTCTTTAACAGAAGCTTGCGTGCTTAGTTTCCGAAAGAATCTGTCGAACCTCCAGCCGCCCCTCACGTGTTGGGATAACGTCGTTCTCTCAAAGGCAGTCATCGACGGAGTCTCGGTCCTTGCAGTGGAAGAAGGCGACCAATTTTGTTGGCTCGCGCAGATCATTGAGGACAGCATTGTACTTCTGAGTGGAGATCCATACACTTTGCTCCGCATGCCCGCCCGAAAATGCGAGCTCGGAGAGCATGTCCTTCTTTTTGGTCATCGCCGCCTTGGCCGAGCAGTCGTCAATCACGTACAGGGTGGGCTCGCCCTGAAAGTTGGTAGAAGGCTCGCAGCCAATCGTGGAACTTGTCGCTGCGGTCAACGGCGTAGACCTCAGGGTCAGCCCAGATCCACGGGCGCCGCTGATAAGTCTCTCAGGATCACAATGTGTCAAAAGGCATCACGGTAGGGGCCCTCGAGCAAGTCCAGGACGAAAAAGATTTTTCCACATCCAGTCTGCCCACATATTATAGCGAAGTGGGCATCCTTAGTATAAAGCTGAGATGAATCGGCCATCTTCGATGTTGAGTTGCGCATCTGTGATGATATATAGGTACACGTTTAATTCGCCAGCTCCGTATGCCTCTTTGGCTATCTGGATCGGCACACCCTTGCTAGCGTTTTCCACTTGGCGCCCACTACCGTGGAGTTGGTCGTCGTCGCTGGTTTGCATGTCTAGCCATAGCACCTACTTGAAGTCAGGAACGCTGCGAGAGACGGCCGAGAGCTGCAGGTCTTTGGCCACCGCGGCAACCTCTGGGGCGCACTTAAGAGTCGGCAGCAAACTGCTTTTTGGCTTCATCCAGCTACTGATGCGCGCGAAGTCCCTGGCTGTAGAGCTGGTTAGGGACCCCATCAATCGTCACCTCGACCATTGTGATGTTGGGGTTATAAAATCTGTCGGTTTTTCTAACCCCGAGCGGGAACCGAGCCTCCTTGAACAGCATCAGTATGCCTTTCATCGAGCGGGCGGAGACGTTAATATTCCATAATGTGTTGCTTTTGTCTTTCGTCATCTTGCGATGGCGAAGAACTCGGTCATAAAGTATGGCAACACGCCCAGCATACTGGGTTCTAATCAATCGCGTGAGGTCAGGCATCGTGACCATGTCGTACTCCAGTGAAACATTTTCGATCAAATACGTCGATGCCATGTCAGTGGCTAAGAGAACTCGGCCGTAGTCGTTGAACGTTAGTTTGTATTCGAGGCGGTCCGCCAAAGCGCTCTGATAGTATGGAATGTGGCTCTCCAGCAGCTCAAAGTCGAGTGGGATGTAGATGTGGTTGCCGTAAGCGGCAGCGATCGCCTTGGCGCTCGCGACGTTATCTGCTGCGTTACCAGCCCCGAATTTAATCCTGGTTACGTCCCGATTTCGGCTGGTGTCAATAGTGAATACCCTGATAGGCCGCGTTTTCGCTCTCTTGCGCGGTCTTCCACACATCTTGGTAGCAATGGTAGATGTCGCCATCGTCAATCGACATCATCTCATTACCAGAAATTTTTATCGTGGTCTTCTTGACGATGGCACGGCCCAGATTCTGAATGACGTTTCTGTCCTCGTCTGTGGATGTCAGTGAGATAGTGAAAGCGAGGCGAATAGTCCCCGGCACAATGACGTCGTTGGCTCCCAGGTTGGGGAAGCGGGCCAAGAGGTGCTGTTTCTGGTCGATCGTCGAGGGGTTGTTCATAATGACCACGCTCTGTCTCACGCCTTTTGCCCCGAGGGGCTCCCGCAGTCTGCGGTATGGATCGAGTTTGCGCCCATATTAAATTGAAGACATCTTTGAACAATACTATTGAACCCGCCTGGTTTTCTGTTCAATACATCAATCGTATCGGAACGATACATAATGGCCGACTTTAACCCGGAAAACATCGTTGCAGACCCAAACCAGCTCGATGATGCCTTAGACGAGATCATGAACGATGACGCGGTCGACGAAACGCCCCTCATAGAGACGCCAGAAACGTCAGCCGCGGGCCGCAAGGAAATAGATATAGGCGGCGCTACTAACACCAGTGCTCAAAGCAAGGAAATAGTCGCGTTAGCTGTAAGTGACTACTACAACTATTGGGTAGAAAAAGGTACAGTCCCATCTATTGGCCGTGACTACTCCAAGTTCGAATTTGATCGGTTCGGCAGGTTACGACTAAAAGCATCTGTTTCTGTGTGACACGCTCCTGTTACTGGGTAAGGTACGTACCTGAGGCACGGTCCCCACAGACTAGGCAGGGCTCGTATTTCTGTTCAAACTGCTGTTTCTGTGTGACACGCTCCTGTTGTTGCAGCTGTTCTTCACGGAGACGCTCCAACCGCTGGGCATACTGCAACTCCTGGCGATGAAGGCAATTTAAATGTGGCTGTGACTGGATAAATGGGGCTTATGGAATTTCTGACCAGAGTCGCTCCGAATCAAATAGCCCACTCCTATAGCCTAATAATGACCTATATTGCTTGTTAGAAGCATGACGGGTGTTTCAGTGATGGAATGGCAGACAGTGCCGATCATGATCAGACCTGTGCAGATCTGGAGATAAACTTGTCGATAAAAGCCATAAGCTCCATTTCTCCGGTCACGGCCACAAATGGGTTTAACATCCCAGCAACATGTAAATGTTATAGAGAGAGAGAGGCAGGGATTCCGCTGGCGATCGCCACTTTCGCAATTGGTGATAAAAATAAACAATTGGCGATAAAAAATTACAATTTTCGAGAATAAAAAACAAAAAAATGCATCTGAAAGACTAGTGGCCTGGGATAGAAATACTACAGCCATATATAACATAAATAGAGGATAATCATATTTTTGCAATAAATACTACAAATATATCCAGTGGTTTGAAATGTCCATATTTGTTGAGTGTCGTTAAGCACAAGTGAAATATGAACATTTCACACTCAATGAACGTACATCTCTTATTCGTTGCAAAAATAAGAATATATTATATATATTATATACCCCACTACAATAAATCCACTTTTTCCTGGTAGTTTACATACATGTATCAATAAATGAACACACATCCTGCTGAATACAATAAGCTATGTGTATAATGTTGTGCTATGCAGAACTCCAGACAAGTTTTATATCTAAAGAGTATTCAAGGTGCATGATCACGTGGTTACAACAACAACAACGTCACCCATTCCAAAGTAAGTATTCTTTGATATTTTCCTTAATATGCAACAGATTTTTATGAAATATGGCGCAGCAAATGCGTCTTCATGCGCTGCATTTGGTGGTTTAGTGAGTTTGCACAAACTTATGTCGTTTTAGCGAAGAATCGATTGATTCTTCGCAAAAACGACAGAAGTTTGGGCGAAAATACAGAGACCACCAAATGCAGCTTAACAAGACGCGTTTGATGCAAGGGGAAAAATGATAAAAAAACAAAATTCACTTATATGAAAACAAAAAGCAAACACTGTTCGCTTTTTGCTGCTCAACTAAGTAAATTTCTACTTTACTATTACAGGATTTTCACTAACCGGTACACAATTTGAAAATCAATGTGTATTTTACATTGCTGGGGGGGACTTGCGATATAATACCCATATTCAGCCGATTCAGAACAAACCTTGGGAACTGTAAGGCTCTCTATCTTCTGTGACTGCTGAAGTTCCTACAATATATTCACATACAGTCATATATATTTACAGCACTCTATTTAGAGCTGACTTTACGCCTTGTTGTCGTCAGTTCACGAGATGTGCTCCATGTTACCACCCGCGCGTGCGCTCACTTCGGTGTCACACTGCCAATCACATACTAGTATAGCAATTTGAAAGCACATTGAGGGGCGGAGCTACATGACAGGGCTGGCAAACACTAAGTCAGTTATAGTTCACATATTGAATTTTCGAAAATTAATTATTAACAAGAACTAAAACTATTACTGAATCAGAATAATCATTGCAGATTGGCTGAAAAACAATGACATGATGGAGATGCTGTTTAAAACTGATTTAATAAAATAATTTCATTTAAACATGTCACAGGACAGGTTACTTAAAAAACATGATTTCACCCATAAATGTGGCTGTGCTTGAAGAATTTATTTATTTATTTATTTAACGGTGCTTGACAGCCTGTCAGGCTTATTCTAAATTCAGGCCTGAATATATATGTTTTATGTAAATACAATGTACATATTAAGTTCTAATTTTGGGATTTTCACCATTAATACAGATGAAATATGGGATTTGACCACTTTAATCCGGCCTAAAATGACCTTAGCTATCGACAGGCCACACAAAAAAAAATCAATAAATAAATAAATTCTCTAGTTACAGCTACATACAGTGCAACCTCGCTAAACTGGAAACCCTGGGAGGTCCCCAGGGTGTCCGGTTTAGAGAGGTTTCACTGTAAATCAGGCATTTGATTATTGCGAGTCATAGTTGTGTGCTATGCGATCACGAACAGGCATTATCACCCGAGATAAATGACCCAGAAATCCCATCAAAATTATGATCACATATCGATGGTCTAGTAACATAAGGTCGTAAGTGCTATGCTAAAGCAGCATAGCACTTACGACCTTATGTTACTAGACCATCGATATGTTTCTTGTTGTCCGGTTTAAAGAGGTTCCACAGTATTACCTTTAACTTGGTTGCCCAGTCGACCCCGGTACCAGCGGGCACGGTGATGATCTGTTGACCCGTCATGCCTTCCTTCAGCTTCGTCGCAAAGTCCGGAGACACAACGAATGACGGGGTACCAACGCTGTTGGCCTGCGACACAACAAACGGGGTACCAACTGTGCTGGGTACTGACGACGTGTTCACCTTAAACAGGGATTGAATTTATGGAAGCTTACTGTCGATCCATTTGTATGAGACGAGCCATGTGATTTCAGACATATTTTCATGAAATACGTTTACATTTACAAAATGTTTCGCAATACGCGTCAAAAGTTTTGACTCTATTTATGAAAAATATTGTAAATTTTGTAAAGGTTTTTAATGTTCGAAGGTACAAAATCACATGGCGTGTCTCATGATACTGGAGGTACTATTACTGATAATCATCATGGAAACAATAAGCAATTGCACATTTTTTATAAAATATGTTTAACCCTTAGACCGCTACTCACAACAATTGTCGTCTGCTGTTGCTTTCATATCTTGCCTTATTTCTCAATAAAAACATGGTTTGACAGAACTTCAGAATCATTTCCAATGGAAATGATTCTGAAGTGCTGTCAAAGCATGTTTTTGACGATAAAAATGGAAAATAAACAAGAGTTCCGAAGGTCACAATATACGCCCGTCGAGGCAAGGCCAGTCAACAAGGGGAGATAACTCACTGAAGTCAATAGGCTTCTTCATCTTGCCGTGATAAACATGTATACCGAATTTGGTTACGATCGGTGAAGTAGAACTCGAGTTATTGTGTGGACAAGGATACAGAGTGGAAAAATTAAAAATGGCCGCCAAGGGGAGATAAGTCATCAGACATTTTTCAAAATCAATAGGCTTCTTCGTCTTGCCATGTTAAACATGTATACTGAATTTGGTTACAATCTGTCAAGTAGAACTCTAGTTATTGCGTGGACAAGCTGTGCCCGCCCGCCGCCCGCCCGTACAAGATGAATACATAATTAATACGTCCCGTTTTTTCAAACGGGCGTACAAAATAAACAGCAGACGACAAAAAAATAAGATAGCGGTCGAAGGGTTAAACAAAATAAACATTCATTCCTTTATCAGGTAAGTGTTTAACCCGTTCAACACCACAGGCCTGTATAGTGGTATTGGCAAACGGTGTAGATCCAGATCAGCAGGCTTGCGACAAACCATCTCATCAGGATCTGCACTTTTTGCCAAGTAATTTTCATATTTTTGAGAACAAAAGCACTCCCTTTTCATAAATGGACTAGTCTGAAAATAATTTTGTGACGATTGGATTGGTTGCAAAATAACATATCAACATGATCAAAATCCATTCCAGTTACTTAGGGGTGAAAGGGTTAAGCATTGACCAACCACATTGATCAGACATATGGATGCTGTTACAATGACATTATGTATCTCAGTCACTCCAGATACCAAGAAATCAGTAACATTGACAGATGTACCTGTTTAACTCTTTGCATGCTGGGAAATTGGTGGGCTATAAATAGTTCAAAAATAGCAGATGACAATTCATTATATTTTCTTTTATTTCTCCTTATAAATGTCATGAATATGTCTTGGAATTTCTTTAGAATTGTGTCCGGAGGACACAATTCTAATGAAATTTCAAGACATATTTACAGAGAGAAATAAAACATATACTCCTAATTCGTTTGGCGGATATTTTCGCCGCTAGCATGCAAAGAGTTAAAGCTTAACACTAAAAAAACATGCAAAATTCTAAGTCTTTGACTGCATGGGTGGGCTATAGCTTGATTTGATTTATTGGTGTCTAGCAGCCTGTCAACAGCTACGGTCATTTAAGCCTAGGCTGGAATTCGATCCCGCATTTAATCTGCTGTGTTGCGGGGAGCATGCCAGGTCCAAACCACACCAAAATCAATTGACTGCTTACCCTAAAAGTAATAGGATTGGGAATACCGGTAATCATATTACTAAGGTGTATAACCAGATTCAACTTTCACATACAAGAATGCAGGCAGGGTGGCAACTATATGAGACACGCCATGCGATTTTCATGAAATATATTTACAGAAAATGTGATATTTTCTGTAAATGACGTCGAAAGATGTATTCCGCATTGGCTATGAAAAAGTTGTCATCTTTCGACGTCATTTACAGAAAATATCTTAAATTCTGTTAATATTTTTCAGGAGAATATTACACATGTATTGGGTACAAAATCGCCTGGTGTGTCTGATATTTACACTGACATTACTGTCTGTTCCACGTTTTGCTGCCGACATACGATTTTCCTATGGGAATTTAACATGGGAGATAAAAATAGATTTTTATAAAATATTTTTTTATTTTTAGACCGATTTTCAAAATCTAACTTGTTTTCTTAGTTACATCATTTTCAAGCTATCTCGCCAGGTTTCGGAGTCGATTTCCATTTTTTTTAGTTTTTTTATCCTGCAGGATCAAAAAACAAAAAAAAATTGGAAATTGACTCACCATGTTAAATTCCCACAGGAAAAATTGTTTTTTCGCAATAAAATCATTATTTGATGGAATTTCATCAAATAATTGTTTTTGTTATTGATAAAAAAGTACTTACATTGAAATATTGTTTAGATTTAATGATTTAAAAGTTTGTCGGCAGCAAAACGTGGAACAGACATAAACATCTGCTAAACCCTCCAATACTGACCAAGTGAGCTGCAGCCATCTGGTTGATAGAGACGGGCACGGCGAAACTCCCGGGAGCCAGCGTAATCGTCTGTATGTTCTGTTGGGGCAGGCCAATGTTTTGTGGGACGGGGATGGTCTGGGGGGCAGGGATGTTCGCAGTGCTCGATGGTGCTAATGATGTCATCGGGAGTCCTGCAAGGGTACATGAACACATACCTAGAGCTCCAGATAAGGAGTCTAAGGAGTATTATATTCCCTTATTTCAAATACAATTTGTATTTTATTTTCCATATGCTTTACTGAATAAATCACTTGTTTTTCCAATATACAATAGAACACGATTAACATACATTGCAAGGCACTTATTTGAGCATTATTTGCAAAAAGTGCAGATCCTGATGAGACGGCTCGTCACGAACCAGCTCATCTGGATCTACATGTTTTGCCAATACCACTATACAGGACTGTGGTGTTGAAAGGGTTAAATATTCGATGAGATTTGCCTTGGGAACCAATTACTCCACATGACAAAAGGGGTCTTATCGACCTTGAGACCAGTGTAGTGCCTGATCAGCCAGTGCCTCTGAGCTTACAATGTAGCTTGTCCACCGTGTAGTTGAAGAAACAACCCCGCCATCTACATGTATACTAACAAAATATCAGGGCAGGCTGTATGATTTTGCGAAGCTCCAGATAAGCTGCGTATTTGCGTAAATACCCAATAAAAATACATATGCAGCCTATGCTCAATAAATGTAAATCCAATAATTGTTTACAAGAAAATATTGTTAATGTGAAACTTACAGACTATCATCATTTTTCACTTACGAACATTTTAGTCCTACGAAGTTTAGTGAAACGGCCCCAGGTGTCTAAATGAAATTTCAAGTCTTAATGCCGGAAAGGGTTACTATTGACAACACTAAGATTCTCCGTTTGTCACATGTGGGGCCCGGTACCGACCTGGAGGTGAGAGGATATGGACGACGTTCTGGCTGTCGGGTCCTGCGGTCTCCATGGTCATCACGGAGATGGGGCGGCCTTCCTGGTATGGAGCACTCGCCCCCACAGTCACGCTACCCTCGCTCATCGGTCAGCCAGCAGGCGGCACTGCGCTTGACCCACACATTCTGTAACAGATACATAGAGAATACCAGGCTAGTGTCATTGACAGAAGAATTTGATATCTTCAACGTAAAATACAGAATACGAGGCTCGTATCTTTGATATCAGGCTTACCAGTAGCCTATTTCACCAACATTGCAAAGTATATTTAACGAGAGGGCCATGATGGCCCTAATTCGCTCACCTGACTCCATGAACACCAGAGGAGAATGTGACATTGAGTTCATGTGTTTTAAAAAAAATGTGCTATTTTTAGATGGCGGTCATTTTGGATTAAGCGATGACTCATTTTACCAAATCTGAAAATGCTTCACCCAAGGATCTTAACTTACTATGAAGTTTGGCCAGCATCGGCCACGTGGTTCCTGAGAAAAAGACGTTCAAAATCTCGAATAAATGGACCTTTTGGCGGCCATCATGGATGACATAATCATCCGATTCTGACAAATATTGCACCAGAGCAATCGCCTCATCGATACCTTCAATTTGATATATGACATGAGCATATTCAGTCAAAAATAAAATTTGACCCCACGGGCTACGCCCATTTTTGACACCAGGGTCACCATTTTAACACCTTTGAAAGAACATTCTACATCGATCATTCCTACTAAGATTCGTCGAAATCCGGCTGGTGGTTCATGAGAAAAAGATTTTTTAAGAATTTGTGCTATTTTTAGACGGCGGCCATCTTGGATTAGCGACGACCTCCGTTTTAACAAATCTGAAAAGACTTCACCCATGGACCATAACTGTGAAGTTTGGCTACCATGGGCCAAGCGGTTCGTGTGAAGAAGAATTTTGAAATTTCTAATAAAAGAACGACCTTTTGACCTTTCTGCGGCCATCTTGGATGACATGACCATCCAATTTAGACAAAAAATGTAACAGATCGATCGAGGCGCCTCGTTGATACCTTCGACATGACCATATTCGGTCAAAAATGAAATTTGACCCCAATTTGACCCCATGGGCCACACCCATTTTTGACCCCGGGGTCACCATTTTAACAACTTTGAAAGAGCATTGTACATCGATCATTCCAACCAAGTTTCGTCGAAATCCGGCTAGCGGTTCATGAGAAGCAGATTTTTTAAGAATTTATGCTATTTTTAGACGGCGGCCATCTTGGATTAGCGATGACCTCCATTTTAACAAATCTGAAAAGGCTTCACCCATGGACCATAACTTTTAAGTTTGGCTACCATGGGCCAAGCGGTCCATGTGAAGAAGAATTTTGAAATCTCTAATAAAAGAACGACCTTTTGGCGGCCATCTTGGATGATATAATAATAACCATCCGATCGAGGCGCCTCGTTGATACCTTCGACATGACCATATTCGGTCAAAAATGAAATTTGACCCCAATTTGACCCCATGGGCCACACCCATTTTTGACCCCGGGGTCACCATTTTAACAACTTTGAAAGAGCATTGTACATCGATCACTCCTACCAAGTTTTGTTGAAATCCGGTTGGCGGTTCTTGAGAAGAAGATTTTTGAAGAATTTGTGCTATTTTTAGACGGCAGCCATCTTGGATTACGTAATGATGTCATTTTAACAATTTTGTAATCTCCCTACCTAAGGACCATGACCATGAAGTTTGGTGACTATAGGCCCAATGGTTAACGAGAAGAAGACGTTTGAAAATGTTCACGGACGACGACGGACGAAAGACACATTGCCTGTTCATGTTCAAGTACATGTACAAATGGGGGGAAAATCCCAAAATCAGAACTGAATATTTACAATAAAAACACTATATATTCAGCCCTGAAATCAGAATAATCCTGATCTGATGCCAGGTCCTCGCAACACCAGAATCACTTGGCCCCCTCCCAAAAACAGTAGGATCAGTAATAATCTTACTACTTTAATAATGGGCAATAACCCAATTCAACTCCCAGGTAACAAAAGAGCCAAAGATAAAAACGTACCCTACCGTTAATTTATGCTGTCGCGTTCGCGCAACCACCACCCACTAATTTTGAAAGGTTTCATTGCCGTTATCTCCGATGGTGCTGCCTGTTCATGATCACAAAGCACCCATGAGTGTCTTGAAGTAGTCACATGCCTGTTTTACAGTGGTACCTCTCTAAACCGGACACCCTGGGACCTCACAGGGTGTCCGGTTTAGAGAGGTTCCACTCTATAACAAATTATCACTCCATGGAATTTGATCAAATAAAATGGTGTGTTTGATTGATAGAGGTCATTTGCAGTAAATAACGTGAACAACCACATATTGAATATCTAAGACCTCATCTGAGACATACATGTTAGTG
The DNA here is from genome assembly GCA_029237695.1 of Conchocele bisecta. NCBI lineage: Eukaryota > Metazoa > Mollusca > Bivalvia > Lucinida > Thyasiridae > Conchocele > Conchocele bisecta. The sequence goes on from CM055266.1 coordinate 1,438,564, forward strand.
CCGTTATGAAAATTAATGTTTTTCTAAAAGATCTAACGGTACATGTATACTACAAAATGTGTGACATATGAATTTGATATGAAAATTTCATATGCAATTCATATGAAAACTTTTCATATGAATTTCGTATGAACATTTGTCATATGAAATACATATGCAAATTATTCATATGAAATGCATATGAAAAATCATATGAAATTCATATGAATATCATACGAATTTCATATCGGCTCTTTTCATATGAATTTCATATGCAATGCATATGTTTTACATATGAATTTTTTCATATGAATTGCATATGTGGCACATTTTGCTGTGTATTATACATTTCTATTTATGATGTTCTACTGAGGCAATTAACATTGTTTAATCAATGTGATTCAATGACACCTAAAGTCCATTTTGTCATCAGACAGCCCAATGTCTGTAACTTGGAATGTATGCCAGCTAATGTTCTGGTACTCAGGGCAAACTGAGGCCACAGACAATACTGTATGAATATAGATGTCCAGCAATAAAACCCTGACCTTTCATGAACCTTTGACCAGTAACAAGGTAATAACCACCAATAGAAATATAGGAAAACAAGTCTTGGTATATATACATCACTTACCATGACATAAGAGGCGTATTATCCCCGCCCACAGAGGCAGGAGGGGACATACAGTGGAACCTCTCTAAACTGGACTTGGAAAAGTCGCGGGAATACTGGACGAGGCCTTCCGGCCTACGTCCAGTATTCCCGCGACTTTTCCAAGTTACACCAAGAACACATCTGTATTCTAATGTTTGAAGAGTTTCTTGGTCAATTTATCTCGGGTGATACTGTCTGTTCATGATCTACATGTCTCGTGAGCACACAACTATGGCTCAGAATGATCAAATGCCTGATTTACAGTGAAACCTCTCTAAGCCGGACACCCTGGTGATCTCCCAGGGTGTCCGGTTTAGAGAGGTTTCACTGTAGTGTTAGACCATGTATGTGCGTACGTACATGTACATGTACGTACATGTATGTATATATGATTGTGCGTACGTAAATATTTCTTAATAACTAAATAATGAACCACCAGTTTTTAACAATATTTGGCCACAGTGGAGTCTAGGGATGGTGCTTTGTTTCGTATACAGGTACACTCCACATCTGAACACCCAAGGTCACTGAGGACCTATTTTCATTTCATTATCAAGGCTACCAGCGGGGGGAATTAGCTTCTAAGTGATAACGACACCCTTGCTGCCTTTACCTTCAGTGAAACAACAGTTCATGTGATTATAACCTTTCTGAATATGTACTCAATTCACCTCGTAATCAGAAAGTTTGATTGGTTGAGGCTGAGCTGGGCTCAGTCTGAACCAATCAGATTGTCTGATTTTTAGTACAAATTTGGAAAACGTGCTCAGAAAGTTTTGTAAGCAAGGGCCATTATGAGTATTTGATTGGATCAAAATTTGGGATTCAGTTTTGTCGTTTGCTGATTATTTTTTATTTTCCATTTTTCTCATCGAAAACATGGCTTGGCAGCACTTATTATAAACATGATGAGACGGTTCAAATGATTGGTAACAACATATACCTTCATGGAGAAATAAACCAAATAATGAGATTCTTTTACAAAAATTATTGTATCCTTAGACTGAAATGGGTTAAATGTGCATGTATTGTCCACCTTGCAAGGACATGGTTTGACAGCACTTCAGAATCATTTCCAATGGATAAACTTTATACTTTCAACATATACTTTGAAGGAGAAATGGAAAATAAAACAGCGAAAACTATTTACAAATGTTTACACCCGTATCAGGTATTTCGCATATGATGAGTAATAATTACTCAACGGACTGAAGACACGCATGTCATTGTGTATTATAAGCTGCACGTTTTCCGCTTTATAGGCAACAGGTTACACTACATGTATATCGCTACACCACGCTCAACGGTAAATTTGCATAATAGCATTTACATTTCTTGCGCTAAAATATAGAAAAAACCTGCAGGGCATTGATGTTCATACTTTGTTTATATAATTATTGAGAGACACTTCTATAATTTGACACAAAAATATTGCCATAAACTTACCAAATAAAGTGTGTATTAGCAAAATTCTTAGGTCACTCTCCACAAAGTAGAAAGTAAACAAAGAATGCTGTAAACACACATTTGGAAAGACAACTCCGTCATAACGCTTATGTAATGCAGTGTAATTGAATTTATCCCGTCAACTATGTCGCTACTAGACGTGAAAAGCAGGTACGTGTATTTTTTCTCGTTCACGTCTAGTAGATACGTCATTATGTATGACGTTACGTCATTATGTGAATGACGTAACACGATAATCTTGTCGCTTCAGAAGACAAACTTATGAGGCCACAAATGCATTTTAGAGACATTTGAACAAGCCTGGCCCATCCTGATTTCTCAGCCTCGACAGATATTTATTCACGTTCATGACACTATAGTAATATTCTCTATGTAATTAGAGTTACATGTATGTACTCAGAACTAGCATGTGTAATGTGAACATGTATGAGAAATCTAGCTTCCACGTTCACATTATCAGTATAAAGGCTATTCCTGCTCAACTTACCGCAGTTTGTCGTATTTCCAATACGAGTCTCTGCTGTTACCTCACACAATGTTACCTCACACAAAGGTCACAACGCACAAGGGAATATTGATCAATTTAATGCCCCACTTTCTCCAGTCTGTTATGACAATACAGACAGACGGCAAATAGAACTAAGTAATAAAGATGGAATTTCCACACAAATATTATAACCTATTGCACGCAGGTTGAATAATTGAACATGTATTAGCCCTTACACCGCTATCTTATTTTTTTGTCGTCTGCTGTTTATTTTCTATTTTCCGTTTTTATTATAAAAAAACATGCTTTGACAGCACTTGGAAATTATTCTGAAGTGCTGTCAAACCATGTTTTTATTGAGAAATAAGGCAAGATATAAAAGCAACAGCAGACGACAATTGTTGTGTGTAGCAGTCTAAGGGTTAGTTATATGTCTACAATGAAAACTGCTTTCTATAACTATTGAATAGTATGATCGTTTCATAACAAACTAGAAATCAGTAACATTGATGTGAGAAGTACCCCTCAAAAACTTAATATTTCTAGAGGACATTTGACATTCACCTTGAGCACATGGGCAGCATGGGTGGGCTATATAATGAAAATATGGATGATGACAAATAAGCATATGAAGTTTCAAGCCAATCCAACGTATTGTAACTGAGTTTAATAGTAGGTAATGAAAAACTTTAAGGTAAAACTTCAACACAAACTTTAAGTCGTTTGACCTTGACAGCAAGCACAGGGGTCAAGACATAGAATGAAAATATGGATGATGACAAATTAGCATATGACGTGACGTGATAAACATGTATACCGAATTTAGTTACGATCCGTCAAGTAGAACACGAGTTCTTGTGTGGACAAGGGTACAGAATGCGAAAAATAAAAATGGCCACCAAGGGGAGATAAGTCATGGGAATTTTTTTAATATAATCAATAGGGTTCATCGTCTTGCCGTGATAAACATGTATACTGAATTTGGTTACAATCCGTCAAGAAGAACTTGAGTTATTGTGTGATAATGGCTGCCAAGGGGAGATAAGTTGTCGGAAATTTGTCAAATCAATAGGCTTCTTCATCTTGCCGTGATAAACATGTACATGTATACCAAATTTTGTTATGATCCATCAAGTAGAAATCTAGTTATTGTGTAGACAAGCTGTGACCGCCCACCCGCACAAGGTGAATACATACATGTACATGTATAACATGTCCGTTTTTTTCACACGAGCTTATAAAAATGTACATTGTAATGCCATAAACCGTGTTGTAAACATCAAATCAAGTAAATGGGTAATTTCAGATAAGAACTAAAAAATGTAGTATTAGGCTACAAAAAAATAATGTTTAGATTATCATCCAAATTTTGGGGAAAATGGGGCGGGTGGGACACTTTTTTTTTTTATTATTATTTTCAGTCAATACTAAATCGAGGTGTTCAACGGCATGGTGCTATGTAAAGCACTCAGATAGTGGGAGCGGTATAATACGCGGGCCGCATCATTCTCGTAAATTTAACCAAATGTTTTTTAATTTATTTTTTTATTTATTTTTTTAAATAAAAAACCCTTGGGCGGGCCGTTTTATTAGGGGCGGGCGGGGATGAGAATCTAAACATTAATTTTTTGTAGCCTTATCATGATTATACATGTAGCTGTCTACGCCTCGTTCAAGACTGTTTCATTATGTGCCATTTACCGGTACACCTTGTTTCATTAACAATACTGAAAGATTTTTGTCGTCTGCCATTTATTTTCCATTTTTCTCATGAAAAACGTTTTTGACAACATTTTAGAATCGTTTCCAGTGGAAATGATTCTAAAGTGCTGTCAAGTCACATTTTTTATTGAGAAAGAATACACAATAGCAAACAAGAGCAGACGAAAATTTACGTTTCCCCGAGTTCAAAGGGCTAAGACAATAGATGTAAATTTATATATTCAATTGCTGAATTTCCCATAAATTTAAAAAACATACCTTTAATGCTCTGAGTATCCAATGACGTAAGACAGATAATGAGTTGTCTTCTGCCAAAATAAACCATGTCACATGTGTGACCAGCATAGATCACAGGTGGAAGACTCGGACCTGTGACACAAAAAAATGCACATTACAAAAAAAATCATTACCCCACCCACTTGGTCTCATACAGTACTATCTTCTATGTAGGATAGTACTGTATGAAACCAAGTGGGTGGGGTAATGGATTTTTTTTGTAATGGGCATTTTTTTGTGTCACAGGTCATAGTCTTCAAACTGTGGCATAGATCAGCTCAATGCCAGACACACACAACCAGACGGCTGGTGTCATTGGTGCAAACACTCCACACAGGAAGACTAAAATGTTTCATGTCGAAAAATGCACCAATTTCCTGCTGTCAGATACCATTCGCCTCTACCTAGAGCTGTCTCATAAACACATTTTTCATCTGTAAAAATTTCTTGCCGCTAGTTACCAGATGAAAATGTATTTATGTATTTACATCTGAGTGTGGCTGAATGGGAATTTGTCAAGTAATCTGGTGCATATGACGAGAAACTTGTATAAGTTTAAGTCAATAAATTCTATTCTATTCTATTCATATTACGATGCGCAACATTTTATGCTGGCTCCTCTCAATAAAATGTTTCATTGACTGCATGCAACTGCATTGCCGGGAAACTGTATAGGCCAGCATTTACACTCATTATTGTAAATCATACAGTGGAACCTCTCGAAACTGGACACCCAGACAATTCCTATGTGACTGGTTTCACTGTCATTTACCTACAATGATAATTATGTATGTTCATGGTTGCAATGTACATAACTTAGTAAGCATGTATTGGGAGTGGTCATATACATGAATTACAGTGGAACCTCTCTAACCCGACACCCAGTGGACCTCCCATATACCTGAATGACAGTGGAACCTCTATAAACCAGACATCCTGGGGACCTGGGTGTCCGGTTTAAAGAGGTTCCACTGATGTTGTTTGTTTATGCTTGTAGGTAACTCATATTTTGATCAACAAAAGTCTTGAGTGGCTGAGGACAGAAGTACCAGGATCTACACTGGTCATAAATCCCTGGTGTGTTGTGTCTGCCACACTGGTCATAAATCCCTGGTGTGTTGTGTCTGCCACACTGGTCACTCATTACTGTAATCCTAAACTCTGTTCACCTTCCACTGACCTCTGCTCTCAGAGTGACATCTGACCTGTTACCATGGTTACTGCACACATGCAGATACAGATGTATGAACAGGTACCACACAACTGTAGATGAAACATAGATATTTGTAACAAATTAAATTCACTTGCAGATTCAACTCTGACCTAAAAAACAATTACCGGTACATTCGGATTAAACTATCAGGCGTATGAAAATGTTAGTATATTTTTATGCCCCCTCCCACTCCATCCCGGTCTCGAGTCGAGAGGCATATAGTGTTTGGACTATGTGTCTGCCCATGTGCGTGTGTGTGTGTGTGTGACTCTGGTTAAGTTTGAGTTTCTCCTATCTGCCACTGGAGACATTTGTGTGCTGACATGACAGGCCATATACATGGACATGTATTTGTATTTTGAGACGGTTCAAATGATGGTTGCAACATAAACTTCTGGAGGAAAATACAAAATATATTTTGTTTGTTTCTTTACTGGTGTTTAACGGCCAATCAACAGCTACGGTCATGTAAGGCCGGGCAAATGGGTTCAATCCAATTTTAACCTGCTGCATTGGGGGGAAAATCCCAAAATCAGAACAGTATATTTACATCGAGAACAAATATATTCCAGGTCCATACCACACCAAAGTCAACAAAAGATATTTAGAATTTTGGACGAGCAAAATGACTTCAGAATATAACACAGGGCTCCAGATAAGGAATTAGTAATTGAGTATTGTCACTCCATCATTTCTGAAGCAATTGGGTATTTCAAAATTTTATTTGGGTAAAATAAAATCACACGACTGTTTACACATCAGCAGACAGCACTTATTGAATAGTTTGTCCTTGGAGACAATTCTAATGAAATACCAAGATGTGTTTTCATGGAAAAAATAAGAAAATATGCTATAGTTGTGGTCTGTTTATTGTTTTCTGCAGCATGATAAATATTGGGTTTTTGGCAATTTTAATTGGGTATTTACGCAAATACGCAGCTTATCTGGAGCTCTGATAACATACAAAAATAATATATAAAACACAAAAATAAAATTGCTGATGTTCTACTAACAACTAATTCAAATGAATGTAGGGGACAGTAGAATAAGGGGGCTAACTCCCACATGGAGTTAGCCCCCTTTTTCCACTGACCAATTCAAATGTTATGATAACAATTTGTATGATTGCTCACTCAATAAAGCCAGCTTGAATAGTGCATGTAAATACACACTTTCACTACAGACCAATAACCCATTGATCAGTAATGGCCAGGGGTGACACGAGGTCACCGTATTATGTTACATAACAAGAAATGAAACTAAGTATAGCAAAGGTTATTTCCAGGGCAGAGGTCATAGTTAATACTGCCACACTGCATACAGATGTAAATATGTCAGTCCAATCATTGTACATATAGGCCAACCTTTACCTGTTGAATATCTTTTTACAGAATTAACCCTTGAAAATATGGGAGATGGTGCCGAAGATAGCAGAAATTATTGAAATAATACTGAAAGTTGGAACCTGTAATTTCGCAGCAAAATCTACCAGGAAATGTGACCATAGAACATACATAGATACGCCATTATGCGGAAAATCCTAAATATTTTCCTTTTATGCGCTCAAAAGTATATGTTGCGACCACCATTTGAACCGTCTCGTCAAGATGGTTCAAATGAGTGGTCACAACATATATATATATACTTTCATTGAGAAACAACAAAAATAAAATATTTCATACCTGTAAAGGTGTATTCTGAAAGGATGAATACAAAATTTCATGCCCATTGTACCTCTAAGTGTGACCTTGACCTTAGACCTGGGTATGTGGCTTAGTTGGATATGCATATGACGCATCATTTATTCATGGCAAACACATGTGCGGTATCACATTTGAAATTCCATTCATCGGTTTACAAGATCTAAGCCGGAATCAAAATTTCAGGCGCATGACCTTGACCTGGGATGCAGGGACGTGGATAGTGAATGCGACACATCATCTCGTCATGGCAAACATTTGTGGCAAATCAATGAAAATCCATTTATAAGTTTAGAAGATACAAATGTACATGTATACACAGGTTGAAGTAACGGACCGAAGTCTATAAATACATTAAATATGCCTAAAAGCATCAATAAATGGATATAAGTCTACCGGTATAAGTCTATATGTAGGGAGCAAAAAAAATATTGTTAAGCTTATTTTTTTCCCATTTATTGATGCTTTTAGGCATATTTAAGGTATTTATAGACCTTGGTCCGTTACTTCAACCTGTGGGTATAATAAGCAAATGGAAGTCTGCTAATGAGCGTTAATTTCTCCATGTTTTATTCATGAGTTTAGTATGGACCGTTGGGTTCATGAACTGACCTCTCTCACTCAAGTTCAGCATCTATTATCAGGAACTGAGTAAATATTGGATCTGGACCAGAGGGATAATCTGACACACACCATGTGATTTCCTACATAAGGGGTACGATTTTTCATGAAAATATTTACAGAAACTATGATATTTTCTGTATACGACGTCGAAAATTGACGAATTTGCTCTGAACATTGAATAAACTTTCAAAATCAGTTAACCCTTAGACCGCTACACACAACAATTGTTGTCTACTGTTACTTTTATATCTTGCCTTATTTCTAAATAAAAACATGGTTCGACAGCCCTTCAGAATCATTTCCAATTATGAAGTGCTGTCAAAGCATGTTTTTGATGATAAAACTGGAAAATAAAAAATATACAGTAAAAACTAGATTGGTCACTGAGTAAGCGAGGCTTACAGGTACCCCTAAATATGTAAAAAAAATAAATCCAAGTGTTTGGGCTTGTGACCTTGACTCTGGGCTTAGCGGGGGCGGCATGAACGTGAATTTGTCACAGGGTGGTAGAGGTCCATTGGAGCAATGTGAAATGTGAAGCAGATCCGAGCAAGGAAATAGAAGTTATAACCAATTTCTCTGATGTTAAGTTTTGTAAAGAGATTAAGTATGTGACCTTGACCTCGAGATCAGCGGGGATTTATCACAGCATGATAGTAGAGCTTTAGAGGAATGCATGCATGAAATATTAAGAATTTCCGATGAAAGAAATAGAAGTTATAACATATTTCTCTGATGTTAAGTTTTGTAAAGACTTAACTATGTCACCTTGACCTTGGGATCAGCGGCGTTGGATGGTCGTAGATTTGTCACAGCATGATAGTACAACCTTAGAGGAATGCATGTGTGAAATATTAAGAATTTTCAAATAAGGAAATAGAAGTTCTAACTTATTTCTCTGATGTTAAGTTTTGTAAAGAGACCAAGTATTTGACCTTGACCTTGGGATCAGCGGGGGTTGGACGTTCGTGGATTTGGCACAGCATGTTAGTAGAGCCTTACAGGAATGCATGTGTGAAATATTAAACATTTTGGATGAAGGAAATAGAAGTTATAACAATATTTCTCTGATGTTAAGTTTTGTAAAGAGACTAAGTAATTATTTGAACGACTAATTTTCAGTACATAATGCTCATGCGAACAGGATTTCTATAATATCTAGACCTTGATTATTTGAAAACGGTAACTCGTGCAATCTACTCCTGTATTGTCCGTACGCTACAGGAGTAGATTCCAAGAGTTACCATTCGCAACTAGACCTTTATCTGATATTATTTGACAGTGCATGATATTTTTTGTACAGAACCAGACAGCTTCTGAATTGCTTCTGTAATCCTGAAAGAGGGGGCCCCCGGGCCACCCCCCTGAATCCGCCACTGGCATGGGCATCCCGATTGTTACATTTTGTTGACAGGGATCTTTTTGAAGTTCAAAACAGTCCCTCAAAACAGGGGTCCTCAGGATCCTGGGGCTCGTTTCACTAAACTTTGTACGACTAAAATGTTCGTAAGTGCAAAATTATGATAGTCTGTAAATTTCTCATTCACAATGTTTTCTTGTAAACAATTATTGGATTTATATTTATTGAGCATATATGTTCAATAAATGTAAATCCATCAAATTTCCAGACGATCCAAAATTTGCACTTACGAACATTTTAGTTGTACAGAAGAAACTCTGAATACTGGACCCTCTAAATACCGGAATCCTCCCGAAACCGGACAATTTTCATAGTCCCGATTTAATTCCTTCTTTATTCAATGTACCAAAATCCTCTGAATACCAGATCCTCTGAATTCCGGAAACCGTACGATTTTCCAAAAAAAGAAGAAGACTTTTCAGCATAATTTTATCTCTGAATACCGGACGGAATTGCTAAAATCACCAAGCGCCCGCGGCAGGGGATACATTTCACACAATGGTCGTGTTGGATTTCCTGTCAGACAGGTGTGATAAGATAAGACGGTTCACAAGTCAAGTCACATGGTCATGGCTGTTTATTTTTAAAAGGATATTTTGTGTCTTACAACCTACAAATATTTCCGAGCATGTGATCAACGCGTGATATTGGAAAACCGACCAATGAAAACAATTGTTTCTCCCGACTTTCGTCAAAACAAAGATGGATACTCGATATGTACATTTACAAATCGGACCGTGTTTGGTCTTGAATTAAATAGCGAAAACATGCCGCTATTTTCCATTGAAGACATAAATCGATTGATGCTGCTGTAATTGACGACGGCAGGTATGTAAGGTAATTATGAGGTCAAATAATCATTGAAAATTGCCGATTAGTCTTCGCTAATTGGAGTACACGTTTAGTGACACACCCATTTACACACCATATTATCGGCACATAGGCCACGCAGACTGATCAGGTGACCAGCGTAGGCCCAGTTCAGTCAGATAATAGAATACTACAGTACATGTACATGTATATCAAGTCTTGAGTAAGAATAGTGAAAAACCTCTAAAAGCCGGAAACCTCTCTAAACCGGACTTTTGTCCGGTCCGGAGGCTGTCCGGTATTCGGAGTTTCTACTGTACAAAATTTAGTGAAACGGGCCCCTGGGACATTGCGATTGTCACCACCTGACCATGATCTTGAGGGGTAGTCATACTATCGCACGGAAACAAAAATTGTTGACAGACATAATTATTGAGAGACGGACGGACACGGTAAACAATATATCTATGGTCTAGTAACATAAGGCCATAACTGCTATGCTAAAGCATAGCAGTTACGACCTTATGTTACTAGACCATCGATATGTCAACAACTATTTTCCATGCAGATGTTTAAAGTTGCAAGTGTTACCACATATCAGCCACATTGGCGATATAGTACTATAATCTAATTTTTAGCCGGGGATGACCTTGAACTTCCAATGGGTATCTTTCCCTGATAGATATGAATGCTGCTCCATATGTGAAGTTTGGTGGATATTGGCCATGTAGTATTGAAGTTATTGGGCGTAAACGATAATATTGTAGAATAAACAATCTATTTTAGTTGGAAGAACCTTGAACTTCGTCAGACAAACCTCATCATTTTCAATATGTGTCTTGCTCTGATCAATATGAACACACATGTGAAGTTGTGTGGCCATCGGCCATGTAGTACTGGAGTTATCAAGCAGAAACGACAATATTGTCTGAATAAACTACCGGTACATGTATCTATTTTTAGCTGGAGGTGACCATGATGAGCCCCACTTTCAACAATGTGTTTCTTGCCCTGATCAATATTAAGGCCATGTTAATGACATGATTGTGTTATAAATGCTGACATGTATCAAGTGTCCAAATATTGAATCAATCCATGAAGTAATATTAATGTTGTATTATGATGGATGGAATGGTGCTTAACGGCACACCAACACAGAAGAGTATCATTTATCGCCAAGCAATTTCGATGAAGAATAAAAAGAATAGTAAAATAGTATGTTACATGTAGATATGGTAGCCGTTTCACTAAACTTTGTACGACAAAATGTTCATAAGCACAAAATTATGTAACTTTCACATTAGCAATGTTTTCTTGTAAACAATTATTGGACTTACATTTATTGAGCACAGGCTACATATGCAGCCTATGCTCAATAAATGTAAATACATCAATTTAAATTTCCAGACGATCATAAATTTGCACTTACGAACACTTTAGTCGTACAAACTTTAGTGAAACGGCCCGCTGATGATTAGGGTAAGCATATTAATATGATGAACTATATAAATGAACAACATGTAGTATAGAATGATAAAATTAGATTTTCTGATACAAGCTGGTTTCATGGAGAAAGCTAAGTCTTCAATGTGTTGTATTATGATGAAGTTAAACCATGATGAAGAAACTTGTACAAAAGTTTTGACGCAAAATAAATTAGCTAAGTGTTTCCGCAAAAATGTGAAGGCAAAAAAAAGGTCGAGGTTATGTTAATGACGGCATGAGTGTGTTCGAAATGCTCACATATATCAAGTGTCCAAATAGTGAAGCAATCTGTCAAGTACATGTAATATTAAAGTTATATCTTGATGAAAAAACTTGTACAAACTTTTTTACATTTGTTGACGTTAGACGACGACAAAAGAGGCGACTATGGTTGCACGCCTTCTGCCTTCAGGCAGTTATATACAAATTATACATATATATATAATAGCTCTACCACATAAGAATAACAAGAAACAAGGCAAAGCCACGAAGGCCAGTTTTTTTCCAAGAATAGACATTTGGATAACATAATTATACCCACTTTTTGTAGACTAGATGGCCGTGGCCTGCATGTCGTGCCTTGGGGTGAGGTATGGACACCAAAAAAATAGATATAGTAGATGGAAAAACTTTAACCAAAAAACTTTAACCGGACACACGGACGTCCGGATGGACGGACGGACGTATGCCAAAATGCGGACTATATTGCGCTTTCCGCAAGCGGGCGCGACAATGATGATAAACACCCATGTGAAGTATCAAGGTAATGGGTGAAGCAGTAATTGCAGAGATATAGTACAGGAAAAAACTTAAAAAAAAAAATTCAAAGTAATTTGACCTTGACATTGGACACAGGGGCCGCACGGCTGGGGAGTAGAATGAAAATATGGATGATGATAAACACCCATGTGAAGTTTCAAGGTAATGGGCGAAGCAGTTGCAGAGATATAGTATAACAAAAAACTTTAACCAGACGTAGGTTAAAAAGTTAACATTGACAATGGCTAAGTCAATTACGTAGAAATAATGGGTCAAGGTAAAAGAAATGGTCACATGTTGGATAGTATGTGGTGGGCACCCCTTGGTTATGAAGCTGTGAAAGTTTGGTGGTCCTAGGTGGTACAGTACCAAAGAAATGGACTTAAACACGAAAACTTAACATTGTAAACGCGAAAAGTTAACATTGAAAATGGCTAAGTCGACTGCGCGGAAAAAATGGGTCAAGTTCAAAAAAAGGTAACATGTTGGATAGTGATATGTGGTGGTCACCTCTTGGTTATGAAGCTGTGAAAGTTTGTTGGTCCTATGTGGTACAGTAACAAAGAAATGGACTCAAACACAAAAACTTAACATTGATTGTGGACGCCGCCCGCCCAGCTTTCGCCAATCCAATAGCCTGGATTTTTTCACAAAAAAAAAACGGGCTAAAAATGTAAAATATAGTGTAACTGTAATGATATGATGACCATGTAAGATGTCAATTTGAAATAAGGACCGGTCCCCTCTATTACCTCCCTTTATTTGACTCTCCACCGACTAGCCAATAAAATTGCAGCAGCCTCATGGTTCCGGGAGAAGCTGAGAGACCGCGAGAATGTAAACGCGAGACGGCAAATAAACAAAGTCATAAGAAGGAGAAACCTGGTGTTTGGTAAGCTAACAACCATATAAAATAGCACAAATATATTTAAAAAAGTGTTTAAATGTTGGTAGCCATTTTGAAACTATTTGTATTTATTACCCATAGATCATTTCAAGTGAATTAACATTAAATTGTGGGAAACTGTCATATCATGATTATAAATAGCTGTACAGCCTATTTTACAGGTGTTAACATTTTAATTGATGGTGGTCATCTTTAATTGTGCAAATTGGACATTCAGATTACAGAAATAGAAGCGTTGCAATTTTTGGAGGGTTTGACCATTTTTAAACTCTGTAGACCGAGAAGGAGACACTACCTTGACAGCTGACTATGCTGTAAAATAAAATGCTGCTGTTTCATGTTTTTTACCAGGACTGTGAAAGACATTTGAAAAAGAAGTCATTGCATTAATTCATGTGTATTTAAAAACGGTCAGTCTCATAATGTGGGTGCCAGTTTTGCTGACATCTAATTCTATAGAGTATGATAACAATGTTGTCATGCTACACTTGCAGTGATATTTGGGTCACCCAGTGAAAAATGGGCGGGCCAGACATATCTAATTTGCATAAAATATGCAAATAACCTACATTCCACTTTGAGCCACAGTCTAAAGGACAAAGGTCATGAAAAATCAATAAGAATGCCAGCTTTGCCCAGGCTAGAATATCAATTGGCATGGCCCAACTGTCACACATATGATATGTGACATGTTTGTGCTACTGCATCCACACGTCCCAAGCCCAACACGTCCATTACGTTGTCATGCGCAGAACCAGGAAATATGTGACCGTGTCATGGGGACAAACACACAAAGGTCATGCACCGTGAGTTTACCATGTGGGCCCGTCTTCTATTTACATCAACAAACAACACACTATTTTACCAAACACAACAATGACATTTATCAGAGTGGCGAGCAATCTACCAACAAATCACTTCCAGAAAATCATTTGTCATGTACGTTTTCCGTTCGGATTTTGAAGCGAATTGCGGAAACGGGGAGCGACCAGCGCCATCATTGGAAAACTGTATCATGTTGAGGAAGTAAAACACGGTTGTTATGATTTATTTGTTTAAAATATACACTAAAAGTGAAATAGAAGCGTAGTACGATAAGTAGGAAATAAGTGAATACTTACCAAATTTGAAGTTTTGGTATAAATCGCCCTTTCCACGTCTTTTCCAGACAGACAGAGAAAAGGTCAGAGGTTGTGACCCGCACTCTCGACGGCAATGAAAGAAATGTTTTCATTGGCTGAGGCTGATTGCACGTGACTAGTCATTTTGCGCATTCAAAGTTGCGCAAACAGGCCGGAAGTTGTCATAAACAACGTGAAAACTGAAATGTGTAACTTTATTCTCAACTTTCTCAACAGGTAGAGCTCATAAAGTTCTTTCATTATAAATGACAATTTACATAGCATCCATTATACAATTTACAATGACTGTCACATTGCAAATTACTTTATGTGCGTCATAAATCGGAAACTAACCACGAACTTCAAAAAAGTATGGCTATTCCACGGTAGTATAAACAATGGTTTTATCTCTTGTACACCACGGCAACGATTTTATTCATCCAATGTACAGGAAATGTGGTTAAATGTGTCCAATGAATGGCGATGGCAAACATAATTATTGAAGTATTCTTAATGTAACGTAGTTCTGAGTACATAACTGTAATTACATTTCGTTACACTGCATTGATTGCTGGGTATGATAGAGTGGGTATGCCATGGACATAGCACTATGGCTTTCACTACCGTTACATATAGCGAAGAAAATAATAAATGAAAAAAGTCAGATAATGAAAAATAGAAGTTAAAAATGATATAGAGACATGGCATGTTAGGCTAGGTATGCCAATGCTCGCGCACTGTCGATGCTCGCGCATTATTGCCATTTGTGGCGAATTACTGTTTAATTCGACTTCAGTGTCTTGTTTTGTGCATGCAATATGTAGGTGTGTATCATTTCGCCATTTTCACAAACTGTCGTGCGAATTAGAGATCATGTGACATCTAGTGCAGGCGATCTTTCACTTGAAACTATAAAAAACATTTGCGAGTAGGTTTTACGTAACTATTTAAAATACCTTTTTTTTTTTTTTTGCTTATATTTAACGGCGGCACTGGCTCTAGGACCTTGCATGCCGTCTCCCAAGAATGGGAGAATGAACGGAGGTAGAGACTTTTTGAGAGAAGCCGGTAATTCGTATTTACAGAGCAACTACGAATTATCGGTACCCATTTACAGCTGAGTGAACTGGAGCAGTGTGGATAAAGTGTCTTGCTCAAGGACACAACGCACGCCGCTAGTCAGGCTCGAACCGCGTGCGTTGTGTCCTTGAGCAAGACACTTTATCCACACTGCTCCAGTTCACCCAGCTGTAAATGGGTACCGATAAAATACCCTGCCGGCTATTAACACGTTTCAAAAGGACACGGTGGCATGTGAATTCCTAATTTATGTTCTTATGATGTTTATTTATGTTTACTATTAATACTGTGGATGTATTTCCACTCCAAAAGTGTGTATTCAACGATATTGTTTCCATGCGCGAGCATTGGCACACTTTGACCCAAGTCAGACTTTATTTACTTCCCTAACTTGGAGACGGCTCATGGATCCAGGAGTCGCGTGATCACCAGTAAAACTCGAAGTGCCAGAAATGAACCACTCCTTGGTGGAGTAATACAAATGAATATCCCATTGTTTCCGGATTTTGATATATGCATAAATATGATCAAAATATGCGAGCATTGGCCTACCCACTCTAAGAGTTATGACTGAGTAGTCTTTCCAAATGTGCGTTTGAAGTGTTCTTTGTTTACTTTCTACTTCGTGGAGAGTGACCTAAGACTTTTGCTAATACACACTTTATTGGGTAAGTTTATGGTCATATTGTTTTTTCATATTGTAGAATTGTTTCTCACTAACAATATATTGAAGTATGAACGTCACTTTGCAGGTTTTTTTCTATATTTTAGTGCGTGAAGTGTAAATGCTATTACGCAAATTTTTACTGTGTAGCGTGGTGTAGCAATATAGTGCAACCCGTTGCCTATAAAGCGGAAAAGGTGCAGATAAGTGTAGCGTTACAAGTAGCAAGTACATTTTTTCAATATCAGGCGTATTTTGTGACTGGCAGCACTCTTGCTATTATTTGGAAAAGAATACTTGAAGTTGGAGATCTTTTACATTTAATATGTTTGTTTATTCAGCCAAAGCCTGGAGGCAGATTTTACATGATAGTGTAACTAGCGTTTATTCTTTATCAGTCCTGTGGGGCCAAATACCTTAGCCTATAATGATTTATTACATTTAAAGTAAAATATGTTATGAAGTAAATATGCATGTATTTATTGGTTAATAGTGTTACCCACATGATATTGTGTTTGTGAAAGAAAATATTTAATTTTTAATAGCAGGTTAAATGTCTCCGGTTAATTGTTTAGCTGACGTAAAATATGTCAATACAGAATTTTGTGATTTATTGTAAACATGGGGTCGTTATTTTGCTGGCCTCAAGCTCATTATTTGACAAAGTAAATTAATAAGAAAACCTTTGTATGATAGCCACACGTAGGCATATGCCTGGCTTATGGAACATTGTGTAGCATGAGAAGCAAGTTGAGTTACAGCTATACATGCTTTACCCATTTTTATGCGGGATACTGGCCCAAAGTATCAAGATTTCCAAACTTTATTCCCCAATTTTCTTATTTGTGGCTGTGACTGGATAAATGGGGCTTCACCATTCTATCAACGAAACACCTGTCGTGCTTGTAACAAGCAATATAGATCATTATCAGGCAACAGGAATGTACTATTTGATCAGGAGATACACTGGTCACAAATCCAATAAGCCCCATTTCTCCAGTCATAGCCACATTTCTCAACACAAATATGTGATGTTACCACTAATTTGAACCGTCTAGCTGAGACGATTCAAATGAGTAGTCACAACAAATACTTTTGGTGAGAAATAAAGGAACTACTGTCTGTTTCATGAAAGCTGCCCAAATTTTACCGCTATAAAAACAATTCAAAAACAAGATTTCTTTTGATAATATTAAATTAAAGGAAAAATTAAGAATGAGCCTTCTTTTTATTTCGTGAAATTTGGTCAAATATTGATTTTATTGCGAAAAAACAATTTCCCCATGTTAAATCCCCATAGACATCTTCACGGAGTGAAGATGTCTATGGGGATTTAACATGGGGAAATCTTTTTGAATTTTAGAAATACTGGACCGATTTTTAAAATTTAACTTTTGTTTTCTTAGTTAGATCATATCCAAGCTATCTAGCCAGGTTTCAGAGTCAATTTGCAAATTTTTTCGTTTTTTAACTCCTCCCACACTTCCTTACCACTTTTTTCCCCCATGTTAAATTCCCATAGACAAATCAATTTTTCGTAATAAAATCAATATTTGACCGAATTTCACAAAATAAAAAGAAGGCTCATTCTTAAATTTTCCTTTAATTTAATATTATCGAAAATAATATTGTTTTTGAATTGTCTATATAGCCGTAAAATTTGGGCAGCTATCGTGAAACAGACAGTAGAGTTCTACTTGACAAATCATAACCAAATTCAGTATACATGTTTGTCACGGCAATACGAAGAAGCGTATTGGTTTTCAAAAATTTCTGATGCCTTATCTCCCCTTGGCGGCCATTATTAATTTTCGCACTCTGTACCCTTGTCCACGTAACAACTCAAGTTCTACTTAACCGATCATAAACAAATTTGGTATACATGTTTATCACGGAAAGACGAAGAACCCTATTTATTTCTGATAACTTACTCCCCTTGGTGGCCATTTTTAATTTTCGCACTCTACCCTTGTCCACGCAATAATTCAAGTTCTTCTTGACGAATCGTAACTAAATTTGATATACAAACATGTACATGTTTATCAAGACAAGATGAAGAACCCTATTGGTTTTCAGTGAGTTATCTCTCCTTGTTAACTGGCCTAGCCTCGATGGGCGTAGATTGTGACATTCGGCACTCTTGTTGATTCATCAAAATTGTGTAGCTTCAGCCTGAAATGGGTTGAAAGGTATCATATGGACTGGACGGTCAATACCCCCTACTGTCTGTTTCACGAAACCTGCCCAAATTTGATGGCTATATAAACAATGCAAAAACAATATTTTTTGTGATAATATTAAATTAAAGCAAAATTTAAGAACGATCGAACCTTTTTGTTTCGTGAAATTTGGTCAAATATTGGTTTTATTGCGGAATTTTTCTTTCCCCATGTTAAATCCCCATAGACATCTTCACTTCACTAAGATGTCTATGGGGATTTAACATGGGGACATTTTTTAGAATTTCAGTAATCCTGGACCGATTTTCAAAATGTAACTTTTGTTTTCTTAGATCATTTCCAAGCTATCTAGCTAGGTTTCGGAGTCAATTTCCAATTTTTTTAGTTTTTTGACTCCTCCCACACTCATCTACCTCTTTTTGCCCCCATGTTAAATTCCCATAGAGAAATCAATTTTTCGCAATCAAATCAATATTAAACCAAATTTCATGAAATATAAAGAAGGCTCATATTTAAATTTTCCTTTAATTTACTATTATCGAAAAAAATATTGTTTCTGAATTGTTTATATGGCCGTAAAATTTGGGCAGCTTTCGCGAAACGGACAGTAGGTGTGCTGTGACAGCCTAATGACAAGTGTAAATCTGTAATAAACAGACTAGCTGGGAAACTCATTTGTTGTCTGCTATTTTGTTGTATTCTATTTATTAACAAAAGCATGTTTTGGGAGTACCGCAATAACCCTATATATTTGGAATCCAGTTATTTTGGAAAACTATAAATACGGGTTTCCAAAACAATTTGCATCTAAATGCACTGTTATTGTGATACACCAGTACAATTATACTACCCCTAAATATTGGGACACTCTTTGTTGTGGGAAACCATATTGTTACCGGTATTTGTGTTTCCCAGAATAAATTGTATCCAAATTTATAGGGTCATTACAGTACAAGATTTGCAGTTAAAACATATTTAAATTTAGAAGAATTGACTAAAAGAAAAGTCTGCAGAAAAAGAATTGTAGTCCTGGTTTGTGGATGGGCTAATTAATAGGCGGCTGCTTTGTAATTAATTTACTGTCATTTGGGTTGTCAGATGAGAGAGTGCTTTATGACTTTGGAATCCAGTGTAGCCACCAGTCAGTATCTCATTGGAGCATACATTAACAGTCAGTCACAGTTTAACCCTAAGAATGGGGAAAACAATTTTTTGTTTTTGTCTTCTTTCTCAATAAAAAAACAACATGGTTTTTCAGCACTTTAGAATCATTTCCATTGGAAATGATTCTAAAGTGCTGTCAAACCATGTTTTTTCGAGAAAAAAGGAAAATAAATCAAAGATCAACAACAAAACTTAATTCAGTATTGTAAGAGTTACAAGCAAATTTTACTAAAATATGACTACCGGTACATACATTTTGGTTTCTTACATGTCTAAAACGGGTGTATATTACACCACATGACTGATATATGTGCTCTACATGTACCTGTGCATATAGAGCTTGAGGTGATACGTGTCACTGCAGAAGTTGACATGATTACATTTCATGTCGGCTGGATACTGATTCACAGGTATTACAACTTTTCTAACATTCATTTTCATGCTTTATTTCTTCACAATAGGATATGATTCCTATTTGTATATCGAGGGGTATATAGTTTTCATAATTCTGTCCATCCGTTCGTCCCACGTTAAAGTATCTTCATATACTTCCTTATCATTGTCCATATTTTCATTCCATACCACACCCATGCGGCCTTCATGTCCAAGGTCAAGGTCAAATTACTTAAGAAATTTGCGTCCATAAGATTTGCGTTAAAGTTTTTGTGTATGCATTATCTCTGAAACGGTAAACCGGATTTACTTCAAACTTCATATACTTCCTTATCATCATCTATATTTGGCTTCCATACCACACTTATGGGGCCTTCATGTCCAAGTTCAATGTCAAATTACTTTGCGTTAATTTGCGTTAATGTTTTTAAAATATTTGCGTTAAAGTTTTTATTTGTCGGTCTATGCGGCGGCCGTGGGTATACGTGAGTCCCTGCTCACTTTCTCCAGTTACTGATTCAGTTGTGTACATTTTGTTATGATCATTTTTACTATATTTGTGTAAACACATTTTTACAACAGATTTCAAACAATGCGATTTTCAGAGTGGAATAAGGCAGAGCTTGTGGGTAACTTTCTTATTTCTCCATCAAAAATGGCAGGTTGTGAGTGCTTTAGAATCGTTTAGAGACGATTCTAAAGCACTCCCAACTTGCCATTTTTGGAGAAGAAATGACAAAATTTCACCCCAAAGGACAAGGGGCAATAAGTCCAAAAATCGGCCCACACCCAAATTGGAAAATAAAATAACAGTGTAGTATTGTACATCAATGTGTCAAGAAGCTATGTTGAAAATTTGGATTTGATATCTTAAACACTTTCCGGACAATATCGTTTTTAATGATACAACCCAATGGCACATTTCAAGGGACTGCAACGTCAATTTGACGTTAATGTATGTGAGATGACGTTACGTTCCAGGTAAGCGGGGGATTTTGTGATTTCAATAAAATTGGCATTCTACGAGACAAACATCATGAAGCTCGCAGGAAATAATTGATTATCATGATTTAAGACAATATGGGCCTAAACATCTTTTTAATTTCAAGATGGTTGACCTTTTGCAAAATGGCTGCCATTTTTTATCAATTTCATGACTATATACCGGTGTAACAGGAAATCTTCCCCCCCCCCTGGAAATCTTCCCCTCCGGGGGGGCAAGATTTCCAGGCTTGAGCCTAGGAAATATTCCCCCCCGCCTGGAAATTCTCCCCCCCCCCCCCCATCACCACCTTCACAGACACTGTCCACAAAACTTTTAATGTATTTTCATATACATTGTTGATATTGTGCTCAGGAGCATACAAAATGCACATGCTAGAACCAGTCTGTTGGTAACAGAGGACGTAATATCTCTACATGTATACCCAACTAACAGTCATGATGTATGTCTGCTTGTGGAGAAGTATGTGAATAGGCGAGGCAGTATTTTCTATAAAAGAGCTCTCCAATTTAGTATAATATCTACATAGACAATATAGTGGTGGTGGGTCGGTAGAGATTCTATTTACCGGTATATGCAATAAATGTAATAATGCACGATGGAGTTGTCATTAAGCAGTAACGAATAGCCGCAGTGCAGGATGACATGTAACAATGGTCGACTGCATTGTCATGAAGCAGCATGCAATGTAGTGGCGGATATCCCCTTCCATAACATGTATGCTCAATATTTCAATATGTATACACGTTACCATGGTAACAAAATCACCCATGTACTAAACTATGTCTCAAAGGACATACTTATGTTGGTAGAACATGCTAAACATTGTGAGACTCAGAGTGTATATATAATTATGGTCATAGCATAATGATGCTGCAGTCAAAGAAACAGTTTTATTTGTGACAATAACAACAATGTGTAACAATGGCAATAATGTGTATACATGACAGACGATAATAAGTTGCTGGAGGTCAATCGATGAGCCGAAATATAGGTAGACCAGTAGCCGATTTCATCAACATTGCAAAGTATACTTTAGTAGCAAAGTATACTTTGAGGGAGAAATTTTCAATTTTATGATAAATTTATTAATTTTTGTCAGGTCTTTTGACGCGGGCGGCGTCCACAATCAATGTTAAGTTTTCGTGTTTGAGTCCATTTCTTTGTTACTGTACCACCTAGGACCACCACCTTTCACAGCTTCATAATCAAGGGGTGCCCACAACATATCACTATCCAACACGTTACTCTTTTTTTTTAACTTGACCCATTTTTTCCGCGCAGTCGACTTAGCCATTTTCAATGTTAAGTTTTCGCGTTTTCAATGTTAACTTTTTGTGTTTAAGTCCATTTCTTTGGTACTGTACCACCTAGGACCACCAAACTTTCACAGCTTCATAATCAAGGGGTGCCCACCACATATCACTATCCAACATGTTACTTTTTTTTTAACTTGACCCATTTTTTCCGCGCAGTCGACTTGGCCATTTTCAATGTTAAGTTTTCGCGTTTACAATGTTAAGTTTTCGTGTTTAAGTCCATTTCTTTGGTACTGTAACACCTATGACCACCAAACTTTCACAGCTTCATAACCAAGGGGTGCCCACCACATAAAACTATCCAACATGTGACTATTTGTTTTACCTTCACCTATTATTTCTACGTAATTGACTTAGCCATTTTCAACGTTAACTTTTTAATGTACGTCTGGTTAAAGTTTTTTGGTTAAAAGTTTTTCGTTATACTATATCTCTGCAACTGCTTCGCCCATTACCTTGAAACTTCACATGGGTGTTTATCATCATTCATATTTTCATTCTACCCCCCAACCGTGCGGCCTCTGTGCCCAATGTCAAGGTCAAATTACTTTGAATTTTTTTGTTAAAGTTTTTTTGTGTACTATATCTCTGCAACTGCTTCACCCATTACGTTGATACTTCACATGGGTGTTTATCATCATTGTCGCACCCGCTTGCAGAACGCGCGATATCGTCGGTATTTTGGCATACGTCCGTCCGTACGTCCGTGTGTCCGGTTAAAGTTTTTTCGTTAAAGTTTTTCCATCTACTATATCTATTTTTTTAGTGTCCATGCCTCGCCCCAAGGCGCGACATGCAGGCCACGGTCATCTAGTCTACAAAAAGTGGGTATAATTATGTTACCCAAGTCTCTATGCTTGGAAAAAACCTGGCCTTCGTGGCTTTGCCTCGTTTCTTGTTTTTTTTTAAGTGGCCATTGTTTTTTTCCCAGCAGAATCCCTGAGCAGCACATACATGTACATACTAAACGTGTTGCCAAGTGTGACGGACATAGTAAATGTTTTGAATGGCGTTACAACATGATTACATGTATATTGAAGTTTTATACTACTATTCTTATTTGGTAGAAATAATATTATATTACATGGCCGTATATACATGTACATTTATTTCATTTAGGCGCATAGTTGTGTCTAAAATAATGTCATGGCAGACATTTGAGGGCGGTCTGGAGTGTGGGAGCAGGCGGTTTGAGGGTATCCCCCGAAAATAAATCATGTTAGATCCTCAAAATGGCATTTCCCAAGTCTATCATCGCGAGAATATTGGTCTTCGCGTGTACATCATACAACTGCCACTCTGCCAGCAACAAAATATAAATAGTGCAAAATAGTCGCAAAATACACAAAATCGATAAATTAGCGGCTCTTTTTCCTACCCAATAAAGTATAAATTACATGAATAAACTTGTATTTGCTAAAACCAGATATTTGGGTAATGTATGCTATAAATGATGTATTATAATGTAAGTAAATGGTCTTGCCGATTTCCTTCCAGATATTTTCGGAATTTTACAAAATCATTGTCACCCTCAACTTTAGTGACTTAGCCAGCTCCTTCAAGTAATATCACCCTAGTGCACTTATTATTTGTTTTAGCTCATTTTCTAGTTTGTCTTCAAAGAATGTTTGATACTGTGTTAATCTGATATATCTATATAAGGCCATAAGAAAGTTATTTGGTTCTCAGATATTGCCGCGTCGGAAAAAATCGCTGCACGTCGAGCGTTTTATCATCATGGAGAAATAGAATTTTACTGTAAATTCACCACATGACAATAAAAAACACGCCCATGCAACAATATGTTAAATCCAATCATGTTTGACAAAAATCTTGTGATTTTTCACATCTAAATTTGTTATGGTAATTTTATAGAACATACCGGTACATGTATACGCATCTGGCGACTTGAAAGAATCAGAAACAAACATCTGAAACAAAAAAGATATATGTGTATATTAAAAAAAATCTGCCCTATCTGGTCACATTCCGCAAACCACGTGTCTTGAAAGTACTTTTTTATGGCCTAAGTGTTATATCAATGCGATACATACAATATATAATGTATATGCAGCTTTTATTTTCGACATACATAGCAGTTGTCAATGTAGGGATTCGTGTAAGCAAGATATTGCAGTGATTTTAAATGTTTGCCAAGCTGTTGTCAGTAAAAAAGGATGATCTATAATGTGCTTGTCAGGTGTCGCCAGATTGCCACACATACCGTAAAGATTCTAATAGACGCCCATGCTCTAATAGACGCCCACCCCCCACTTTTTACGTTGAAAATGACACATTTTTTGGCCGATTTTCACGAAATTAGTGCCTCTAATAAACGCCCAGTACCGACTTGAAACAAAATCGGAGCTAATTGTCAAATTAGATTTTTTTTCTTTCCATTATTTCGAAAGCAACTTCCTTTAAAATCGGAGAAAAAACATAATTGCTACTTTCACTTTCAAAAGCGGAAGCGAAATTCGACTGTTTCCGGTGTCACAGTAAATTCCTCATCAGCAGTAGCTATTTGCACGGACACAGGGTGATCAGAATTTACACGGTTATGGAGACGCCATTTTCAAAGCATCTCAAACCCGACAGATCCGAAACGCTGACGAAACGTCCGTAGGCGTAAATCTGATCAGCATTAATGATTGACGCTGTCTTGATATACATTACCATTAAATTTAACATTTCTACCGACTGTACCATAATGACCAGTGTGGGCCGAAACGTCTTGGCCCAAATGTTTATAAACTGACAGACAGTACAATCAAGTCTGACGTTTGAGAGTAACGTCCCTTAGTTATGTTTTTGTTCAGATAGCAGAACATCGTATATTTTTTTTATCATTTTCCCTTTGCTGAATAACACTTGCCTCTATTAAACGCCCACCCTGGACTTCGGAGCCAGTGGTGATTCTAATGGACGCCTGGGCGTCTATTAGAATCTTTACGGTATATATGTTTTGTTCATGGTGTAGGACTGGAGACTGTGTCCTTCCCACTAGGTAATTACTAATTAGATAAATTAAAACTATTTAATCCAGGTCTTTCAGAAACAAATCCGTGTCTAATTCCCGGGTATAGGGCTGTTGAAAGTAGAATTTGCCTTTACAGCCGATGGACATCTACTATTACATGACAAACAATTATTTGACTGCCGAATTCCTACATCGACAGATTTTGTTTTTAATCTAATTTGCTGTGTACACCCCACTTCCATCCACCCCACAGCGGGGAATTAACATTTATATAGGAATGAATTATTGTCTTCCTTTGTATTGCTCAGTCAAGTTCTCGATTCAAATCTGTGTTTACCCCTTTCAACACTAGAGACCTGATGAGACTCAGTACCGTAACCAGGATGAGGCAGACGAGGAGGTCGCCTCGTCCCTTATTTTGCCGATATTTTTTGTTGCTAAGAATTAAATAAATCACCGGGGAGATGGTGGGCAGAATGCTCCCTGACCCCCATATCGGGACTTCGTTCACCTAATCTGGTTTTTTCTTCCAGTTATGGCCCTGCAAACAGTGTATATATCCTGATGAGTCGACTCGTAATGAGCCGTCTCATTCAAGATCTGCATCATTTGAATATATTTTTTTAATTTTTACAAAATGACCCCCGTTTCTGCATACTCAAAGCGATATGTGGGACATCCGTGTTCTATGAACACATTTTCTAGTTTATTAAACTTCACACATGCATAGAAGACGACCCAAAGGTGTGTCACACGTAAGAATGACAACTCTTGCGTCGTTAATTTCTCAGTTATCTCCCTTTGTTGTTTCGTGCACTGATTTCGTGTCCGGAGCATAACTCGAACACCCTTTGGAATATTTTCATGAAACTTCACACATGCATAGACCACGACCCTAAAGGTGTGTCACGCAAGAATGACAACTCTTGCATCACTAATTTTTTAGTTATCTCCCTTTGTTTTTCCGTCACTGATTTTGTCTCCGGAGCATAACTCGAACACCCTTTTTTCAAACTACTTGTGTATCTGGGGAGGGGGATACACATGCGCTTGTCGAGAAGCATCCATTTCTAGTTTTTCGCTATTAACGGTAATGCATGAAATAAACTATGTTAGTGAATACACAAAGTATGTTGTTATATAGAAATATATATAGATATCTTACATTAGAATAAACATACTATCCACTCTGTTGAGTGTCAAAATAACCAGACAGCTGTGGTTGGCAAGTGGGTGGGGTAGGGAAATATGGTCCAATTTTGTTTATTCACATCAAAAGTTAGCTACCAGCCCACGCGTGTACCAAGTTTTAATTTCTACAGTAGGTTTATGACTGCAATGAAAATATTAACTTGGTACACGGGTGGTCTGGGTATTAAATTGATGAAAGTAGGGAAGAAAATGTCAAGAAAACGCCAATTTCCGGTTTCATGACATCACGCCACGCGGTGTCATGACGTCATCGCATGATGTAAACTGATCAAAATTATATTTTTAAAGAGATGAGATGTTGTATTTAACAAAACGGTTAAAATTGATAAATTTTTCAGAAAATTCAATTTTGACAAAATCGGTTGCGATTTAAGGGCCTTACCGCACCTTCCTCTTTATAAAATTACGCACCTTCACTGGATCTCTGATAAGGGGCATAATTGCAAATGGATTAGAGGCAGAGGGAACTTTTTTATGCTATGTACTCATTAATTTGATAATTGTTAACTCTTTGCATGCTAGCGGCGAAAATATCTGCCAAACGAATTTGGAGTATATGTTTTATTTATCTCTGTAAATATGTCTTGAAATTTCATTAGAATTATGTCCTCTGGACACAATTCTAATGAAATTCCAAGACATATTCATGACATTTATAAGGAGAAATAAAAGAAAATATAATGAATTGTCATCTGCTATTTTTTAACTATTTATAGCCCACAAATTTCCCAGCATGCAAAGAGTTAAGTATACTGTGTATGAAGAAAATCAGCTGAAAACTAGTAGTTCACCATACAAGCGAACAATGCTTGGGAAAAAGGGGCATAACCTCGGATGGAATATGTTATGCACTCCAGCACTTGATGGTTGTGATGTATACCGAGTATGAAGAGGATGGGCTGAATGAAAACTGTAGAAGTCGGGCTCTTCAGACTTTGTATACTTGACAACCATCTATTGAATGAGTGTAACATACAATCTTGCCCTGTGCCTCCAACCCATCTGGAGCTATGCCCCGGTTTTGACTCTGAAAATCGCATTGTTTGCTTGTCTGGCGATCTAGGGATGGGTGCCCTGCACTTCTAGCACTTATAGCACTGCACTTCAATACCAGAGGTTGTAACCTCGAAACTGAGGTCACGTCCCTAGCTATTGCTGGGACATTAAATCCATTCACTGCCACTCTCGGGTTCATGACCTTTCACTAGCAATATGCCTTTAGTGGTGATTTGGGTTTTCATGGCAATTTTTATTTTTGTGACTTTATAAACATAAATCAGGAACTTTTATTTTCACGTACGTTTAAGTAACATCTTTAAATTATTTCGCGCCTAGAAATGTCCAAAAGTTTGTACAAGCTTCATCATCATGGTATAACTTTAATTTTAATATTACTTGACGGATTGCTTTCATATTTGGACATTTGATACATGTGAGCATGTGGAACACACTCCTGCCATCATTAACATGACCATGACC
Source organism: Conchocele bisecta (assembly GCA_029237695.1). NCBI lineage: Eukaryota > Metazoa > Mollusca > Bivalvia > Lucinida > Thyasiridae > Conchocele > Conchocele bisecta. Next base: position 1,466,663 of record CM055266.1, read on the forward strand.
TTTTTTACCTTCAAATGTTTGCGGAAACACTCAGCCATTTTTTGCGTTAAAAAGTATAACATTAATATTACTTGATGGATTTCTTCAACATTTGGACACTTGATACATGTGATCATTTGAAACAGATTAATTCCCCCATTAACATGACCTTGACCTTTTGTACCTTCACATTTCATTTTTGCATAAACACTTAGCCATTTTTTGCGTTAAAAAGTTTTACAAGTTTCTTCATCGTCGTATAACATTAATGTTAATTGATGGATTGCTTCAATATTTGGACACTTGTCAAGTTGATACATGTAAGCATTTGAAACACACTCATGCCGCCATTAACATGACCTTCACATGGTTGTGGAAGCTCTTAGCCATTTTATTTTGTCAAAAAGTTTCTTCAACCTTGACCTTTTTCGTGTTTTTAGCATGCACGTTTTGACAGTCTTTGTGATGCTTACTTTATCACATGCCCATGATCATGTTATGGTCAAATGCCTCGGCAGGTGCGACACCGCTTCCGTGGCGGAATTCTTGTTTATGTAAAAAATATGTAAAAATTCAACCTTGATCTTTTTTGTGTTTTAAGCATACACTTCTCCGACGGTTTTTGTGATGCTTACTTTAGCACATGCCCATGATCATGTTACGGTCAAATACCTCGGCAGGCGTGACACAGTTTCTGTGGCGGAATAATTGTTCAATTACTTATGAACCGCTTCACCGATTTTTGACCACAGTGTATGTCATGGGATGCTGCATTGTTTTGCATACGACCCACATCCGGCTGTGAAAGGTCGAGGTCACTGAGGACTTATGTTCACCTTGTTTGTATGTTTGTAAGGCAAATGTATTAAAAGTTTGTTGTTTTTTTTTATCAAGGTAGCCAGTGACCTGTACTTTACCTTCCACCTTTCCTTTTTGCGTTCATTGCCCTTTATGATAAAAAAAAAAGATTAGCGGATATATATCATTGTCTTCCTATGGCTTCTGTACATATGCAAATAAAATGTCCATTCAACTGATTTTCAGAATGCCATCAGCTATGGTGTTGTTGGCTGGGTTGACCATTTCCCTGCTGGCTGAGTACTGCAGTGGGTTTGACTGGAACGCGATAAATCTTCCAGTGGACCATATCCCGTACTTTATGAACAACAATCCGGCCATCAAGCTTCTGTGTGAGCAAGACGATCAGTGTCCATTCAAGGTACCGGTTCCTACTGTACAGTGGAGCCTCTCTAAACCAGACACCCTGGGAACCCCAGGGTGTCTGGTTTAGAGAGGCTCCACTGTAATCCAGGCATATGAATTCCCATGTAGGCTGATTCTGGTACATGTCGGTATCCCTTCAAAGTATCTGCGGATGGATTGATAGCTTAATGATAGAGAATTGGACTTCAATTCAGGCAGTTATGGATTCACACCTGCCTTAGACATGAAAATTACTTTGATAGTGTTTCCATCCCACTTGTCTCTCGCATGAGAATTTAAACCAACGTCTCGTCTTCATTTGACCTTAGCTGTTGCGGCATGTTAAACCATTCACTTTTCATTTTTCAATGTACCTACATGTACAATGGAGCCTCTCTAGACCAGACACCCTGGGAAATCCAAGCATATGAATTTCACTGTAAGCTAATTAAGGTGTTTGTCCGTGTCATCTACTGATGGACCGACAGCCTAATGCTAGAGAACTGGGGACCGTTTCACTAAACATTGTACGACTAAAATGTTTGTAAGTGCAAAATTATGATAGTCTGTAAATTTCACATTAACATTGTTTTCTTGTAAATAATTATTGGTTTTACATATGCAGCCTATGCTCAATAAATGTAAAGGGCGTGGCTTCAGTCGCCGCTTTAGGCATGGAAAATACTTTCATAGTATTTCCATCGCACTAGTCTGCCGGATAGGACTTGAAAGTGATTCCCATCTCTGTATTACCTTATAGTTGCTGGGACGTTAAACCCATTCACTTTTCATGTACATGTAATTACAGTGGAACCTCTGTAGACCAGAAACCAGAACACCTGACTTCCAATCTGGAGGTTGTTGGTTCAAAGCATGCATTGGGCATCATAGTATTTCCATCCCACTGGTTTGTCGGATGAGACTTTAAACTGTGGTCTCGTCTCTATGACCCATGGACCATACATACGTTCTTCGTCCCAGTATGACCTTAGCTGTTGCTGGGACGTTAAACCTTTTTCACTTTCACTTTTCACTTCGGGCATACGAGCATGAACATTTCATACTATCAGAGGTAAATGACAGGGAAGCCCAACAATAATTAGCATACAACAGTGTTTTGTGTGTTTGGCCTAGAGAGGTTCTATTATATCCATGGATCATGTCACGTACGTCATGAACAGATACTGCTATAAGATTGCCGTTGGCCCCTTCAGATTCATGTATCCTAATTAGGCCATTAATTGGCTGAGAAAAGGGACCTTACTCAAATACCAAATTAAACATGTTGTTATTGTTACAATAAGAGCTTGTTACCTACCTGAGTTGAAAGCTTTCTTTAAATAATAAAATAAATGTCAAACTCTCAAGGGAAGTAAGGAATTCTTGGGGGACTGAGTTAAATGTTCCGAACACACGAAGCACAGAATATTTAAACAATCGTTGGGTAGGATTTGGTCATGAAACCGAAAACCACTATCAATTCAATAATTTTGAGTTTCCACATATATTTGCTACAAACAAAAAATATATTAACTCATGCATGCTAGCAGTGAAAATATTATCCAACAAATTGTGAGTATGTTTCTTATTTCTCTCTGTAAATATGTCTTGGCATTTCATTAGTATTGCGTCCTAATGAAATTCCAAGGCATATTCATGATATTTACCAACAGAAATAAGAGAAAATATAAAGAATTATCACCTACTACTTTTGAACTATTTATAGCCAACATATTTCTCAGCATGCAAAGAGTTAATAGAATTTAATTCATCAACTTCAACCATATCGCAATGTATTAACCGTAATTATTAACTATGGCTATCACACTTGTACATGTGGGTGGCAGGTGGGAGCACGCGATGGGTAATTTAATGATCAGGGTTCATCCTTACCGGGTGGGTGGCAGGTTGGAGCACGCGATGGGAAATTTAACGATCGGGGTTCATCCTTACCGGAATCCCGACTGGAGACCTGGTTTGGCCCTCGCATACTTCTTTGGCATTTTGTATGTGACAGTTGAATCTGGTTATACCCCTTATGTGAGTATTACGATATTCGTAATCCTATTTTAGGGGAAGGGGCCAAGTGACTTTGGTGTGGTATGGACCTGGCACCAGGTTAGGTTATTCTAATTTCAGGGCTGAATATATTTGTTCTCGATGTAAATATTCCGTCCTGATTTTGGGATTTTCCCCCCAATTCAGCAGGTTAAAATGGGATCGAACCCGTTTGCCCGGGCTTACATGACCTTAGCTGTTGATAGGCCGTTAAACACTAATAAACAAACAAACAATCATCCTTACCGGAATCCTGACTGGAGACCTGGTTTGGCCCTCACATACGTCTTTGGCATTTTGTATGTGACAGTTGAATCTGGTTATACCCCTTATGTGAGTATTACGATATTCGTAATCCTATTTTAGGGGAAGGGGCCAAGTGACTTTGGTGTGGTATGGACCTGGCACCAGGTCAGGTTATTCTAATTTCAGGGCTGAATATATTTGTTCTCGATGTAAATATTCCGTTCTGATCTTGGGATTTTCCCCCCAATGCAGCAGGTTAAAATGGGATTGAACCCGTTTGCCCGGCCTTACATGACCTTAGCTGTTGATAGGCCGTTAAACACTAATAAATAAACAAACAAACATACTTGTACATGCACAAATTTCACCACCTTGCATAGGACGGATGCTGCTCTATCTTAGATGATAATTGATGCGATGCAAAGGTGTGAAAATTGGCCAAACACTAATTTCGTGTTATCGTGTAACAAAATGATGAAAAATGTGTTCATTTTTAGAGGTTTCACATTTTGAATTATCGTTTTTAAATTACGTTTAACATATCTATAGAAAATTGTCAGGACCCCGATGCTATTTCGAGTGAGCCTGTCGTTGCGAGTAATCACATTTTGAGTGATTGTGATTTCACTGTAGTTTATACAGTAATTCTGAAGCAAACCAAACACCTTTTGTTAATACGGTAATTTCAGGATTCCCTGTCTATGACGAGATGTTGGGGATATGAGGAGGCGTGCCCCCTGGAGAACCGCCTGTCCAACCCCACCTGCCCAGAAGACAGCAGGGGATGGTACGTTGTTCACTGGGATCTCTAGATGTAGCCGGTAGTTACATGATAGCCAGCTCTTGTGCTGCGCCGTCAATTTAAATTTGATAATTTGTGGAGTTTTGTATATGTGCAAGGTACATGTATCCTGGAGACCTCCCAGGGTGTCCAGTTTAGAGGTGTACAGCTGTACCATGGGGACCTCGCAGGGTGTCCAGTTTAGAGGTGTACAGCTGTACCCTGGGGACCTCCCAGGGTGTCCAGTTTAGAGGTGTACAGCTGTACCCTGGGGACCTCCCAGGGTGTCCAGTTTAGAGGTGTACCACTGTACCCTGGGGACCTCTCAGGGTGTCCAGTTTAGAGGTGTACCATGTTTAAATGGGACACCCTGGTGACCTTCCCAGGTATCAGTTTAGAGTTTTCACAGTACATGTATATTTTACCAACAGGCAAGCTACGAAACCTGACCAGTTACAGATGTTTTGGGAAGGAGGTGACTTTGGTTATGTTCTAGAAAGGTGGAAAGAGATGACAGTAATGTGTGCGCCAAAGTCAGAGGTATGAGATCTTAGAATGTTACCATATACAGTGTGTGCAGATGCATACAATAAAAGAATGTTGTACAAGTATTGTCGTCAAGTTGCATTTTCATGTTGGGACAGACTTGAATGAGCAAGGTGACAGACAGACAGACCAGACCAGACAGACCAGACAGACAGACCAAACAGACCAGAGACCAGACCAGACCAGAGCCAGACCAGACTGTTGTATTTCTTGTAAGATTATGTCACCGTGACAAAAAGGGGCTTATTGTGTTTGTGACCAGCGTAGGGATGCCGTGATAGTCTAGTGGCTAGAGGATTGGATTTCAATACCGAACGGGATGGGTTGTGGTCTAGGGGTTAGAACATCTGACTTCCAATCCGGAGGTTGTGGATTCAAACCTCTTCTAGGACATCAAAAAATACTTTCATAGTATTTCCATCCCACTGGTCTGTCGGATGAGACTGGAAACTGTGATCCCTTCTCTATATGACCTTAGCTGTTGCTGGGACGTTAAACCTTTCACTTTCCGTAGGTTCTGGGATCATTCCCACCATAGCCATGAAAATAATAATGCTTTCATATTTCCATCCCACTGGTCTTTCGGCTTATACTTGAAACTGATGTCCCTTCTCTAAATGACCATAGCTGTTTGCAAATGGTTTCTACCGTGTTGTCAAACCGTGGTTTTTGATGAGAAAAATAAATAGAAAATATCAGCAGACGACAAAAGTTAATTCCGCATTGTAAGCGTTAAGCAATAGTTTCTGTCTTTACAATAAACACATGTCACATATACAAACATTACCGTATTAACCCTAAATATTTGGACAAAATTTGCTTTGGGAAGCCCCTATTAAATAGTGGTTAAAAACAAATTACATCCAAATACATTGTTATTCTGATTAAACCAGTACTACATGTACCATACTAACCCTAAGTATTGGCACAATCACTTTTGTGGGGAAACCATATATTTTTTATACGTTTCCCCAAAATAAATGGTGTCCGATTATTTAGGGTTATTACGGTAGTATCGAAGGATTGAGGAGGAAGCAAACATGCTTGTATAATACTTGTACATGTACCTCTATCCTATTCTGTTTTAGACTGATTCTCTACTCGAATGTGCGAAACACACCCGTTATTGCCGTGCCAAAAACCTCTACATCGACTTCAGAAACATAGACTTTAAAGGCTCCAGAGAGAGGTAGTCATTTCCATATTTGAGTGGGTGGCAGGTGGGAGCATGCGATGGGTAATTTAACGATCAGGGTTCATCCTCACCAGAATCTCGACTGGAGACCAGTAGCCTATTTCACCAACATTGCAAAGTATACTAGCAAAGTATACTTTGAGGGAGAAATTTTCAATTTAAAGATAAATTTATTGATTTTTATTATACTTAATTTATTACATTATCACAGCCATTTTGGCTGTGATAATGTAATAAATTCAGTATAATAATTCTGCATACTTTTAATCATCAAATATATGCAGTCGTTAGTTCTCTGCGACATAATGCATTTCGGGGAAAATAAATGATTGCTCCCTCAAATTATACTTTGCAATTGTATGTGACCTTTAAACACTAATAAATCAATCAAATCCATATTTGATGGGCTATAAATAGCAATAGTAATTCCCATATGTGATGAGCTATAAATAGCAATATTAATTCCCATATGTGATGAGCTAAAACTAGCCAAGTGGGCCACATTCTCGGCGAATCATTTCAAATCTGACCCCTGTAGCTCTTGATTATTCAGAGCAAGGATGCAGCCAGATTATAATCCACATTGTTTGGTTGAGGATTAATGCAGGTTTCACTGACAGAACTGTGAACAGTGCAGACACAGGTCACAAAGGTCGTAAGCACCATTTCTCCAGTCACAGATACATAAGTATATGGTAGGATATGCATATACAGTCGAACCTGTGAACAACGACCGGCAAAGGGAAGTGGCCAAAGTGGTCGTTGTTGACAGGTGGTCGTTGTTCCAAGGGTCGAACATTTTCCCGGTTTCACAACAAAGTCGGCCATGTATTTAGCATTCTATTGTAATCTATATGCATGCATAGAAAATGTCTTGGCTGTATACACTTCCACCTGACGATTCGCTATTGCACGATCGTGGAGTGTATCTGCTTTTCATCAATTAAAAATTGCATGAAAATGGCTAAAATAGTCAATTTATTTTGTTTTGTCATGTTGTTGTTAGTGTTCTGAACCCAGCCTCGCTTTGGAAATTATATACAAAAGGAGTAATTATCTTCACGATAAGTATATCCTGCGGCTTGCTTTGGTGCACCATTTAATAGCTTGTCGTAATTACATGTAAGTGGTTTAATTTAGCATGACCATTAGTATTTTTTCTTATACTCAATTTCACACCATCAGTTGAAATTAATAACGGTCATATAGTCTTTATTAAAACGATAGCCTATGTGGCGCGGCCTGTGAAAACCGCGCGTTTTTTGTAACAAAAATATTTCATTGAATGTGTCAAGTCGAGTAACCCACACGAGATAGGTGTCCAAATCAGGAGAGAACACCAGGCTTATTTGCTTTCTGTCCAATGTATACTATCCTGGTCAAGCCCGAATTTTAAGCAGTCTATGACGAATTGGCAATGTCCACTGACGTAATTACTGATGTTTTTAATTAGAGATTCGCGAGCATTGTAAACCATGGGCAGACTACGCGAATCCACTGCCTGGTCTGGCCGCTAATGCAATAAGTCGGGATTTGTCGGAGATCGAGACCCAATTCATATAATCACGTTTGTCGTGTCACTTTAGACTTGTTCCCGGTCGCTAGGAATAGCGCTAGTGAAATTTACACTTGACAAGCACGGTGTGTTTGAAGTCTTAGTCTTGTCACTGTAGACGAATCAGCATCGTGTAAAAACAGTTTGCCAGCTAATGATGGAGTTTTATAACTTGCGCAGAATTGCATTATGCCTATTGGAATACACGACACGGAATACATATCGGGAATTACCGTTAATGGAGTTATGCAATATTTTTCATGGAAAATGCTTAATGTCGCTAAAATGACACCGACCATATCGGGCAAGGTAAATGTTTTCAAAAGAATGCGAATGTAATTGATAACTAATTGGTTACGACCAGTTGCAATTCAGATGATAGTGACCAGATTTTGATGAAAGGAAAATAGCGATTGTGGTGCTATTTTTTTTGCCGACAAAAACATGACATGGTCGCTGTTCACATACAAAAATGCCGTGTGGGAATGAAAATAGCTGGTCGCTGGTCGCAGTTCAGGGGTGGTCGTTATTCCAAGGTCTTATAAAGAACAAAATTGGACAGGATTTTTTTTATCTGGCCGTTGTGGACAGGTGGTCGCTATTCCCAGGTGGTCGTTAACACAGGTTCGACTGTAGTATACATAATGTGGCTGTGACTTCATTATTAACTCCTATAGAAAAATTTCAGCAAGTTTTTGAATACTCTATACGTTTGACGTTATGAGATGATGTCATTATATGACCTTGACCTGATTTACCTTTTTAGGGTCGCTGAAACCAGTCTTTATGTCAGAAAGTGTTTACTAGTTTCTATAATCTGCTACAACTTTGCAGGGCTCAAGATAAGTTTTGTGTCTAAAGCGTACTACACCCCCTGATTTCAAAATCATTGCGTATTTTACTTTTACAAATGGATTATTGATTTTCTTCATTACTAAATAGGGAAAAAATTATAACAAAAAATGTAACAAATTTAAACATTCACTTAGTTGAGCTGCAAAAAGCAAACACACTTTGCTTTTTGCAGCTCAACTGAGTGAATTTTCAACTTTATGACAGTATTTTCACTACTCAATTTGAAAATCAATGCGTATTTTCACATTGCTGTGCGTATCGTGTACTGCCACTTTTGATAATTAATGCGTATTCAGCTAAAATAATTGCGTAAAATACACCAATACACACCTTATCTGGAGCTCTGACTTTGTGATCTGTTCATTTCACTACTGAGTTGGGAAAGCATATTATATGTGACTGTGACTTGAGAAATGGGGATTATTGGTTTTGCAACCAGTGTAGATCCAGATCAGCCTGTGCATCCGCAGTCTGATCATGATCTGCACTGCTTGCCATCCCATCCATGAAACACCTGTCGTGCTTCTAACAAACAGTAGATATTTATCGGGCTACAGGAGCGTGCTATGTCGCAAATGTAATAAGCGTCATTTATCCAGTCACAGCCAAACATGATGTCTCTATTGAAAACTGCAGGCCCAGTATCAGCCGGCATAACAACTGACCAGCAGAATCGCTTGTCCAACAAGTCAATATGCCCCATTTCATCACTGTGGGTCACACATACAGTGGAACCTCTCTAAACCGGGGTGTCCAGTTTAGAGATGTTTCACTGGAACACATGTCTGTGTGTATTGCAATCACAAACACCGATAAACATCAGCAATATTTGACAGTGAAATCGGTCGTAATTTAACACATCGATGACGCAAGGTTGTTTGGTTTAGAGAGGTTTCACTGTAGCCCCATTTTCAGATTCCAGGAAGGTTTATTTGCGGAGGGGGAGATAGGGGGCCACTGTCGGATGAACAGACCTGCGCTACAGAAAAGGAAGGGGATCATAAAAGTGCCCTACAGTCCTGGTAGGTAATACGAACACAGCCATGACCCGGTCACTAACGCCAGTCTAACATGATGCTGTGGTGTGGGTCCGTGTATTTTGTGTAAACACTACACTGTAGAGAAATATGTTGGCATGGATAATTTCTTTATCATGACAACATATGTGGTGTTGATATCTTGTGTATTTGCACTACACGTTTTGGGTAAAACTACATATACCAGCGTGTTCAACATTAACCAATTACACGCTGAGGCTACATGATTTATATGTAAAATAAAAATAATTCTCTTAATTATGCTTGGAAGTATATGTTGTTACCACTCATTGAACCGTCTCGCCGCGACGGTTCAAATGAGTGGGAATCACATATACACTTTTGAATAGAAATAAGGAAAATAGCAAAATTTATGTAGTGGTATATACCCCGTATAGGGGTGGGTAATCGGCATGAAATCTGTTAAAAGCCCATCATATATACTGTATGGGATTAAATATAACATACAAAATGTAATTATTTTCCCTGTTTTATTGTCAGATCTTGGCAAATATTTGTCATGTGCCTCCACGCACTGCTACTTTATTATGGTATAGACTGTTACTGCAAGGTGAAGTGTAATGCCATATTGTCCGCCTTCGAAGAAAGGTTAACTTGTGTACGTTTATGACCTACAATTCATGTAGCCACAGATCGGCACTATCTGATCTGCATTTACATTGTTTTCAATGAGACAAGACAAATATTTACTGATCAGGACCTACACATTTCCCAATCGGGCTGTGTGGATGTATGCAGATCTGTAGCCGATTTCATCAACATTGCAAAGTATACTTTTCTAGCAAAGTATACTTTGAGGGAGTAATCATTTATTTTTCCCTGAAATACATTATTTCATATAGAACTAACAACTGCATATATTTGATGATTAAAAGTATGCAGAATTATTATACTGAATTTATTACATTATCACAGCCAAAATGGCTGTGATAATGTAATAAATTCAGTATAATAATAAAAAGAAAATTATCATAAAATTTAAAATTTCTCCCTCAAAGTATACTTTACTAGATAAGTATACTTTGCAATGTTGGTGAAATCGGCTACTGGAGCTACACTGGTTACAAAATCAATAATGCATGCTATGATGGCGTGTCACCTATGTTGTCAGGTATGCAGAGCTGGAGCAGTACACGTCTCTACCATTCCGCCCCATAGAGGCCGATCACTGTGATATTACCATAGACAAACCGACCATCTTCGTGAAACTAGATGCTGGTAAGCCTTAGAATGACAATTTGGTTTATAGTAATTGTGAGATTAACCTACAGTGGGAGGACCAGTCTTCACAGGAGACCAGTCGTCGCAGTAAACCAAAGCTGTAACAGGTTTTTGCACCAACGTATATTCAAAGTTGATCAAGTTTCTGTGTTAATTAGTTTCATCCAACTTCAAGCACCTGTGTAATGAAACTTTTGAATCCACATTTTAAAACCCATCTTTGACATGAAACGAAATACATTGATTGAGAGGCATATAAATTACATGCATATTGTGGTGACCAATTTTAAGCTGCGTGTCTAAAATGGGCAGCTATGCATACTTTAGTAATTTGTGTTATGTTTTGTTATTTTATGCTGCCATAAAATGGATTAGTTGTATATTCTTTTACACCCTAAATAATTGGATTACCATGGATTGCAGCGTCCAGCCGATCCCGCGAAGATGGGGCATTTTGTAGCCAAATTCACAATAACCCAGATGTGTAAATAATGAACGGTCCCCTCGAGTCAAATCTCGACAAATTTAAATCAGTGGTTTGAACACACATGTACATCTGTAGCAGAATGAAACAATAAAACTCTACAGTTTGAGCAAATAAAATTGTGTGTTTCGTTCATTTAGACCATATGTAGTCCATAAATAAAAAAAACCACAGTGCATGTCTGTGACATTAAGACGGTGCCTTTAAATTTTTGAACAAATAAATCAGTTTTGGTGATGGATTTGGTTCAACATGTTTCCCCTGTCTGTCTGCTTCAGGTGTGAACCTGTTCCACCATTACTGTGACTTCCTCAACCTGTACACGTCCCAGCACGTTAACAATTCATTCAGCACCGACGTCAACATCGTCATGTGGGACACTGTGAGTACATGGAGAACACCAGGGCACGATTGCTCAAAACCTCTGTTAGTTTAACATACTGGGCCCACTTGCTCAAAGCCTCTGTCAGTTTAACAGACTGGACTCACTTGCTCAAATACCTCTGTTTGCTTAACATACTGGGCCCACTTGCTCAAATACCTCTGTTTGTTTAACATACTGGGCCAACTTGCTCAAAGCCTCTGTCAGTTTAAAAGACTGGGCCCACTTGCTGAGTCAGTTTAACATACTGGGCTCGCTTGCTCAAAGCCTCTGTCAGTAAAAACAGACTGGGCCCACTTGCTGAAAACCTCTGTTAGCTTAGCATACTGGGCCCACTTGCTAAAAGCCTCTGTTAGTTTAACATAGTGGGCCCACTTGCTCAAATACCTCTGTTAGTTTAACAGACCGGACCCTGTTGCTCAAATACCTCTGTTGGCTTAACGGACTGTTAACTCCTAACATATTTTGAGCATTTCGGCCCTGGATTTGGATAACCAATTTATCAGGAAAAGCTGGGAATGTGTAGGAATTCCGAGGCTTTCTATTTATAGCATGACCCTGATAAACTTGATCACACCTACATAGAGATTACCAGACTACTGTCTTGTTATGCCCCCTATGTGATAGCAAGGAGTGGGGCATATTGTGTTGCTCTTGAGGTTTCGTAAGTCCGTCTGTACGCCCGTACACACTGCGGTATACTTGTGAACCTACTTGCTTGTGCACCTGTAAATAGTCTGCTAGTCTGCACAAGTACCTCTTGTGCGCATAAATTGATCCACAAGTATACCTGGTTGAAGACATCAGATTCTGATAGTCTGACACTCTGCCAACGCATATCCTATGCTTGTGCACCAACTTTTGTGACAAGTGATAAGTGCGTTGACAGACCACATTTTCTAGTTTCTTGTTTTTTATGGTCCAGTGTGCCAGGGGGCATAATCGTGTTTTACAAACATAATCTCTAGGTGATATAAAGTTCATGTAGCGAGGCTAAGAAACGCGTTGGAATTCAGAGGCTTGCCGAGGAATTACTACTGTTTCCGAGCTGCGTATAATGAACTCATTAGCTCCTAATAGAGAATACCAGGCTAGTGTCTTTCTGGTATCAACTTATGACCATTGACAACAGTGCAGACCCTGATCAGACTGTTCATCCACACAGTCTGATCAGGGTCTGCACTGCTCGCCATTCAATCAATGCAGTATCCACCCTGCTTCTAACAAGGTGACTGTTGCTGTGACGTTAACCCTTAGAAGGCGGGAACCGAAAACTGTCGTCTGCTGTTGTAACTTATTTTGTATTTTCTCTAAATAAAAACATGGTTTGGCAGCATTTTAGAATCATTTCCATTGGAAATGATTATAAAGTGCTGTCAAACCATGTTTTTGATAAGAAAAATGGAAAATAAAAAATAAACAGCAGACGACAAACTTTAATTCCGCACGGTCAGGGTTAAACCCATTTAAGATGGATATATTTTTATCAGTCAGCTGGAGAGTTCTAGTAGATCTCATAAGCCCCATTTTTCCAGTCACACCCCACAAATTACCTTGCTGCCAAAGGAACACAACGTCATTCAGTGAGACAGGTTGTTGATCCTGTTGTGTACTGTCCACGTGATTGTTATACCCCACACAGAGCAGTATGGTTGATCCTGTTGTAGTACTGTCCACGTGATTGTTATACCCCACACAGAGCAGTATGGTTGATCCTGTTGTAGTACTGTCCACGTGATTGTTATACCCCACACAGAGCAGTATGGTTGATCTGTTGTAGTACTGTCCCCGTGATTGTTATACCCCACACAGAGCAGTATGGTTGATTCTGTTGTAGTACTGTCCACGTGATTGTTATACCCCACACAGAGCAGTATGGTTGATCCTGTTGTAGTACTGTCCCCGTGATTGTACCCCACACAGAGCAGTATGTGATCCTGTGTAGTACTGTCCACGTGATTGTTATACCCACACAGAGCAGTATGGTTGATCCTGTTGTAGTACTGTCCACGTGATTGTTATACCCCACACAGAGCAGTATGGTTGATCCTGTTGTAGTACTGTCCACGTGATTGTTATACTCCACACAGAGCAGTATGGTTGATCCTGTTGTAGTACTGTCCACGATTGTTATACCCCACACAGCAGTATGGTGATCCTGTTGTAGTTGTCATCCTGTTGTATACTGTCCACTTGATTGTTATACTCCACACAGACAGTATGGTTGATCCTTGTCGTACGTCACGTGATTGTTATAACACACACAGAGCAGTATTGTTGATCCTGTTGTAGTACTGTCCACGTGATTGTTATAACCCACAGAGAGCAGTATGGTTGATCCTGTTGTAGTACTGTCCACGTGATTGTTATACTCCACACAGAGCAGTATGGTTGATCCTGTTGTAGTACTGTCCACTTGATTGTTATACCCCACACAGAGCAGTATGGTTGATCCTGTTGTAGTACTGTCCACATGATTGTTATAACCCACAGAGAGCAGTATGGTTGATCCTGTTGTAGTACTGTCCACATGATGTTATAACCCACAAGAGCTATGGTTGATCCTTGTAGTACTGCCACATTGTTATACCCACACAGAGCAGTATGGTTGATCCTGTTGTAGTACTGTCCACATGATTGTTATAACCCACACGGATCAGTATGGTTGATCCTGTTGTAGTACTGTCCACGTGATTGTTATAACCCACACAGAGCAGTATGGTTGATCCTGTTGTATACTACCCCATCATTGTTGTACCCCATACAGAGCATATGTGATCCTGTTGTAGTATTGTCGTGATTGTTATACTCCACACAGAGCAGTATGGTTGATCCTGTTGTAGTACTGTCCCACGGGATTGTTATACACAACACAGAGCATTATTGGTTGATCCTGTTGTAGTACTGTCCACTTGATTGTTATAGCCCCCACAACAGAAGCAGTAGGGTTGATCCTGTTGTAACTGGTCCCACGAGATTGTTAAGTGACCACACACAGAGCATAATGGTTGATCCGCGTTGTATACTGTCCACGTGATTGTTTTATACCACACACAGAGCAGTATGGTTGATCCTGTTGTAGTACTCGTCCACAATGATTGTATACCCCATACAGAGCAGTATGGTTGATCCTGTGTTGTACCTTGTCCGCCACGTGATTGTTATACTCCACACAGAGGGCGGGATGGTTGATCCTGTTGGTATGTCCCCCCATGATTGTTATAACCCACACAGAGCAGTATGGTTGATCCTGTTGTAGTACTGGTCCACATGATTGATTATACCCCCACACAGGGCATATGGTTGATTCCTGTTGTATTATTGTCCCACGTGATTGTAAAAACCCACACAGAGCGATGGTTGAATCCTGTTTGTAGTACTGTCCACATGATTGTTATAGTCCCACACCAGCATATTGGTGATCCTTGTTAGTACTGTCCCCGTGAAATTGGTTATAACCCACACAGAGCAGTATGGTTGATCCTGTTGTAAGTACTGTCCACGTGATTGTAAAACCCACACAGAGCAGTATGGTTGATCCCTATTGTAGTACTGTCCCACGTGATTGTTTATACCACACAGAGCATATGGTTGATTCCTGTTGTAGTACTGTCCACAGAGTGTTACTACCACACAGAGCATATGGTTGATCCTGTTTTTGTGACTGTCCACGAGTGTTGTTATAACCCTCCACAGAGCCAGTAAGGTTGGTCCTGTTGTTAGTACTGTCCACGTGATTGTTATACTCCACACAGAGCATATGGTTGATCCTGTGTACTTGTCCCACGTGATTTTTTTACCCTACACAGGCAGTATGGTTGATCCTGTTGTAGTATTTGTAAGCTGCTTGCTTATACCCACCCCCACACAGAGAAGTATGGTTGATCCTGTTGTAGTACTGTCCACATGAGTGTTATACCCCATACAGAGCAGTATGGTTGATCCTGTTGTAGTACTGTCCACGTGCTTGTTATACCCCACACAGAGCAGTATGGTTGATCCTGTTGTAGTACTGTCCACATGATTGTTATACCCCATACAGAGCAGTATGGTTGATCCTGTTGTAGTACTGTCCACGTGATTGTTTATAATCCCCACACAGAGCAGTATGGTTGATCCTGTTGTAGTACTGTCCACATGATTGTTATACCCCATACAGAGCAGTATGGTTGATCCTGTTGTAGTACTGTCCACGTGATTGTTATACCCCACACAGAGCAGTATGGTTGATCCTGTTGTAGTACTGTCCACGTGCTTGTTATACCCCACACTGAGCAGTATGGTTGATCCTGTTGTAGTACTGTCCACATGAGTGTTATAACCCACACAGAGCAGTATGGTTGATCCTGTTGTAGTACTGTCCACGTGATTGTTATACCCCACACAGAGCAGTATGGTTGATCCTGTTGTAGTACTGTCCACATGAGTGTTATAACCCACACAGAGCAGTATGGTTGATCCTGTTGTAGTACTGTCCACATGATTGTTATAACCCACACAGAGCAGTATGGTTGATCCTGTTGTAGTACTGTCCACATGATTGTTATACCCCACACAGAGCAGTAGGCCATATGGAGACCTCTTCAACGACACATGGCGAGCATTTACAGACCATCCAATCATACGTATCAGCGAGTTCCAAGGAAAGCGGGTAAGTTCACGGCGATTCTCTGTTAACCCTTTCAACCTTTAATTTATTGCATGCTGGAAAACATGTGGGCTATAAATAGTTCAAAAATAGTGGAAGAAACTCATTGTTATCCCCTCGCCAATAGGCAAGAGGGGATATAGCATTAGTCCTTGTACGTATTTTTGTAACACATTCAACACATGCATTTCTCTGATGGTTCTCTATCGTACTATGACAAATCCGCGATCCTCCATCCCATGCTAATAGCAAGGTCAGGGTCACAAATCTTTAATTTCTAAATTTCTGTTTCCTTTAATTAAGCTTTGTCATGCATATGCAATGTATGCACTTCTCTGATGATTGTTGTGTGCATGCTTCAGGGATTCCGCTGGTGAAAATAAATAAATTGCCACTTCAAAAAAAATCAATAAAAAAAAATCGAAAATTGTAATATTTTATCACTAACTGTTTATTTTTATCGCCAGTTGCGAAAGTGGCGATCGCCAGCGGAATCCATGATGCTTTAACACATGCCGACCATAATGTTGTGATTGAATGCCTCGGACCGAGGCATTCAATCACAACATCATGGTCGGCATGTCCAGCGGGATCCCTGCTGGGTAGGCGCGACACCGCTTGCATGGCAGAATTCTTGTACAGTGTGAGATTCTGCTATTCTGCCTACAGGTGTGTGTTCGGGATGCTGTCTTCCCTCTGCTGCCCAGGATGAGATGGGGAATGTTCTACAACATGCCACTGGTAACTATCCCGACACCGCGGATATCCCGCAAACCTCACATAGCATATTTGTGACTGTGTTCGGAGAAATAGGGCTTATAGGTTTTGCGGCCAGTGTAGATCCAGATCAGCCTGTGCATCCGCACAGTCTGATCAGGGTCTGCATTGCCCGCCATTCTATCAATGAAACACTTGTTGTGCTTCTAGCAAGTAATATACAGGGTGGCCCAAAAATACTTTTTATAATATTTATATCTCTATCTATAATCTTTCATAGTGACGTCATAATTATAATGACGTCAAAATCTGTACACGAGCAGTAAGCAATATCTATCCATCGAAAAGCACAGACATTCCCCAATATGTATACCAAAATTTATTAAGATTCAAACAGTATATCAAAAGATATGAGGGTTACAAAAAGTGTACAAGTTTTTGTGAGGGTTACAAAAAGTGTACAAGTTTTTGTGAGGGTTACAAAAAGTGTACAAGTTTTTGTGAGGGTTACAAAAAGTGTACACGTTTTTGTTGGCCACGCAGTTGATCATTATTAACTCTTTGCATGCTGGGAAACTTGTGGGCTATAAATTGTTAAAAACTTCATCATATTTTCTTGTATTTCTCCCCGTAAATATCATGAATATGTCTTGGAATTTCATTAGAATTGAGTCCTGAGGACTCAATTCTAATGAAATTTCAAGACATATTTACAGACAGAAATAAAACATATAATCCTAATTCGTTTGGCGGATATTTTCGCCGCTAGCATGCAAAGAGATAAGTTTCATGAGTGTTATCAGGATCTGCATTGCCCGCCATTCCATCAATGAAACACTTGTTGTGCTTATATCAAGCAATATAGATCATTATCAAGCTTCAAGAGTATTATTATACCCCCGACTCCAGTATACCCTCCTTCCCCCACAACACAACAAGTTGTGGGGGGGGGGGGGGAAGGCGGGTGTACTGGAGTCTGGTTGTCCGTCACAACAGAGAAATATATGTTATACTATTTATTTCCTTCCATCGAAAATTCTTGTTATTTCACGCATGCATTCCTCTAAGGCTCTACTATCATGCTGTGACAAATCCACGACCGACCAACCCCCGTTGATCCAATGGAAATGATTCTAATGTGCTGTCAAGCCATTTATTTCATTGGGAAGAAGATGAAATATAACACAACAGCAGACAATAATTTACGTTTCCCTCATTTTCAGGGTTAACCCTTCCTACGCTACGCTGTTGACGGAAACTTTTGTCTGCTGTTTTTCATTTTTGCTTTAATTCTTAACAAAAAACTGGTTTTGACAGCACATGAGAATCGTCTCCACTGAGAATCGTCTCCACTGGAGACGATTCTCATGTGCTGTCAAAACCAGGTTTTTGTCGAGAAATATTGAAAATAAAACATTTCCAGCAGACGACAACATTTAATTCAGCATAGTAAGGGTTAAATGTCGATTTCTAGAGAAACCTGCATTAGTTAACCCATTTCATGCTGAGGGTACGCATGTTTGCGGAAATTCTTAATGTGCGCTCAGAAGTATGTAGCGACCACCATTTGAACCGTCTCGTCGAGACGGTTCAAATGAGTGGTCACAACATATACTTTCATTGAGAAATAACAAAAATAAAATATTTTTAAAAAGTCTTACCCGTAAATGTGTATTCAGCATGTAATTGGTTAATCATGCTGCAAAAGATTTTTTGGTAGATGAAAGAAATCTTCTGTTGCAGGTTCCTGGTTGCTATGGAAGCAGTTTATTTCAAGCATTTTCACGGCATTTAACTCACAGATTAAACATTCCACAATATGGACCTTTGGTAAATAATGTAATTGTTGTCTTATAGTCAAACATCACAATAGACACACATGTGTATGCATGAATACCGATGTTGTAGAGATCAGAGCTCCAGATAAGTGCATATTCACTTATTGGTGTATTTTACACACTTATTTTAGCAGAATACGCATTGATTATCAAAAGTGGGAGTACAAAATACTCACAGCAATGTGAAAATATGCATTGATTTTCAAATTGACTACGGTAGTGAAAATACTGTAATAAAGTTGAAAATTGACTTGGTTGAGCTGCAAAAAAACAAACAGTGTTTGCTTTTTGCAGCTCAAATAAGTGAATTTTTAAATTTGTTTTCTTCTTTATCATTTGTTTCCCTAATTAATAAGGAAGAAAATCAGTAGTACATTAAAGTAAAATACGCACTGAATTTGAAATATGGTGGTATAATACTCTTTCGATACAAAACTTATCTGGAGCTCTGAGAGATGTTGCTGTTGTAAAGATGTTAGTGATAGTTAGCTGAGAGCATACAAAGGGTAATTTAATGACAGGGTTCATACATAGGTGGAAGACTCGGACCTATGACACCAAATAAATGCCTACTAAAAAAATTCCATTACCCCACCCACTTGGTCTCGTACATTACCATCTTCTATAAAGGTGGAGAACATTGTGGCCATTATGGAAAGAGCCCTTTCGTTTCCGACTTGCACAAACACAATACACATCGATTAAATGTATGAAATATGTCTCGATAAAGGTATTAGGTGTGTGAATATACTCACTTCAAATCGCTGTTTCAAGCATTTATTCAGTTATTCGCGTTTTGATTACCCCATCCAAAGCGAAAGTTGCGTGTACGAAAGAATCTCACACAGAATCGGAGGCCGTCCGGCGTGGATTATCGGTCATATTTGGCCGATAGCTGATCGCCAGCTCAAACTAATGACGTACACCATGACCATATACATTAGAAACTCCAACCATACAAAGTTCGTCCAATTGTGATCGTTCACCGATCTAAAAAACATTTTTTTGTCTAATTTTGTTCATTATCTGGAACCGGGTCAATGCACCATCTTCCATAATACAACCAGAAGCGTCTATGTAAAGAACATCTCTGATTGGCTAAATCTAAACTGTGATGACGTCATTCAACCTATTTCGGGATTCCGGAAGACATAATCTGATTGTACGCGAATCATGAATGAAATTATAAAAAATGTGTTTTTTAGATCGGTGAACGATCACAATTGGACGAACTTTGTATGGTTGGAGTTTCTAATGTATATGGTCATGGTGCACGACTTTAGTTTGAGCTGGCGATCAGTTATTGGCCAAATATGACCGATAATCCATATGACCTGATGGCCAAGGATATTCTAATTTAAATTAAATTAATAAATATTATTTTTTATAAATGCATTGTATTCATAATTACATAATTATGGGATTTGACCCGAGAAACCTGGCATATAATAACCTTAGCTCTTGACAGTTTGTTAAATACTGTTTATTTAACCAGGCAAGCTGATTATCGTGAAATAATGCATGTGTGATTGGGTCCTACTGCTAAACAAACGAGTGAGCGTAGCGAAACAAGTTTGTTTAGTGGTAGGACCCAATCACGAGGGCATTATACACTGTTAAACGAGGGCATCATTACTACGAAGTAAATTCCCTCACTGGCAGCCTTGATAATAAAATTGAAAAAACAATTTCAAACACATTTGCCTTGCAAACAATGTGACCTTGGGCGGTCGGATGTGGGTCATATGCAAAACAAAGCACAATCCCTAGACACACATTGCGGCCAAATGTTATAAAAATCGGTGAAGCGATTCATAAGTTATTGGATAAACAAAAAATAATTTAATGAATTTGCCTTACAAACAAGGTGAACATAAGTCCTCAGTGACCTTGACCTTGACCTTGGGCGGTCGGACATGGGTCGTATGCAAAACAAAGCACCATCGCTAGACACACATTGTGGCCAATATTATCACAATCGGTGAAGCAGTTCATAAGTTATTAAAAAATGAAAGGTGTTACTAACATACGCATATACATATTGAGTGTGTCTGTTTAATTGTTTTAATTCCTGTCTAGAAATAAACTTGTTGCTGACAATGAGTGCAGAAAGTATTAACCTTGGACGAATGTGTTGTTTCAGCAGAGAAAGGTGCGAGTGACTCTACTATCCAGACATACAAAATACAGAAATATAATGAACGAGGATGAGGTATAGACTTACTTGTGTGATTAACTGACAAGACGTATATATATATACATGTACTGTCATTATATAGGCCAAATGGTCGGTTGGAATTGAAAGTGGTCGCTCGTGCAAGTTTGACTGTACTCTGAACATTTTGTCAAATTTTGACTTTGTTATGAAAAATATTGTGAATTTTGTAAACGTATTTAATGAAATTACACAGATGTCCGAAGGTACAAAATCACATGGCGCGTTTCAATCTGAATCAATTCAATCCAGAGCCTGGTCCGTGTATACATGTGTATTTGAGATTGTTATGTCAAATCCTTCGTCAAAATAGACATGTTCTCTTCCAGCTTTTGAATGCTTTGAAAACCTCTGGTGAATATGAAGCACGCAAGGTGGTGTATAAATAGTAAGTTGGACCTATGGGACGTTTCACAAAACTTTGTACGACTAAAATGTTCGTAAGTGCAGAATTATGAGTCTGTAAATTTCACATTAACAATGTTTTCTTGTAAACAATTATTGGATTTACATTTATTAAGCATAGACTGCCTATGCATCCTATGCTCAATAAATGTAAATCCACGAACATTTTAGTCGTACGAATAGTATTCCACATTTGTTATGAAAACTTTGTCATCTTTCGACGTCATTTAGGGAAAATATAAATTTTGTGAAAATATTTTTCATGAGATATCCACTGGAAATGATTCTGAAATGCTGTCAAACCATGTTTTTATCGCTAAAAAAATATAAAGAAAAAACAGCATACGACAAATTTAATTCAGCATTGTGAAGCCATGTTTTTATTCAGAAAGAAGACAAAAAAATATGAAACAACAGGCGACGACAATTTACGTTCCCGCATACTAAGGGTCAAGTCATTTGACCTTGAGCACAGTGCTACATAGGTTGTCTATAGAATTAATATATGGATGATGATAAATAAGCACATGAAGGTTCATGCCAATCTGACTTACGTTTACAGAGATGGTAGATAGCCGAAAAATTTAACGCAAATCTCGGACAGACAGATTGATAGACAGACAGGTTGGCTGCACAGTTTAAGACTTGTCAATCATTTATCCATTGTATTTTGACAAAAGTTATCTTGCGATCAGGAACAACACTGCTCGAAATGTCACAGATGTCTATTTTATCCCGTCAATACAGTGCGTATGTGCCGTGAAACACGGTGCCGTGCAACATTTTTCATATCCTGTCAATACGACCTAATCACTGCGTATGAATATGTGCGTTTGCTGGGATTATTTCTTTGCATTTTTAAGCCATTTGTATGTGTTGACGGGATAAATATAATAGTAGGTAAGTGCCGTGAATGGAAAAAAATATCTGGCGCGGCACGGAAACGGGATGTGCTCGGCAGAGCCTCGCCCATCCCGTTTTCTGAGCCTTGCCAGATATTTTTTCCCATTCACGGCACTAACCTACTATTCTCTATTTTCATTTTCAGCAATGACGTTCCATTCTTGGACCAAGTCGAAGTAAGTATGACAGCTCTTGAAGCAGTCTGCCATTTCTGCACAACCTGCACAAGCCACGAGTCCAGTGTGGACAAACAGTGTAGATCCCGATAACCCTGCTCCTAAAGTCGCGCAATATCGCACTCTGCGGAACTTGTGCATATATCCACATACAAATCAAATAACCTGTACATATTTCACCTGATACTAGAAACACACATTGGGTTCACTCTTTCAAAACTACAACCCTCTATTGCAGTGGTAAAAACAGTGTAGATCCAGACGAGCCGTCTCGTCAGGATCTGCACGTTTTGGAAGGTTTTTTTTTTTTAAGCAAAACACCCCCTTTTCATAAATGGACTAGTGTGAAAATCATTTTGTGACGATTGGATTGGTCATAAAAATTTATATCAAAATTCATACCAGTTATAAGGGTGAAAGGGTTAACCCTCACTATCCTGTAGACGGAAATTGTCGTCTGCTGTTTTTCGTTTTTGCCTTAATTCTTAACAAACAAAACTAAAATAAATGCAGATAATAAATAGTAATGGTCATTAACATTTTAAGGAAACACATTTATTGCCCCTGATATCAGTGTGGACATTTACGTCTAATATAAAATGTATAATAATATGTGGGGTAATGGTGAATGAATGTTTATTTTGGCTGAAAATGCCTCATATGATGCATGTGATATAAAGATGTGCCTACTGAGTGGGCATGTACCTTTAACCCTTCCTACGCTGTTGACGGAAATTGCCGTCTGCTGTTTTTCATTTTTGCTTTAATTCTTAACAAAAAACTGGTTTTGACAGCACATGTGAATCGTCTCCACTGGAGACGATTCTCATGTGCTGTCAAAACTAGGTTTTTGTCGAGAAATATTGAAATAAAACATTTCCAGCAGATGACTACATTTAATTAGCGTAGTAAGGGTTAACTGTTACAAGTTAATGCCCAATATACACAAAACCCAGTAGATATCCAGAAAACCCTTTGCAACCTGATACTAGAAACACAAACATCTGTGTTTCTAGTGTCCGGTTGCATAATCTATGCTCGTTTACTCGAAGTCCGTCGGACTGTGATAAATACTTTGAGTAAACCGAAGTTCGACATAACAAAATCTGAACAGTACCTCACAATATTGCCATACACGTTACGGGACGCAACTCCCATACGACCTGTGACACACAGAGTTACACTTTTGCAACTCTAATGTGTTTACTTGCATGTGCCTATACACACACGTGTGTAGTCGAACTAAGAATACACATCTGTATTATCAGGGTGGAACAAGAAAAGACAATTCAAAGCAGTAAAGTAACATTTTATTATGTTTAATAAATAAAGCATGTACACCGGAAATTAATAAGTTGTTGTGCATACCGGTCTTGATTATATATACACACAGCATTTATCAATCGGAGGGTGAATGTGAGTATATACTCGATCTATATACTCAGGCAACGTTTCGCATCTGATGACACATGCAAACGAGTCTGGACAAATTGGATTTGAGAAAACCATCTTTGTGTATTTAAATCCATGTGAATAACGAGTCAAAATGGCCCTAGTCCAATACGGCCCCAGTTCGAAACGGCCCACGTTGGTCGCAGTTTACAATCTGTCCGACTCGGTAATATCAGCCTTCCGGAAAAAGTCAGCAATTTTTTATTGTTTGTTGTGAATTCGAGGAAATCACCTTTCACACTTATACAAAGTTTGTTTACACAGGTAAACAAGTCCAGTCTTTGATCCGTTAAATTGGCGCCTCGAATTCGCACTTTGACTTAACGAGAGTGAAATAGTACACATTTCTGTTTTCGGGACCTAACAATTAGTTCGATTTGGAAAATTTGACGTAGCGAAATTTGACGTAAACGAAGCCAGTTGCATTGAAAATAATAGGATCTGAAACGGGACTTGGACACAAATTCAAAATAACGAGGGAATTCAACTTAACCGACTTTGATTAAACGAATGTAGACTGTAATAATTCCAGCACAAAAATATTTACACAATTACCTATCATTTGATTGGCCCGTAGCTAGTCTCTGTCCAAAATTTATATCCCAGTAAACTCACACGCCGAACTACTTGCCGTAACCGTGAGGCGCAGTTAAAATAATTCTTAAGAAAACGGAAAATAAACACATTTTCTTGATGAATTTATTTCAAATGCTGGAAATATAAGGAATGAATGGCCTTTTTGTGGAAGTTATCGGGGATATAAACTTGGAAAAGTCGCGAGAATACTGGATGAGGCCTTCCGGCCTTCGTCCAGTATTCCCGCGACTTTTCCAAGTTTATAACCCGATAAATTCCACAAAAAGGCCATTCATTCCTATATTGGTTTTGGTCTACAGTGTTTGTCTGTAGTCGTCAAGCATTATATCCCTATTGGAATGGATTTGCGACATTGGTCACAAACGTTGTAAGGTCCATTTTCTCAACCGAGGGCACAATTTGTGTTGTATTACATCAGTTGTTGTTTATTTCCAGACTTCGCACAACAGTGATATATTGATCGGCATGCACGGGGCCGGCCTAACACACATGCTGTTCCAACCGGACTGGGGCGCCATCATAGAACTGTAAGGCTTTCTCTTGTGTCGTTCTCTGGATAACTTGTGAAAGGACCAAATACTGGGTTTGTGACATCATTCTGCACTCCACCAACACTGGGCTTGTGGGATCAGTCTGAGCACCACCAACACTGCGTTTGTAACATCACTCTGCACTCCACCAACACTGGGTTTGTGACATCACTGCCCACCACTAACACTGTGTTTGTGACATCACTCTGCACGCCACCAACACTGGGTTTGTGACATCACTCTGCACACAACCAACACTGGGTTTGTGACATCACTCTGAGCACCACCAACACTGGGTTGTGACATTTCTCTGCACACCACCAACACTGGGTTTGTGACCACTCTGAGCACCACCAACACTGGGTTGTGACATTTCTCTGCACACCACCAACACTGGGTTTGTGACATCACTCTGAGCACCACCAACACTGGGTTTGTGACATCACTCTGCACACCTCCAACACTGGGTTTGTGACATCACTATGCAAACCACCAAGACTGGGTTTGTGACATCACTCTGCACACCACCAACAATGGATTGGTGACATCACTGTGCACCCCACCAACACTGGGTTTGTGACATCACTCTGCACACCTCCAACACTGGGTGTGTGACATCACTCTGCCTACCACCAACACTGGGTTTGTGACATCACTCTGCACACCTCCAACACTGGGTTTGTGACATCACTGCCCACCACCAACACTGGGTGTGTGACATCAGTGTGCACACCACCAACAATGGGTTTGTGACATCACTCTGCACACCACCAACACTGGGTTTGTGACATCACATTGCCCACCACCAACAATGGGTTTGTAAAGTAATGAAACGACAAAGCACTGGGACTGTGAAGTCACTCTGCCTACCAGCACCAGTACACAATATTAGATCGAAATACAATCATGTTGTCAATTGGACATAACACAAAATGAACGTCAAATTAATTCTGCAGTGTGCACAGACCGCTTATTGCAGCATTTTCGACTAACTAGCACCCGGAGCCAACAGGGGAATTTTATCACTATATAATTCCAGCACAAAAATATTTACACAATTCCCTAACATTTGATTGGTCCGTTACAAGTCTCCGTCCAAAATTTATATCCCAGTAAACTCCATGCTGAACTACTTTCCGTAACCGTCAGGCGCAGTTAAAATAATTCTTAAGAAAACGGAAAATAAACACATTTTCTTGATGAATTTATTTCAAATGCCTGAATTATAAGGAATGAATGGCCTTTTTGTGGAATTTATCGGGGTATAAACTTGGAAAAGTCGCGGGAATACTGGACGAAGGCTGGAAACTTGGAAAAGTCGCGGGAATACTGGACGAGGCCTTCCGGCCTTCGTCCAGTATTCCCGCGACTTTTCCAAGTTTATACCCCGATAAATTCCACAAAAAGGCCATTCATTCCTATAAACACTGAATCCAGTTTACTGTATCTGCTCCATACACCATCTACAGTTGGGTCCACAGAAACAGATCAATTATCAAATGTTATGTCCAATATTGCAGCGAAATGCTACGTACACCGAATATCATGATAAGGTCATACCATATCTTTTCTATGTTAAGCGTCCACCCCGTTGACCAAAACCTACCTACTTATCCGCGGTAAAAACAAACAAGGCCTTGAAAAAAACGAAGGTAAATTTATGTTAAAAACTTCCTCAAATTTTAGGCAGCAATATTTAGAAAGAAAGAAGAAAAACATACTCTTATTAAACGTATTAAGTGGACATTCATGAACGGATTTAATACTTTAATACGTCCCTCAACCAGTTTTCATATTCCTTCACCAGTAAATAGTGTAAAATAGCATACACAGTGTGCTTGTTTTTTCACAGAACCACTTTGAAAACCTACCTGCACGCGGACGCTTAACAGAGAAAGAACTTGCTATGGCTTAATGTTGATGAATGTAGTATCAACCTAGTACCTGATGCTCATGTGCTGGCAAAGCATAGTCTTGTATTTAAATGGCATTTTCAAGGTTTAATATTCGCACCTTCTATAAATTCATAATGCAAACGCCCATTCGACGTATTGCGTTTACATCCCATTACAATACGACACACATGACATCGCGTGATTGATTGGTTAAAGTTGCGTTTACTGGGGTGAACAATACATTTGGTCTGATTAAAGTTCGGACTCCACACACTTTAAACAGACCACTCAGTAAACACAACAGCCCATGGTTTTATTCCTTAACCCTTTCAACACCACATACCTCTATAGAGACAATGTTTGCAAACAGTGCAGATCCAGATGAGCCGGCTCGTAATGAGCCGTCTCATCAGGATCTCCACTGTTTGTTAATAATTTTAAACGTCGTACAGATTACCCTTTTAGAAGAATGGGATAATTTGAATGAACAAAATTAATGAAATAGCGTGAAACATTGGCATGGAACATCCTATTAAGTTACTTGGTGTTGAAAGGGTTAATACTGTTAACCCTTTGAACCCGAAAGCCCGCTATATGCAAACAGTGCAGATCCAGATGAGCCGGCTCGTAACGAGCCGTCTCATCAGGATCTGCACTGTTTGAAAGTAATTTTCATATTTTTGAGAACAAAAAATATCCCCTTTTTATGCCCCCGCCACCGAATGGTGAGAAGGGCATATAGTGTTACCGGCGTCCGTACGTACGTACGTACATCCCGAAACCTTAACGCTGGGTAAATGGCTTATAATTTCTGTTTCCTTGCTCGGATCTGCTTCACATTTCACACACGCATTGCTCCAATGGTCCTCTACCGCCCTGTGAAAAATCCATCCAATTCGTCCCGCCCCCGCTAAGCCCAGGGTCAAGGTCACAGACTTGGTGCTTTCGAAACCTTAACTCTGGGTAAATGGCTTATAATTTCTGTTTCCTTGCTCGGATCTGCTTCACATTTCAAACACGCATTGCTCCAATGGTCCTCTACCTCCCTGTGACAAATCCACATTCGTCCCACCCCCGCTAAGCCCAGGGTCAAGGTCACAGACTTGGTGCGCTCGAAACCTTAACGCTCGGGTAAATGGCTTATAATCAAATATGCCTCATTTTCTTTGGCTGCCAGCGGGGGCATTCGTGTGCCGACAGGCCACATTTCTAGTTATAAATGGAATAGTCTGAAACATTGGCACGGAACATCCTATTAAGTTACTTGGTGTTGAAAGGGTTAAATCAGAACAGCCTATACATCTACTATTAAAGTTTTTCAGCAAATTGAAATTCCTTGGATTTGTTCTCTGTACTCGGTGTCGGCAAAAAATATATTTTCAAAAATGTTTTGGCAGAAAAGTGAAAAATTAGTTTTATTTATTTATCTGTACTTGATTCATTTTACCATTGCAGGTATAACTGTGACGACCCCAATTGTTACCTGGACCTCGCAAGGCTACGGGGCGTTAAATATTTCACCTGGGAGAAACGGGAGAAGTTGACACAGGAGGACGGGGTGAGGTTCTTATTGCGACCTAGGGAAGGGTTGTGGCCTAGGGGTTAGAACATTGACTTCCAATCTGCAGGTTGTGGGATTTAAACCTCGCATAGGGCATCAACAAATACTTTTGTAGTATTTCCATCCCATTGGTCTGTCAGATGAGACTTTAAACTATGGTCCCGTCTCTATATGACCTTAGTTGTTGGTGGGGCATATAGTGTTACGGCGTCCGTACGTCCGTCCGTACATTCCAAAACCTTAACTCTAGGGTAAATGTCTTATAATTTCTGTTAACACGGATCTGCTTCATATTTCACACACACATTGTTCTAACGGTCCTCTACCGCCCTGCGACCAATCCACGATCGTCTTGCCCCTGATAAATCCTAGATCAAGGTCACATCCTTGGTGCATTTGAAACCTTACCACTCGGGTAAATGTCTTATAATTTCTGTTTCCTTGCACGGATCTGCTTGATATTTCACACACACATTGCTCTAATGGTCCTCTACCACGCTGTGACAAATCCACGATCGTCCCGCCCCTGCTAAGCCCAGGATCAAGGTCACATGAAACCTTAACGTTAGGTAAATGTCTTTGCACGGATCTGGGGCCCGTTTCACTGAACTTCTGACGACTAAAATGTTCGTAAGTGCAAATTTAAGATCATCTGTAAATTTTAATTGATGGATTTACATGTATTGAGCATAGGCTGCTTATGCAGCCTGTGCTCAATAAATGTAAATCCATTAATTATTTATAAGAAAACATTGTTAATGTGAAATTTACAGACTATCATAAGTTTGCACTTACGAACATTTTAGTCGTACGAAGTTTAGTGAAACGGGCCCCAGCTTGATATTACACCCACACATTGCTCTGATGGTCCACTTTCCTGCTGTGACAAATCCACGCTTCTCTGGCCCCCTGTGTTTTCAAATGTCCCTTCGTTTTCTTTGGCTGCCAATGGGGGCATTCGTGTGCCGACACATCCCTCCACAACTCCCCATACCCACTTCCCTACACAGACATTGCCATCTGTATATGATCTTGCTATTGAACATACATAAAACCACAATCAATCCTTCAATTTACCACATTTATTCTATTGATATTTTCAGGGACACCATCCAACGTTAGGGGATCATGAGAAATTCACAAACTATGCATTTGATGTGACAGAATTCATGCGATTGGTTGGCATGGCAGCTGACCATGTGAGGTCACACCCAGCATTTACGGCCGCTAGAGAAGCACTCTATACAACAGATGACGTGAAGGACGAGTTATGATGAAGGTTGCAATTTAGGGATTTTTAGCACACCTTCTGACGGAAGGGATGCTTATGCTATACCCCTGGTGGTGTCAGTGTCCGTCTGTCCATCCGTATATCCATCTTCAAATGTTAAGTTTTTGTGTTTCGATCGTTTCACCCTATCTATCTGTGACGCATTCTAAACCAGCACGACCTGTAGCTGATTTCACCAAAATTGCTAAGCATATTTATCTAGCTATAAAGTATACTTTCAGGGAGTAATCATTTATTTTTCCCGAAATGCATTATTCCATATGGAACTAACGACTGCATATTATATTTGATGATTAAAAGTATGCAGAATTATTATACTGAATTTATTACATTATGACAGCCAAAATGGCTGTGATAATGTAATGAATTCAGTATAATAAAAATTAATAAATGTATCCTTAAATTGAAAATTTCTCCCTCAAGGTATACTTTGCTTCGTCGGGCCTTAAATGACCTTAGCTGTTGATAGGCCGTTAAACCCCAACAAACAAATAATAAACTTTGCTTCGTTGTCTCTTGTGTATGGTGGTAGGAGAATTTTAATATTTCCCACGTATATTTTATCTGTTAACTGTAGATGATGAATTGTTTTAGATTAAATTCTTAATTTAACTCACCGATTTACAAAATCATTTATGGAAAATATCTACTTCATAATCAGTGTATGGCATTTGATGACTCCCCATGTTAAATCACGCAGTGAAGATGTCTATGGGGATTTAACATGGGGAAATGTATGTGACTGGACTGGAGACATTGTACTTATGGAATTTGTACATCTCTGCTGTCTGAACAGGTCTTGTACTGTTCGTAAGGCAGTAACTAAAACCAATGCTCCAGATAAGGTGCGTATTCGCATATTTTACAAACTTATTTTATTTAACTCATTGGTTATTAAAAGTGGGAGTACAAAACAAAGACACAGAAATGTGAAAATATGAGTAGTGAAAATACTGTAATAAATTTGAAAATTTACTTAGTTGAGCCACAGGTTGAAGTAACGGACCAAGGTTCATAAAACGGACTCGTGAAACAGCCAACCGATTTACATCATTGACGCCTATTGCAGAAGTTAGGGAAATGTTAGCCCTCCGCAACGATATATTCCCTACTTCGCTACGTCAACGTGTTTTCGAGCTTGTTAGCTTATTTTTTTCTCACTTATTGGTGCTTTTATGTATATTTAATGTATGTATAGACCTTGGTCCGATCCTTCAACCTGTGAGCTGACTGTTTGCTTTTTCCAGCTTAAATAAGTGAATTTTTAAATTAGTTTTATTTTTTATCATTTGTTTCCTATTTAATAAGGAAGAAAATCAATAATACATTTGGAACAGTAAAATACCAATTGAATTTGAAATCTGTGGGTATAATACTCTTTAGAGACAAAACTTATCTGGAGCTCTGTAAAACTTCTCATGTGTTCTTGACAATCAGTGTAGAACCTTATCACACGTATATCATATGTGATTGTCATGCATGCCATTTATGCCCTGTTCATCAGTAAACGAGCACAAACTGGCTGATGGCTGCACAAGGTCCCTTGCAACTTATTTTACCATCCATCGTAGCCAGTTTGCCATCTGCGCAGTTTGAACAAGGTCTATGCTGCTTTGCAGCTACCCATTAATCCTGACAATGCTGAAATCAATTTTGTTGTCTCTTTTTTTCTATTTACCAATTTCCTCATCAAAAACATAGTTTGACAGCACATTAGAATCATTTCCAATGGAAATGATTCTAAAGTGCTGTCAAACCATGTTTTTATTGAGAAAGAAGACAAAATATAAAATAACAGCAGACGACAGTTCTTGGTTCCCGCATTGTAAGGGTTAAGTTACTGATGTAGGCTGCTTGCCATCAGCAAAACCATTAGTTTATATCACAGGTGATGGAAACAAAATCACACGACAATAAATAGTATATTATTATATTTATACAATGAGAGACTATCAGATCATTTTTTTCAATCATCCGTGGTTTATTGTCGCACCCGCTTGCGGATAGCACTATATTGTCGGCACTGAGGCGTACGGGTTAAAGTTTTGGGTTAAAGTATTTGGTATGCTGTATCACAGGCATTTGGCGCGTCTCCGCCTTCGTCGGTATTACTATATATGAACAACATGGCTTGTAGCTTTGTATCATAAATGCCGCAATTTTATTAACGCTAACGTAAATATTTTGGAGGAAAGTGCACATGTTCATTTGAGAAGTACAGTTATCTTGCTGAACTAGCATAGTTAGAACATATTTCTGCAAAGAAAATCAAATTATAGCTAGTTTTCCTAGATCGGACACGACCTCGTATCATAACAACTGAAATACTATGTTTAATGCTCTAACGTCAATATTGTTGTGGCAAGTTCACGTGTTCATTCGAATTATTGTTATCTTGTAGAAATACATAGAAAATTGACATTTTAAACATAATATTTTGTTTCAATACGAGCTTGTGTCGGACCAGAAGCTACATACCTTACTATAAACAACAAAGCAAATAACATTATTATAAACTCGAGGGTGGTGGTCGGGCGAACGAGACTGCGTAAATTAACGGTAGGGGTTCCTCCTTATAGGAATCACTATTTGCCTGGTTTGGCCCTCAGGTACGTTTTTGTCTTTGGCTCTTTTGTTACCTGGGAGTTGAATTGGGTTATTGCCCATTATAAAAGTAGTAAGATTATTACTAATCCTACTGCTTTTGGGAGGGGCCAAGTGATTCTGGTGTGGCGAGGACCTGGCATCAGATCAGGATTATTCTTAGTTTTGTTATTGTAAATATTCAGTTCTGATTTTGGGATTTTCCCCCCATTTGTACATGTACTTGAAAATGTACATGTACAGGAAATATATGGGATTTAGTATTAAACCCATTGACCCGGCCTTAAATGACCTTAGCTGTTGATAGGCCGTTAAACCCCAACAAACAAAAAACAAACAAAATATAAACTCAAGGGAGGTAATCATTGTAATTTATAGAGTATTACCACGCCTTTCATATATAGCAGTACCGACAAAAGCCGAAAGACGCCGAATGCCTGTGTGCTGTATGTCAATATCTATGCAATATGTTGGCGATGTGTTGACACACATATCGATGGTCTAGTAACATAAGGTCGTAACTGCTATGCTTTAGCATAGCAGTTACGACCTTATGTTACTAGACCATCGACATATTGATTTTCTGATTTAATTTTGAATTGCTCCACATGGACCAAAGTTTTATCACGATGACTGCTATATGAGCCAGCATTTACATGTGCAGGTATTGTGATATGTATGTATGTAATGAAGTTACCCGTGTACAAACCTTCTATGTATATGTTATTGTTCACATATTGGATTTTTAAGGAATTAAATGCGAGGGAGCGCTAGCGACCGCAGCATTTAGTTCCTGAAAAATCCAATATGTGAACAATAACATACTTATAATGCAACTAAGTGTAGAATGTAACGTCGCATCAGAGTATTGATTTTGCATTGCCTGTTGAACAATTAATCATTAAATCTGGTAATATACAACTTATTGGGGTTAAACGTTGCAATATGTGAAATAAGTGAAGCAAAATGCTGCCCAGTGATTGGCTTAGAAAGTAGTGCAAACTATGTGATAGTTATAGTTCATGGATTGAATTTTTAATAAATTAGTTTATTAAAAATTCAATATG
Source organism: Conchocele bisecta (assembly GCA_029237695.1). Taxonomy (NCBI): domain Eukaryota; kingdom Metazoa; phylum Mollusca; class Bivalvia; order Lucinida; family Thyasiridae; genus Conchocele; species Conchocele bisecta. The sequence goes on from CM055266.1 coordinate 1,500,125, forward strand.
TGAACTATAACTTACTTATTGTTTACCCAGCTCAGTCGCGAAGCTCCGCCCTTAAACGTGATTTCAACATGACTACTATAAAATTTAATATATTATACATTATATCTGTACATATATTTAAAACCACATCTGTTAACAAAATATCTGTATAATGACATAATAGTATAGCGATAGCCGGGCATATCGTAAGACGTTGGGCAAACAGACATAGAGCATATGGGCATTACATAGCGCCAGAGGGTTTGAACATGTCAACATTTTTACCGGGAGTATCTGTTTACATTTCGCAAGCCTTTTCCATACATGGATGAATTTCTGATGACGCAGAAAATGTGTGATTTTGACTGCGCTGAAGAGGGCGCATTTATGAAATTATGCGTTTCTATTGGGAAATCACCAAGCAACACCAGTAAAATGCTCCAAGATGCTACTTGAAAATCAACCGTGTGCCGTTCGTTAGTGTATAAGTGGCACCGGGAGTTATTAGAGACAGACTCATGACGTTAGAGAAGTCTACTGTCTGTTCCACGTTTTTTTTACTCCGAAACCTGGCGAGATTGCTTGAAAATGATGTAACTTAGAAAACAAAAGTTAGATTTTGAAAATCGGTCCACAAATAAAAAAAATATTTTATCTGTTTTTAGCCCCCATGTTAGCCCCCAAGGAAAATTGTTTTTTCATAATAAAATCAATATTTGATGGAATTCCATCAAATAATTTTTTTTGGGGAGGGTGACTTTTTTGTTAGTGATAAAAAAGTACTGACTTTTAAATATGTTTTAGATTTAATGTGTTTAATAGCCAAAAGTTTGTCGGCAGCAAAACGTGGAACAGACAGTATAATCAAGGAAGATTGGCGCGTCAGCATCCGTGAAATAGAAGATCGTCTAGGAGTCGGGCGAACAACAATTGATCAAACGGCATCAGAAATGTATAAAAAGAAATGGATAGTACTTCCAAACAACTATGAACATTAAAGATAAATGTGGTGTGATCCCAACACCTAAATACTGGTCTGGTAACATCGTCAGAGCAACGTTGAACATCATCATGACGTCGAGACCTGCCTCGCTCATTGAAGACTGTATCTTTTTACAGGAGCATATACTCTTCAATACTTCATGTATTGACTTGATATCTTATGGTTTTGACAGTATTAAATCTATATATTTGGCTGTATAGTTTTTATAAACTATTCATGTATAGTTTTTGGTTGATGGTGTCCATGAAGTTTACAGACGCACATCGTATGTGATTGGTGGTATGACACGAAGTGAGCGCGTGTGTGGGCGGTAATATGCTTTGCATCTCGTGAACTGATGACAACAAGGCATAAAATCAGTTCTAAATATAGTGCTGAACATTTAATGATTAATTTAATACATTGGCGAAAGCGTTGCAATATGCGATTAATTGAGACGAAATGCTTTTCTTTCATTGGTCGAGAAACTAGGGTAAACAAGTGTTCTTGAAATACAATTTCTGTAATTGCTGAAATCCATCTGAGGTTATCTTTGATTGTTTTGTACAATCAATAATTTGTACAAAAACGGGGCCGTTTCACTAAACCTTGTACGACTAAAATGTTCGTAAGTGCAAAATTATGATAATCGGTAAATTTCACATTAACAATGTGTTCTTGTAAACACTCATTGGATTTACATTTATTGAGCATAGGCTGCATATGCTGCCTATGCTCAATAAATGTAAATCCATCAATTGAAATTTGCAGACTATTCGAAATCTGCACTTACGAACATTTTAGTCGCACAAAGTTTAGTGAAATGGGTCCCAGAGTTCGTGTTTTGAGCAGTTTCGACTATTTTCATTCTGTTGCAAACATAGAATCCACATGGTTCTTGTGAACTTCCTAGTAGTACATAACTATAGTCTGTTTCACGAAAGCTGCCCAAATTTTACGGCTATATAAACAATTCAAAAACAAGATTTCTTTTGATAATATTAAATTAAATGAAAAATTAAGAATGAGCCTTCTTTTTATTTCGTGAAATTTGGTCAAATATTGATTTTATTGTGAAAAAAACATTTCCCCATGTTAAATTCCCATGAATCCGTGAAGATGTCTATGGGGATTTAACATGGGGAAATATTTTTGAATTTTAGAAATACTGGACCGATTTTTAAAATTTAACTTTTGTTTTCTTAGTTAGATCATATCCAAGCTATCTAGTTAGGTTTCGGAGTCAATTTCCAAAATGTTTTGTTTTTTGACTCCTCCCACACTTCCTTACCACTTTTCCCCCCATGTTAAATTACCATAGACAAATCAATTTTTCGCAATAAAATCAATATTTGACCAAATTTCACGAAATAAAAAGAAGGCTCATTCTTAAATTTTCCTTTAATTTAATATTATCGAAAAAAATATGGTTTTTGAATTGTTTATATGGCCGTAAAATTTGGGCAGCTTTCGTGAAACAGACTTTAACTACCTGTATGAAGGTGTAGGCATATCTGTTGGGAAAGGTGTTTTTATAGATATACAAACCTTTATAAGGTGTCGGATTATTTTCTTGAACATGTATTTTTTATTACCGTTTTATGTACCCAGAACAATATATTTGGGCGCATATAGTCGCTACCCTGTCCGTCTGATCGTCTGTCAATCTGTCCGAGATTTGCATTGACGTTTTGGCTACCTACTACCTCTGTTACCGTATGCCGGATTGGTTTGAAATTACTTATACTTATTTGTCATCATCCATAGTTTCATTCTATAGCTCACACATGTGGCCCTTCTGCTCGAATTGAGGTCAAATGACTTGGAAATTGTGTTAATGTCCCTCCATTTCACCAGGTGATACATGTGATTAACGCAGATTAGAAACAAAATTGCTACCTCACTGCGATATTCTCTAGATGACATATCGTAGGCGAAATATTGTATCTAGTGGTAGCATGTGATGGGTAATTTAGCAATCGGGATTCATCCTTACCGGAATCCCGACTGGAGACCTGGTTTGGCCCTCACATACATCTTTGGCATTTTGTATGCGACAGTTGAATCTGGTTATACCCCTTATGTTTATGTGAGTATTACGATTTGTAATCCTATTACTTTGAGGGGAAGGGAAGGGGCCAAGTGACTTGGGTGTGGTATGGACCTGGCATCCGGTCGGGTTATTCTAATTTCAGGGCTGAATATATATTTATTTTGATGTAAATATTCCGTTCTGATTTTGTGATTTCCCCCCAATGCTGCAGGTTAAACAGGATCGAACCCGTTTGCCCGGCCTTACATGACCTTAGCTGTCGATAGGCCATTAAACACCAATAAATCAAATCAAATTCCCAGATGTTATCCATGATCGACTGTAACTATGTGACAGATACTGGTGCTGTAGCTGTAATATTCAACTGTTTGATGCATCATGATTTGTGGCTGTGACTGGAGAAATGGTGACTAGAGACATGTTGTTGTTTTTTTTCACCAATGTAGATCCAGATCAGACTGTGCATGTGCACAGTCTGATCCGTATCTACACTGTTTGGCATTCCATCTGTCATGCTTCTAATAAACAAGAAAGATCACTATCAGTCTACAGGAGTGTACTATTTGATCAGGAGTGTCACTGGTCACAAATCCCATAAGCCCTATTTCTCCAGTCACGGCCACATTTCTTGATTTCGCTGTATAATTACGCAAATTATTTTCATGATTATACATTATCTACTGGCAGAATGTCTTCCTGCAATTTTAGTCCTGAACTGTGTTCTTGACAACACATTATCAAGGTGTATGATCACGTGGTACTAACAACAACAACAAGTACTGAAATTTCCAGAATCCATCTGATTCAAAGTATGTATTCTTTTATAGTGTCCTTATTACGTAACGGACTTTGATGAAATATGGCGCATCAAACGCGTCTTGTTAAGCTGCATTTGGTGGTCTCTGTATTTTCGCTCAAACTTCTGTCGTTTTTGCGAAGAATCGATTTCCGTGTCTCCGACACGGAAATCGATTCTTCGCAAAAACGACATAAGTCTGTGCCAAACTCCCTGGACCACCACATGCAGCTCATGAAGACGCGTTTGCTGTGCCATATTTCATCAAAATCCGTTGCATATTAAGGAAAATATCAAATAATACTTTCAAGATTTCAACACTTTCAGCCTCTGTTGTTGTTGTTGTTGTTATAACCATGTGATCATGCACCTTGATTATTGTTTTACTACACTCCGTAGTTTACATGATTATGCTGCAATATATTTATATATTTTACATTCACATGTACTTTTTTTTATTTCATTTTTGGCTACTATGCCATCAGTCTCGGTAGAGCCGGGAGGCACACAGTGTTTGGACCGTATGTCCGTCTGTCAATGTGTGGCTTCGATAAAGATGTTTGCTGGAGTTTCTCCAATCTGCCACTGGGGTAGTTGCAGGAAGTAACTCTGTTGAATACCTCCATATCGTCCGTACCCAGAGTTATGGTGCTTTCCATAGGTTTTCCTGGCAGTGTAGCGAATCGCATCTGATTCGCACCTTAGCTGTTAATTGTGACATATTTTCTGCATTTTTCTATTGAAATAAATGTCAGTATTGTAAAAGTAAAACAGACTTGTAATTCTGAAATAAAGTGCATCATTGTAACTGGACCCCAACATAAATTTTACATTCAGATTTTGGTTGCCATTGACTGGTTCATTTGTGTCCCGCCTGCTTTAGCAGAAGCTGGACATAGGCATGGCTTTTCCGTCGGTGTGGGCGGCGGCGTCAACATTTCATGTTAAGTTTTTGCGTTTAGCTCAGTTTCCAGAAAACTATAAGTCCTACATATTCCATACTTGATATACATCAACACTGTAGTGTAACCATTTCACACAGAGGGAGCCCATGTGACCTTGACCTAGTTTTCATGGTTCAATAACCTACTTTTCACATGTATTCAACGTTAAGTTTTTGCGTTTAGCCCTGTTTCTAAAACTTAACGCTCAGGTTAATTCATTGTAACTTCTGTTTCCCTCAATGGAATGCTTTAATATTCCAGACATGCATTTGTAACAACATCCCGCATCATTTTACAGAAAGCCCATGGTGCCCGCTAACCCAAAGGTCAACGTCACTGACTTAGAAATGTCTGGGTTTGGAAAACTTAACGCTCGGTTTACTTTATTACAAATTCTGTTTACTTGATATACATCAACACTGTGGTGTAACCATCTCACACAGAGGGAGCCTATGTGACACTGACCTAGTTTTCATGGTTTATTGACCTACATTTCATATGCATTTAATATTAAGTTTAATTCCGTGTTTGGAAAACTTTACACTCGGTTTAATTTATTACAACTTCTGTTTCCATTGATGGAATGCTTTAATACTTCTTAGGTGTAAACTATAGCAACATCCGGCTTGATTCTACAGAAAGCCCATGGTGCCCGCTAACCGCAAGGTCAAGGTCACAGGCTTAGAAAATGCTCAGTTTTGAAAAATTAACTCTTGGGTTAATTTATTGTAACTTCTGTTTCCCTTGTTGGAATGTTTTAATATTTCATACATGCATTTGTAAGAACATTCCACATCATCTGTAGAAAGATCATGGTTTCCGGTAACCCCAAGGTCAAGGTCACAGACTTCAATAATGTCTAGTATAGAAATTTAGCATCGGTGCCAGGAGATACACGTCGTTGGCGGCATTCTTGTTTGTGTTTAGCTGTGTTTGTTGGAAAATAAGTGTTTTGGTTTCAGTTTATTATCCGCTCGCGTAGCAAAAAGGGGATATAGGGATGCAAAAGTTATCTGTTCGTCCATCACAAAAATTAACATTGGGGTTAATCTGCAATAACTTCTGTTTCCATTGATGGAATGCTTTAATATTTCATAGGTGCATTTGTAACATCATCCTGCATCATTCTACAGAAAGCGTATGGTGCCCGCTAACCCCAAGGTCAAGGACTTAGAAAATGCTTTGTTTCAAAAACTTTACACTTCATTATAACTTCTCTTTCCCTCAATGGAATGCTTTAATATTTCACAGGTGTATTTTTAACAACTTCTCACATCATTCTACAGAAAGCCCATGGTGCTCACTAACCCCAAGGTTATTACAAGCTCCTTATGTACTATCAAACTGCGCCAGGCGGGACATCTTGCTCTGCAGAGCTCTTGTTAGATTCTAGCATAAACTTTCACAACATACAACCTACATCTGTACATTTATAACTGTTGATATTATGTTCATTTCATAATAAATGTACTCGCATTCATTTATGTGGAATAACTATAGAAAATGTACCATAATGAACAGCTAAAGGGCGAGTCTGATCTGATTCGCTACTCTGCAGGGGAAACCTGAGAGCACCGCAACTCTGTGTACAGATGATACAGGAGTGTTCTGCAGAGTTACTTCCCACAATTACCACCGGGGGCATTTGTGTGCCATAGGCCACATTTTCCTGGGCTTGTTTGGTGTTGTTGTTTTCTTTAGAAAAACTATCTTGAAAACATGTATTGATAGCACACAAGAATTGTATCAATTTGCTGCCAAAACGTATTTTATGTGTTAACTCTTAGACTGCTACACACAACAATTGTCGTCTGCTGTTGCTTTTTTATCTTGCCTTATTTCTCAATAAAAACATGGTTTGACAGCACTTCAGAATCATTTCCAATGGAAATGATTCTGAAGTGCTGTCAAAACATGTTGTAAATTATTCTAAAGTGCTGTCACAGCATGTTTTTGATGATAAAAATGGAAAATAGAAAATAAACAGCAGGCGACAAAAAATTAAGATAGCGGTGTGAGGGTTAAAAAATTAAGAAAAAAAACAGCCAATATTCGATTCCAGCCTTTTAAAGATCCTGGGCCTCAGATGTGAATAAAATGTGAGCAAAAAGTTGGTAAAAGAGCATTTAACGGTAGATTTGTATTGGTTTTCAGAACAGATATGACCCTATGGGTGACCTGAAAAAAGAAAGTAGAAATAAAAAATAATTTATTATTGAAAAAATAACTGGCATTGCAAATGCTACTTTTGCTAAATATAGCAGTGATATTTCCCACGGATGTAGTCACATGACAGACAAACTTGTTGTGACTGGCCACTATGTCATCGACAATGTCAGTGATATCATTCAATTCTTCTCGCATGGTTAAATGCGGCGATTTTACACTTTATTATTCGTAATCCTATTTTAGGGGAAGGGGCCAAGTGACTTGGTGTGGTATGGACCTGGCACCAGGTCAGGTTATTCTAATTTCAGGGCTGAATATATTTGTTCTCGATGTAAATATTCCGTTCTGATTTTGGGATTTTCCCCCCAATGCAGCAGGTTAAAATTGGATCGAACCCGTTTGCCCGGCCTTACATGACCTTAGCTGTTGATAGGCCGTTAAGCACTAATAAACAAAAAACACATTGTCATTACAACATGGTTTGACAGCACTTCATCGTTTGCCCAGCCTTACATGACCTTAGCTGTTGATAGGCCGTTAAGCACTAATAAACAAAAAACACATTGTCATTACAACATGGTTTGACAGCACTTCAGAATCATTTCCATTGGAAATGATTCTGAAGTGCTGTCAAACCATGTTTTTATTGAGAAATAAGGCAAGATATAAAAGCAACAGCAGACAACAATTGTTGTGAGTAGCGGTCTAAGGGTAAAATGTCATCAGGAGACAGGGCAGGATGTGTGTTTGTCGTGTTGTCGTAAGTCCAGCTCGGTCTGAATTAATTTAACCATTAGAAATTCAAATTTATCGGAATAATAATAGCACCAAGATCAATCAGCTTTGTGGAACCTGACTTTTCCAAACGTCATTAAAGTAGACGAATGCCTTGTATTCGACCCAAGGTCCGAACATATTTAAATATATTTGGCATAGTAGATGATAGTATTTCTGATCGAACCCGCTTGCTTGACCGTAGCTGTTGATGGGCCGTTAAACACCAATAAACAAAGAAATATTCATTCAATTAAACAAATTACAGCTATTTGAATTACGTCCCCGTTGTTTGGGACACCCTGTACCCTGTATATATTTTGTTGATTTAAATATTTGGAATTACCCCCATTTACAGGTGAATGATTCCACCTCGTTGACCCGGCCTAAAATGACCTTAGCTGTTGATATGCCGCTAAACTCCATCAATCAAGTGTTAATCAATCAAAGATTATTTAAGATATAATTGTCTTCCTTGCCACATATATATTTATTTTATTTATTAAAATGATTTGTCACAATATTTTCCTGGTTGCTGGCCCAGGGGGCCATTTCACATAACTTTGTACAACTAAAATGTTCGTAAGTGCAACATTATGATAGTCTGTAAATTTCACATTAACACCATTTTCCGGTAAACAATTATTGGATTTACATTTATTGAGCATAGGCTGTATGCTCAATAAATGTAAATCCATCAATTGAAATTTTCAGACGACCCTAAATTTGCACTTACGAACATTTTAGTACAGAGTTTAGTGAAACGGGCCTTTGGTACCCTTATGTCAAGTATGTAACTGAACATGAACAGTGAGATATTCCATTTGAGCTTTTGATATTGGAGACCTTCCTCATGTCCTTTTATAAACTCATTACATGCCCAAGTTGCATGATCACATGGTTACAACAACAACAACAATGGCTGAAAGTGTCGAAAGCGCTGCCACTCCAAAGTAAGTATTATTTGATATTTTCCTTAATAGGCAACGGATTTTGATGAAATATGGCGCAGCAAACGCGTCTTCATGAGCTGCAGTTGGTGGTCCCGGGAGTTTGGCACATACATTTGTTGTTTTTGCGATTACTTACACGGAAATTGATTCTTCGCAAAAACGACAGAGGTTTGGGCCAAAGTACCGATATCACCAAATGCAGCTTAACAAGATGTGTTTAATGCGCCATATTTCATCAAAATCCGTTACCTAATAAGGACAAAATAAAAGAATACGTACTTTGAATCGGAGGGCTTCTGGAAGTTTCAGTACTTGTTGTTGTAACCACGTGATCATACACCTTGTAATTGTTCATACCAATTAGTGGGTGGCAGGTGAGAGCTTGCAATTGGTAATTTAACGATTGGGATTCGTCCTTACCGGAATCCTGGTTTGACCCTCACGTACGTCTTTGGCATTCTTGTATGTGACAGTTGAATCCGGTCATACCCCTTATAGGAGTCATAATAATATTCCTAATCCTATTATTTTTAGGGGTGGGTGGAAGGTGGGTGCAAGCGATGGGTAATTTAACAATCGGGGTTCATCCTTACCGGAATTCCAATTGGAGACCTGGTTTGCCCCTCACATACGTCTTTGGCATTTTGTATGTGACAGTTGAATGTGATTATACCCCTTATGTGAGTATTACGATTATTCGTAATCCTATTTTAAGGGAAGGGGCCAAGTGACTTTGGTGTGGTATGGACCTGCCACCAGGTCACGTTATTCTAATTTCAGGGTTGAATATATTGTCTCTCGATGTAAATATTCAGTTCTGATTTTGGAATTTTCCCCCCAATGCAGCAGGTTAAGACGGGATCGAACCCGTTTGCCCGGCCTTACATGACCTTATCTGTTGATAGGCCGTTAAACACCAATAAACAAACAAACAAACATTACTTTTAGGGGAATGGGCCAAGTGACATTGGTGTAGTATGGGCCTGGCACCAGATCAGGTTGTTTTTATATAAATATTCCGTTCTGATTTGGGGATTTTCACCTCAATGCAGCAGGTTAAATACGGGATCGAACTCATTGGCCTGGCTTTAAATGACCTGGGCTGTTGATAGGCTATTAAACACCTATCAATCATGCCACTTATACTTGTTCATACCCCAAATCGGGGTATTCAGCATGAAATCGGTTCAACTTCCTTGTAGTTGCGAACGGTAACTCTTGCAATCTGCTCCCGTACCGTCTACAGACGGTACGGGAGCAGATTGCAAGTTACCATTCGCAACTAACTTCCTATCTGTTTTAGGCCTAGTGAGTCCACTCGTTGATCCGGACATATATTTATTAAATTTTCAAAGAACATTCCCCAAATTTTATAGTCAAAATCACATATTTTGAATGGCCTAGACTGAGCTCAGCTCAACCTCGACCAATCAAACTTTCTGATTTTGAGGATAAGAATGGAGTATGTGCTTGGAAAATAGTACGTCCATACGTTCATCCGGGTTAAAGATTTTGGTTAAATTTTTTTTTTTGGTTAATATTTTTTGGTATTCTATCAAAGCCTCGACAGGCAATAGCCATCTGTCATTAACACAGCAGGCCCTGATCAACTAGCAGACCCAGGAGACCGAATACAAAGATGAAGTGTTAAATTAAGTATTTCTAACCACAGGCCGAATTTGGCCCTTTATGACATGGTGAGTCACATATGAGACACGCCATGCGATTTTGTACAATATTTCATGGAAAATATTTACAAAATGTACGATATTTCCCATAAATGACATCGAAAGTTCAGGAATTGGGCGTTTTCTCTGGAACTTTTGTCAAAATTCTATGTCATTATACCCCCGTCATACAAAGTATGTAGTGGGTGGTGGTCGGGCGACACGACGGCGTAAATTAACGGTAGGGGTTCCTGCTTTTAGGAATCATGATTTGCCTGGTTTGGCCCTCAGGTACGTTTTTATCTTTGGTTCTTTTGTTACCTGGGAGTTGTATTGGGTTATTGCCCATTATAAAAGTAGTAAGATTATTACTGATCCTACTGCTTTTGGGAGAGGCCCAAGTGATTCTGGTGTGGCGAGGACCTGGCACCAGATCAGGATTATTCTGATTTCAAGGCTGAATATATAGTTTTGTTATTGTAAATATTCATTTATGATTTTGGAATTCCCCCCGCCCCATTTGTACATGTATTTGAACATGTATATGTACTTGTACAGGTAATATATGGGATTTAGTACTAAACCCATTGACCCGACCTTAAATGACCTTAGCTGTTGATAGGCCATTAAACCCCAACAAACAAACAAACAAAACAAACTGGAATCTCGATCGGAGACCTGGTTTGGCCATCATGTACATATTTGGCATTTTTGTATGTGACAGTTGAATCTGGTTATATGCCTTAAGTGAGTATTACGATTATTTGTAATCCTATTACTTTTAGGGGCAGGGGCCAAGTGACTTTGGTGTGGTATGGACCTGGCACCAGGTCAGGTTATTCTAATTTCAGTGCTGACTATATTTTTTTATATGTAAATATTCCGTTCTGATTTTTGGATTTTTGCCCCAATGCAGCAGGTTAAATGCTGGGTCGAACTCGTTGGCTCGACCTTAAATGACCGTAGCTGTTAGGCCATTAAACACCAATAAACAAACAAACTTCCATCCCATGTCTGATCAGTGTGAAAATGCTTCATGCTGGTATCAGCTATAAATGTGTGTCTGCCAGTTTTCTCATGAAGGCGGGATTATAATCCTATGAATGGGTTCATATCGTGAATGGGCATGAGTAATACACCCGTTATACAACTGTTGTACAGATGTGTAGAAAAAAATCAGATCTGTAACTAACTGCAGCGTAACTTATCTAAACCGGACATCCTGAGGTGCCCAGGATCGACACCCCGGGAGGTACCCAGGACCGGACACCCTGGGAGGTACCCAGAACCGGATACCCCGGGAGGTACCCAGGACCGGACACGCCGGGAGGTACCCACGACCGGACAGGCCGGGAGGTACCCAGGACCGGATACCCCGGGAGGTACCCGGGACCGGACACCCCGGGAGGTGCCCAGGATCGGACACCCCGAGAGGTATCCAGGACCGGACACCCCGGGAGGTACCCAGGACCGGACCGATCCTGAGGGGCACCCAGGAGGTCCCAGGACCGGACACGCGGGATGGTACCCAGGACCGGAACGCAGGGAGGTACCCACCGGACGGACACGCCCGGGAGGTACCAGGACCGGACAGCCGGGAGGTGCCCAGGACCGGACACCCCGGGAGGTACCCAGGACCGGACACGCCGGGAGGTACCCAGGGCCGGACACGCCGGGAGGTGCCCAGGACCGGACACCCCGGGAGGTACCCAGGACCGGACACGTCGGGAGGTGTCCAGGACCGGACACCCCGGGAGGTACACATGACCGGACGCCCCGGGAGGTACCCAGAATCGAACAGAAACGAGTCTCATATGCTGCCAAAATATGTTGTTTTTTGCACCTGTAGACAAGAATTTTCGCATCCCTCCTTTCAAGTATTAACGTCTGCTTTCTCGCGCGCTGTTGGAGATGAGTCTGACGTCTGCAGAGAAAGTGAATCCTAAAGTTGTCTTCCGTGTGAAAACTGGCACAAATCGGCGCTGCCGTGCCCGTCAGTATAGACACCAGATTGGAATGCCCAGCACTGTACATTAACTGGATGACCAGGGTTTACACTGTTGATCATGGAGCTAATCCGAGTCGTAAGAACCCAGAGCTAATATGCCACGGGTGCGCCGTGCTCTTCAAATACTGGATTTTAAACATTTCATGACTGTGAAGTGGTATTGGCAATCAGTGTAGATCCAGATGAGCCGGCTCGTGACGAGACGTCTAATCAGGATCTGCACTTTTTGCAAGTAATTTTCATATTTTTTAGTACAAAAACACCCCCTTTTCATAAATGGACTAGTCTGAAAACCATTTTATGACCATTGGATTGGTTGCAAAATTAAAATATAAAAATCCATTTCAGTTACTTGGGGGTGAAAGGGTTAATCTGGAAATACAAGACGCTCCGGATGTTCTCTGAGCGGTGCATTTTGGAACTTTGATCAATGGCCGCTTGTCTGTGTGATTCCACTGGGTGGCGATTGGTGATTTCCCTCTTACCTCTAGTGAACAGCATAGCCCCTGATCAGACTGCGAGGACGCAGACTGGTCGATATGTCAATAATCCCTCCGTTGTCGTGACATGACACGTATAATAGATGATGTGACAAAATGAGTCTTGTTGTGAGATTAGCCGGTACAAAGCTACTGGACAGATGATAGGATCACACTGGCTGTACTAGTAGGTAACGTGGTTTTATATTAGCTATGATCTTGTCAGAATTGTGATCTACCTCCGACAACAAAATAAGCGAAGAAACGCAGTCGGATCTGGGGCTGCACTGGCCACGCACTTATTAGTCCATTTTCATCGTGACTGTACATGTATGAGAAATGCTGATAAAAAGATAATTTAGACGCTATTTGATAAAGCCATGTCTTGTTACCTTTGCGACCAGTATATGCGCAATCTGATCAGGGTCTACATTGTTTAAAATACGATCAACGGAATATAGATTATGAATCCACAAAACAATGCGGTCATTCTGCATTGTTTTTGTGGATTCATAATCTATATTGATACTTTATGACAAATCAGGATATAAGCTGATTGGAAATGAGTTACAAAGCCCCGATGGCTGCCTAGGCTGGGATGCTGACACACTGGTTTTAAATACGTCGATTTTCTCACGAGCGGATCCGACTCATAGAGACTCTTTGAATGTCAGACGCTGCCAGGCTCAGAATCAGAAGCCATTTGTACGAGGCACGTAACGCACCTCCAACAAAACAGCTGATTCAAGAATTTAATATTTAACTTTACACGTGCTTTACTGGAAATCATACTAGAATGGTAAGTTCACTTTCATTTTTTTTGTGTGTATACCACATGTATATATACTATTTAACTGTCGCTGTCTGCTCACCTCCCGGGGTGGTGTGCTGTGGGGTGGGGGGGGGGGGGCGTTTGCATGCAATGCACGTGATAGTGTATTCTTTCTGAGACTGACATCAACTGTCTATAGTTTCTGACTTGTTAAAGCTGGGATCTCACATGTCTGGTTATAATTGAGGAAGACATATTTGTTTCCTCCATTCTTTAGATATGCCATCTTTCAGGCAAAATAAACATTCATTCACGCGACATATTAATTGGCAGTATTATACTTTGTATATCAAACGTGAATTTCCACATTCATATCGATAACCGTGTTTCCTTAAAATGTTAACGGAAATTACTACATTTGTATTTATTCTCTGTATCTATTTTGTTTGATGTACAATGATCATACTTTATAATCTGTCGATAAAATTATGTTTTCATGTGACATTTAATTTGTGTAAATAATTTAAAATGTCGTGCCTCATTTGCATATCAAAATAGCCTGATACCACCGCGATTCCCTATCAGTAAAATGAAGATTACTAAATGATTATATCTGTATAGTGGGCACTCGTTTAAAACTGGTGGAATAGTTATACAGTTATTTAATTTCTATAAAGAACATTTATGCCCACTAGATGGGACCCCAACTTTAAGGAATTAAGGTGCATACGTACTTGTATAAGCGATGCACATTGGTGGACATGTACACAATTACCGCAACCCACACTGAACCAGGGGGCTGTTTCACTAAACTTCGTACGACTAAAATATTCGTATGTGGAAAAGTATGAGTCTGTAAATATGACATTAACAATGTTTTTTGGTAAACAATTATTGGATTTACATTTATTGAGCATAGACTGCATATGCAGTGGACTTTCTATTATCAGGCTACATATGCGTTTTTACGAAGAAGTGGTGGTGGTGGGGTATGGTGGTATTGGGGGTGGGGTGGTAAATAAACTACCTATATATCTATCTAATCAGAAATCAAATTCTCCCGTGACCTATTTATGTTAGCCAGTTAGTTATGTACGATTCGGAAGGTTGCAGGAGTGTGCTAGCTGATCAGGAGCCGTTCTATATCCAGAATAGCGCTATATTCAAGATGGCCGCTCGCTACCATATGGGGGAAATGTTGGCCATCTGCGAGTATTGTTTTTGTGCTGTTTTTTTGTGAAACCGTGCTGTAAATATTGTCTGGTATGAGTATTAGAGCCATAGAAAATGAGAGAAAATAAAAACAAATTGTATCTCGAGTCCAAGATGGCCGCCGTCATTCATATTATAAAAGTTGTGTTTGAAATAATAATTTACTTCTATCTACATGTTAATTGTCGCCACAGAATGTTTTTACAAAATATGTAAGTTGTATTTTAAATTCTGGATGGCTGTCGACCATATTTTCTAACTGATATTGGCATGCACAATACCTTTCCTGCCCGGGTATGCCTGGTGCTACCGCGGGGAATTAGATTGACTGTCTAATTCCCAACTAATTGTTTGTCCACTTCCGGGTGCTGGAACTGACTTCTAATATGGGATCGTGGCTGTAGAAATGGGGTTTACGGAAATTGCGACCAGTGTCGATACAGATCAGCCTGTGCATCCGCACAGTCTGATCTGCATCGGCACTGTTCGCCATTCAATAAATGAAACACCCGTCGTGCTTCTAACAAACAATATAGATCGTTATCAGGCTACAGGTGTGTACTATTTGACCAGGAGCTACACTGATTACAAATCCCCTAAACCCCATTTCTCCAGTGAGAGCCACATATCTACTTAATTCTATACACTACCCGAGCATTTCTCTTTTCGATCTAATTCTGAATATTCAGTTCTGATTTTGGGGTTTTCCCCCATTTGTACACGTACTTTAACATGTACATGTACTTGTACAGGTAATATATGGGATTTAGTACTAAACCCATTGACGCGGCCTTAAATGATCTTAGCTGCTGATAGGCCGTTAAACCCCAACAAACAAATAAAACAGAACTCGAAGTCACCGTTTCAAGCAGCCTGGAATGTGTGCACAACTTTAACTCGGGAGACAAGCGAAATTATTTAAATATAACAATGAAATATCAAATCCAAGATGGCCACCATCTTTCATAATGGAGAGAGGTCACCTCGCAGTTCTGAATCTGCAATATGTACTTAAGAAAAACCTCGTTTTGACAGCACATGAGAATCGTCTCCAGTGGAGACGATTCTCATGTGCTGTCAAAACCAGGTTTTTGTACACTGATTAGCCAGCGCACACAGACGATCTTGTATATTCAATTCACACCTACCAGCACAGTCCGGTTAGAGTCGGTTTGTGATGCCTGGTGTCTAAATAGTAGTATGCACTCGGTAATACACGAGTTGAACTCTGGGAAGCAGGCCATTTAGTTACAAATGCTCCCACTGAAAACTGAAAGAAACCCAGGGGGTCTGAAACGCCATTGTCTGCATTCTCCGCAAAGACTGCACATACTACGACTCTCATTTGTACTGTTTATAAATACGTGGACCTGAATGCAGTAGCGTGGGGGGGGGTGGAGGTCGTCTTTGATTGACAATATGTCCATACAGCCAAATGCGGCCATTTTGAGATAATCGACAACCTTTATTTCGTTTATATGCTCGTTCTGCCATGGTTCCAAGAAATATTCATATCCAAAATAAGTGGATGAAACTTAAAATAATAATCATCTGCACCTACCGTTGGTCATGATTACTTGCCCATTTGAGGTACACCGTTGTAGTTGTAGTCCAGTCACGCATGGATTTTCGACATTAAAATGCAGCCATTACGTCATAGCTGCAGTTCAACATCATGTGTGTGTGCTATGATATATGGGATGCCGTTTTGGACATTAACATGACAGTTTGGAATATCACCTCTTCGAACATATTGAAACCTGAAAAAGTGATATCACTGATTCGAATATATGATATATCACCCATTGATTCGAATGGATGGGATGGTATCACCCTTTCATTTTTAATACTAGTATGTGATATCACTCCTTCGAATTGTTGATATCACCCATTGGATTCAAGTAGGTGATACAATGCATCACTCAATTCAAGAAGAAAAGGTGATATCACCCAATGCATTCGAATATGTAACATTTATCGCACGGATAAGTTAGATAACATGGTATTAACCCTTAGACCGCTACTCGCAGTAATGGTCGTCTGCTGTTGCTTTTATATCTTGCCTTATTTCTCAATAAAAACAATAGAAATGATTCTGAAGTGCTGTCAAAGCATGTTGTAAATTATTCTAAAGTGCTGTCAAAGCATGTTTTTGATGATAAAAATGTAAAATAAACAGCAGACGACAACAAATTTAAGATAGCGGTGTAAGGGTTAACAACCAAAACGGTACTCCATAACTATATTACTATACCCTCGTGCAAAAATAAAACGTCCGTACATGCATGGTAACTGTACACCGTGCATCAGACAGCTGCCGACTGGCAGCGCGCAGACTGGAGATAGTAAAGTGCTTCACATTGTACCGGGAAGACAGCTATGTTAGACATATTCCTCCGCAATCGTTCCGGTGCTCGCAACACGGAGCACGTTCAGTTATGTATGCTGCGGGTTTTTGTTGATAACAATGCGTTAAATGCAAGAACAGTGATATTGCTCGCGGGAGGCGCGTGGGGAGTGTTATAGTGCAAATCCATCGATCACAGTACATGGTTAGACGTCTCGGTACATTTATTGCGCAAGTGGAACCTGTCCAAATCGGACACCGTGGGATCTCGATATATGTTATTATTTGTAGTGGAGTCTCTATATACCGGACACCCAGTATATGTAGTGGAGTCTCTCTAAACCGGACACCCTAGGAGGTCTCCAACGTGTCCGGTTTATCGAAATTGCACTGTTCGCCATTCCATCAATGAAACATCCGTCATGCTTCCAACAAGCAAGATCATTATCAGGCTACATAAATGTTCTATTTTGATCAGGAGCTACACTTGTCACACATGTCATATGCCCCATTTCTTCAGTCACAGCCATATATTATGATCAGAGTTAAACTGCAATAATTACAGCACAAAAATATTTACACAATTCCTTAACATTTGATTGGTCCGTTGCAAGTCTCCGTCCAAAATTTATATCCCAGTAAACTCTATGCCGAACTACTTTCCGTAACCGTCAGGCGCAGTTAAAATAAATCTTAAGAAAACGGAAAATAAACACATTTTCTTGATGAATTTATTTAAAATGCTGGAATTATAAGGAATGAATGGCCTTTTTGTGGAATTTATCGGGGATATAAACTTGGAAAAGTCGCGGGAATACTGGACGAGGCCTTCCGGCCTTCGTCCAGTATTCCCGCGACTTTTCCAAGTTTATACCCCGATAAATTCCACAAAAATGCCATTCATTCCTATAGTGAACCATATCTAACTTGCACCAGTGAGTTATATGTATTTGCGCCACATTGACGTCTCCAACGTGTCGAGTTACAGAGGTGACACTGTATTATAGTTTACTCGTGTAACAATTCGCGCACGTGTATTTAATCAGTAACCACATAGACCCCTACATGTACGTGTGGATTTCCATATATATATAGTATTCACTATGTTCGTATGTCCGTCCTCCCGGGCGTCCACAAACAGACGGATTTATTAAACACGGACGGACGCCCGGTCCGTCCGTGTTTATAAATCCGTCTGTCTGCCTGTCCGAGATTTGCGTCAATCTTTTAGGTTACCAACTATCGTTATCGTAAGCGGAATTGTCTTAATGCTTCATAACTAGTAGTGAGTCGTTATCATCCATATTGGCATTCAATAACACGCGCATGTGACCCCTCCAGATTCAAATGAGGCATTTATTGGGTCCGAGTCTTCCACCTGTGGTTTGAGATTGACAATGTGACAGCCTCTCCAGATTCCGTGCCAACCGTGTCGACCAGCGTTATATTTGGCGTCAAGTCCATGGGCACGGACTATGGAATACGCGGGATTATATGGCATTTCTGTGGCCTATTTCACCAAAATTGCAAAGTATATTTATCTTTGCTGGGGAATTTCTTTTCAATTTAATGATAAATTTATTATTTTTTATTATACTGAATGTATTACATTACCACAGCCATTTTGGCTGTGATAATGTAATAAATTCAGTATAATAATTATGCATACTTTTAATCATCAAATATATGCAGTCGGTAGTTCTAAATGAAATAATTAATTTCGGGAAAAGTAAATGTTTATTCCCTCGAGCGTTAACGTTTTTGAGTGGTACATCCTCCATATGTGTTTCCTTGTTTGCCTAGTAACGGAAATATTCCCTACATATGACGTAACTGTCCATGACACAGGTAGCCACAGTTCGTCCGCATGTACGAGGAGATAAACACCGAGCCTTAGCGAGCAGGGAGCCGTTTCACTAAACTTCGTACTACTAGTGCAAAATGATGATAGTCTGTACATTTCACATTAACACTGTTTTCTTGTAAACAATTAGTGGATTTACATTGATCTAGCATAGGCTGCATATGGAGCCTTTGCTCAAATGTTAATCCATCAATTGAAATTTGCAGACGATCCTAAGTTTGCACTTACGAACATTTTAGTCGTACGAGGTTTAGTGAGACGGCCGCCATATAATAGATTGAACATACGGACGAACGTGATCTTACTGTGTTATCCGGGGATTCCGCTGGCGATCGCCACTTTCGCAATTGGTGATAAAAATAAACAATTGGCGATACAAAATTACAATTTTCGAAGAAAAAAAATAATATTATTTTCCCCAGCGTAATCCCTGGTTATCACATCCTTAAATACAAGCATATGCGATGTGCAACCACAGAAACAAACTTGAAAATGTATGAAGCATGTTACAGTGTTATTTTACATTTAATTTCGAACTTTGGAGAAAACTTTTATAAATCCGACAGCCGGTCAACCAGTGTCTACACTATTCGCCATACTGAGTGTGTGTGTGGTCATGTCTGCTCCAGTAGACAGTATGTTACCTAGCGGCGTAGTGGGGAAGCCCGAGTTTATCAAATGTTTGCCCATGTGCAAATGTGAATCATTTGCAGTAATTGTGTTGTGACGTAATGAATAAGCACCGTGTAAAACTAATTATATTATTCAGTTAAGTTTCGAAGCTATCGTTATTTTGGCAGACAGGCAAGGTAAATTCTATTGTTAACCCGCCTGTCTTCCATCTGTGTGTGTTATTTGTTTCACCAGTCCTTAGAGGTTTTAAATCGTCCGTGGTTCGCCAACAATCAGTTAATCTTGTTCGAATGTTGATTTGATATTGTATTCAATGGCCTATTAAATTTCTCAGAAACTGTAACACATAATCAATATCAACACGGTAACATGGGTACGGTAACATATTGCGTTTTAATATGATTGGTGTATCCCCTGAGCATACCCGAATCAGATGTATATATATACAGTTGAGGTCCGGTATCTCGAACATCAGTATCTCAATGATATCCCGATATCTCGATTATTCAATACAGTCCCGAATTATATCCTCATGTGTTTAATATAAATTTCCTCGGCTATCTCGACCATGCCCTATCTCGTATATGTTCT
This sequence comes from Conchocele bisecta, assembly GCA_029237695.1. Taxonomy (NCBI): domain Eukaryota; kingdom Metazoa; phylum Mollusca; class Bivalvia; order Lucinida; family Thyasiridae; genus Conchocele; species Conchocele bisecta. Next base: position 1,520,348 of record CM055266.1, read on the forward strand.
CTATCTCGACTGTTCATTCTGTCCCTCCGTATAAAAATACGTTAACAATCTCTTCGCTATCTCGATCACATAAACGCTTGGATAAATCGCGCAAGTGCCTGGCTGCCAAAATCGATTTGGTTGACACTAATTTCCAAACATATTATAAAACAAAACAAAAGAAATTCACACCTACCTCGGGTTGTTTGCTTAATTAGTCTACCTGGATATATTTGAGTGTTTGTCACGATTCATGAAGCATATCAAGCTGGTCATTTACACAAGTCACTGAGAGTCATTACGCCACCTTGTAATGTTGATTATCTTACTACCTTTGGTCATTAGTTAATTTGTGAGTTTACTCGTGGTGTAATGGGTAAAATGATTTAATATTTTTCGCGAAAATATTCGACCATGTCACTTCATCGCTATCTTGAACCTAGTCCTATATCGACAATATGGACGAGCTCCCTTCGACTTCGAGATACTGGTGCTCCACTGTACATGAATCATCATGCATTCTTAATTTGTATATTCCATGAAATGACACCGGACTCAACAGAAAACGGCCCACCGCTTTTACGTTATTAATCATTATAGAATCACTTCCGTTTCAATGTAATGTGCCACTGCAGCATGTCCTGAAATGCAATAGAGTCCGGCGTATTCCATAATCCGTGCCCAGATTCCGTACAAACCTTGCCGACCAGTGTTTTTTTGGGCGCAATGCCCAAAAAAACACTGGTCGGCAAGGTTTGTACGGAATCTGGGCAGGCTGTCACATTGTCCATCTCAAACCACAGATGGAAGACTCGAACCTAGGACCCAATAAATGTCTCATTTGAAAAACGTTACCCCACCCACCCAGCCTATAGGCTATACTGTATAGTGTACGGAAATTGGTGGGCGGGTTAACGGTTTACAAATGAGCCATTTATCGGGTCCTAGGACCGAGTCTTCCACCTGTGTCACAAACATGTATGTTGCCTGTCGCTCCTGACTGATTCAACAATGAGTCGACGATGACATAAACATGATCCGGAACTGGTAAAACGACTAACGGTGTCTGTGAATCACATTGCTGGTCTATTTCAGAAGTTGAATGGTTTCTGACGTCACTGTTTCCGCCACAAATTACACATGTCATGGCAAACCCTGTTCACCAAAACCAGGCTGCATCTCGTGTTATAACTGCTTCTTTACCATCTTTAGTATATCGCCGTATGTCGCTGGTATTGATCACAGGTTCTTCAGGAACGGTTCATATTTCGGTGTTTTATGGATTATTTAGGTGTCTGGTGGAAATGTGAGTGCATTGTTACCAACATATAATTTACGCCGTCCCCTCCCGCAAATTACACGTATTATAAGTACGGTAATTTACTATTTTGACAGTATGAAACGTCGAATGTGTAGATAATTGACGATTTATGTCGTGTGTAATGATTGAGCATTAGTAGTTGCACAAAACTATGTAAATTACCCAAATCCAACGAACTACATCCAAATCCACCGAAATACCCACATGACGACACGTCTATTTGCAATGCTTTGTATAATGCACAGAATTAACCCTTAGACCGCTACACACACAACAATGGTCATCTGCTGTTGCTTTTACATATTGCCTTATTTCTCAATAAACAACCCTCCCAATGCAGCAGGTTGAATACGGGATCGAACCCGTTGGTCCGGCCTAAAATGGCCTTAGCAGTTGATAGGCCTTAAACACCAACAACAAACACTAGCCTGTTACTCTCTATGTGTGTACGGAAGACACAACAGTCTGTGTGTTACATCAGTCTGTGTGTTACCTACAGACTGTGTTGTCTTCCGCACTCACACGCTGTATTCATCATGTTCATTGACGGCGCGAATATATTAGTTCACAAGACATGCGTCATCGCCGTTACCTGCCATGTTACTTACTGCACCGATGGAAATAGCTAACCTCCAGAGCCAATGTGACAGTCTGACACACGCAAATCAATCAGCAACGTTACCAGCACATAGCCGCGTAATTTCACGCATTATTCAATAGGATATTCACCTCTGTTGGCACCGCTTGTAATACGAACAAACACGATGAAATGTACATACTCTGTGTTTCACCAGTGAGCACTCGGATAGAAAATCGCGACTGCATAACGCGATTACACCGTGTCTACAACATCACTGTATGTCAAAATGCTTATTCGTGTCTACATGTGTAGTGCGAATGATATGTAGCCAGTAATCCGGGACTACATTGGTTTCGTACGTCAAGTTCTACATTTTCGCATAATACGTCGATTGAATATAGAAACAAATCCAAAAATCGATGGAAGTGCAATTCGTCATGTTACAGCTCAGACAGCTGGGAATATTTATATGAATATTATTATTATAGGAAATGCTGTTCCGCAATTCCATTAGACAACTAAGATGGTACATGTGATGGAATTTCATCAAATAAAAAAAATGGGTATGGGGATTTTTATTAATGAATTAGTACATTTTAATAGTAACCTATAACCTCCGAAGGGAATCACATTTAATACACATTGTTTTAAAGTCGCTCCTTTTATTAAATTTTCGACCACATGTGGTCGAAAATTTAATAAAAAGATTGACTTTAAAACAATATACGTTTTAATAGGTTGTACAGTTAATGCGCTTAATAGCCAAACGTTCGTCGGCAGCAACGACATGGAGCCATTGGCATATTTCCATTTTGTAATATGTCCAGTATAGGGGGCAGTGACCAGTTAATTTCAAATTATCCATTTCACGCCCTCGGACAGTATGCATTTAATGCAATATTCCAAATAAGTGGGCAGCCAGCAAAATGTGTTCGACATTTGTGAACAACACACGCTAGAAGCTTTTTCATAAACGCAAATATGCTGCTCTATTAGTGCTCCTTACCTATGCAGGAATGTGAAATATCTCGGTGCAGCATCTTTAAAATTATCAAATTCTGCGGTGAAATATCCACTTTTAGCCATGCCGTGCCACGTCACTTGCACAACTAGAGATTGAACGTTGCATATTTCTCAATCATCATCCAGAGGCAAATGTACTATCATGGTGCAAACCAATTCCCATCCATACGTTTTCTCTGGAATAAATTATTGTTTACAAGTCCAGAAAAATCTGTTGGTTTGATTGTGTTTTTTTTGTCACAACATACCCTCAATTCGTATTTGCCCATTTCTGACCAATGGGAACAGGTCAGATGACCCTGAAATGAGCAATCATCAATTAGTACGATGTAAAATCTGATTAAAATAAAAAAATCAAATTGAAAATAATCATTAAACAATCAAAGTGAATTTTAATCAGCACTAAATGTAATATTTATAAATTTGTTTGGTGCCATTCTCCGAAACTGGCGGCTGACTGGTCACTGCATATGCAGCATATGCTCAATAAATGTAAACCCAGTAAGTGTTTACAAGAAAACATTGTTCATGTGAAATGTACAGACTATCATAATTTTGCACTTACGAACATTTTAGTCATACGAAGTTTAGTGAAACGGGCCCCTGGTCCAATATTGTTTTTGCCGATAAAATATGCACAGGGAAAGTGATTGTAGGAGAGCATAACGACATGTGGCTGTGTCTTTATGAGCACCAGGCAAAGTGACTGTGACTGAAGACAAGAGGCCGATGTGAATTATGTCCAGTCTAGCTCCTGATATGTTGGCGGCACATTCCTGGTCTCATTGTGTCGGTAAGATACACACGTGTCTTCCAGTGATCTAATGGATGGCGAACCGTGCAGACCCTGATCAGACTGCGCGGATGCGCAGGCTGATCTGTGTCTACACTGGACGCAAAGGCCATACACCTACTTCCTCAACCACACACGTGAACCCGATATAAAAATGGACGTGGCTATTGACAGACGTCTGTCAGCAACCAAAAGGCCGGGGTTTTGGCTGCTGACACGTCTGTCAATAGCCAAAGTGCCGTGTTTTGGCTGCTGACAGACAAATATACAACTTGGGTAGTGGGGAAAGGTCAAACTCAATATTCCGAAAATAAATACGGAATTTGTACTAGATAGAACTATAATAATAGTTTTTTTACATATGCTGCGGGAAATGGTTTCCTGTAAGAATTTCCAAAGTATTTACGGAAATGTTTGAACAGCGATTATACTTTGTCAAATTGGCGCTCAATTGTGGTACATATGAAACAAAACGTACATGGTATGGACAAGCATGACATGCAAACATATTAATGTGACACCAATATATTTTTTTTACTAGATATGTGACTCGCCACGAGAAAACCGGGCTTATTGACTCAATGTAGACCGTAACCAAATTGCGGACTTACACATTCTGAAAATTATCTAAACTGTTTGCTAAATTCATTAAGATTGTTTGTCTGACTCAATGTCAAACAGTGTAGACCCTGATCAGACTGCGCGGATGCGCAGGCTGATCTGGGGCTACAATAGTCACATTGGCCATAAACCCCATTTTGTCTTGGCGCGTCACATATGTTCGTTATAAATTATATTTGGCTATTGACAGTCGTCTGTCAGCAGCCACTCCGTATACAAATATAACTTGATTAGTTAGTAAGCTGCTTGTGTCCGTTTCAATGTTCCCCCATCCGGGGTTCGGCTGCTGATAGGGTGAGGTGGGGGCGGGCGGCTGGACGGACACACATGAGGAATTACAGAATAAAATAAACCCATGACCACATAGGTGAGAATTGAAAAGTCAAGGCCATCCTCGTGTGAGGGATATATCGAATGTCCACAGTCTGGCTAAAGGCCATTTCGATTTCGTTTAGCAGGCGCTACTAGTATGCGTTTGTTTAGCCATAATATAATGTCTGTCATATTGATCAACGAGGTTCGTGCATCGTTCGAAAATGCCGTTTTACATGACAAGACGAAAGTATACGAAACAGCTCGAGATTTCCGAATTCGTTTTATTTTATTAACCGTTTGACGTTTTGCAGTTGCGTATTATGTTGTGTAATACATGCTGCGTCTGGTGGCCGGAAAATCGATGTCTGCATCCAATTTGGTTATAGCGCATCCCCGAGAAAACAGACTTGAACGTCACCTGATCAGACATGAATGTTCAGTTAAACATCTCAAAACCGGACACGATGAAAACCTGATTGTGTATCTGTGCCTACTTCTGTGAAATATAACCGGCTGGTTCAACCCCGGCGTGCCATATAGCGGCTTGGATCGCGGGTACCCAATGATTAGCAGCTAATTGGGACCTACACACTTGCATTTATTTATACCGGGTCAATATTTCGCATGCGATGTGTCAATGTACAAGCAATGGTAAATACCCCACCCACTACATTGTAGTCTCGTATAATATTATGAATATGGTGTGTGTAGTATACTAAGCTTTTATCCCGTCAACACAGTGCTGTATTGCGTATGTGCCGTGAAACATTGTTGATATCCTGTTAATAAGACCTAATCACTGTGTATGAATATGTGCGGTTGTCATACTAGTCGATTCTCCGATTTTGAGGATGCGGCTGGGGTTATTTTTTTGGCATTTTAAAGCTATTTATAGGCGTTGACGGGATAAATAGAATAGTAGGTTAGTGCCGTGAATGGGAAAAATATCAGGCGCGGCACGGAAACGTGATGGGCTCGGCAGAGCCTCGCCCATCCCGTTTCCTAAGCCTTGCAAGATATTTTCCCCATTCACGGCACTAACCTACTATTCTCTATCTATTTTCCTTATTTCTGAACCAAAATATATGTTGTGACCACTCATTTGAACCGTCTCGGCGAGACGGTTCAAATGAGTGGTCACAACATATACTTCTGATGAGAAATAAAGAAATTATTGAGCCTTGCCGGATATTTTTTCCCATTCACGGCCCTAACCTACTATTCTCTATATCCTCGCGTGTGACGTCCGCACAGTGGACAATGGCCACGACTGTGGAACATTAGTGTCCACAACATGCATGTGAATCACATATGAGACACGCCATGTGATTTTCCGCAAATGACGTCGAAAGTTGGAAAGTTATTCCGCTAATGCTATGAACATTTCGTCAAGTTTCGACGTCAAGTACAGGAAATATCACAGTTTTTGTAAATATTTTATAATGAAAAATCGCACATGGCGTGTTTCATATTAACCCGACTTTTCTGTACGGTTTCCTTGCGATGTACAGACATAACATACGGCTTAGTCTCATAATTACGTCTCTGGCTGGTAGATAATGTATGTAGAACCTTGGAATACACATCACCGAAGCCGCGCCGTCTATACAGATAATGTAGGGATCATGTTCATGACTCCAACCGTGTACATCATGAATACCTATATCCGCGAAGTTTCCCGTATTTCACCTGGCACTTCCACTATAAAACTGTCGGAAGCATGCTGTAACCTACTGTCTGTTTCACGAAAGCTTCCCAAATTTAACGGCTATATAAACAATGCAAAACCATTATTTTTTTCGATAATGTTAAATTATCAAAATTTAAGTATGAGCCTTCTTTTTATTTTGTGAAATTTTGACAATATTTATTTTATTACGAGAATACAATTTCCCTATGTTAATTCCCCATAGACATCTTCACAGAGTGGGGATTTAACATGGGGAAATATTTCTAATTTCAGAAATAGTGGACCGATTTTCCAAATTATTTTTTAGTATTCTTAGCTAGATCATTTCCAGGTTTCGGAGTCAATTTCCATTTGTTTTCGTTTTTTGTCTCCTACCACAGCTCCTCCACCTTCCCTAAATTCCCATAGAGAAATAATGTTTTCGTAATAAAATCAGTATTTTACCAAATTTCACGAAATAAAAAGAAGGCTCATTCTTAAATTTTGATAACATTTAATATTATCAACAAAAAAAACGAGATTGTTTTTTAATTGTTGACATGGCCGTAAAATTCGGGCAGGTTTCGTGAAACAGACAGTAAGTGCATGTTTTGCGCTTTCTATGCAATGATTGCTCAAGAGCGCTAGACTGCCGTAACGGTATGTACATTTGTTATTGCGGAGTAAGATTTTATGTTCGCACATTAAAACTCGCATATACTAGTAATCGTTTGGAAATACATATTTGAACGTTGATTACATATACTGTTACATGTATTCAGATGAAATACAACAAGATAACACAAGCAGGGATGCACAAGCTCATATGTTATGAAATTATATTTCCCTATAGTTTTAACATCACTAACTGACCCCCCCCCCCCCCACCACACACACACACGCACGCACGCGCACGCACGCACGCACGCACGCACGCACACACACACACACACCATTTCATCAGCTAGATCTAGAGCACGCTGTCAGCGAGTTCAGCAAAATTGGCTCAAATTGCAAAACGTTACCCCACCCACCCATTTCCATACACTATACCTTACAGCCTTTTCCCGAAAGCTTCCCGAAAGGCTGTAAGGTATAGTGTATGGAAATGGGTGGGTGGGGTAACGTTTTTCAAATGAGCCAAGTATTGGGTCCTAGGTCCGAGTCTTCCACCTGTGAATTTAGCAATTATTATCTATACTATCTAACCAATATAATGCCTTAGCAAAGTTTTAGCATGTATTTCTATCTACAAATGGACCAGTTATCAAACCGAGGCACATCATCATATATCTTAATTATCTTGTCACGAGAGGTATTAACTCCATGCGCGAGATATACCAGTTTGATTGGTTAGGTATGACAGAAATGTGCACTCGGGCAATAATACCTTAATCTGGAGTTCATATATGTGTGTGTATCTGACTGGGAAAATGGGGCTTATGGGATTTGCGACCAGTGTAACTCCTGATTAAATATCACTCTCCTGTAGCCTGATAACGATTTATATTGCTTCTTAGATGCATGACGTGTGTTTCATTGATGGAATGGCGAACATTGCAGATCCTGATCATGTGGTGTCCTGTTAGGACCGTGTTACAATCTCGTGTTTTCACGATCTCTACTAATATGCGAGGTCGCGATCTCGTGCATATGTTGAAATCGCGAAACGCGAGATTGTAGCATGGCACAAACAGAACTCCTTATGATCGCACTGTGCTGATGCAAATGCTGATCTGGATCTACACTAGTCGCAAAAAAAACTATAAGCAGGGGCGCCGGAAGCATCATAATGATTAGTGGGCCACCCGCTACCCACCCAAAGTGTATGGTGTTACCACTCAGTTGAACCGTCTCGCCGAGACGGTTCAACTGAGTGGTAACAACATACACTTTTGATGAGAAATTAGCAAAATTGCAGAAAAAAAAAATTTACATTCCTTTTTTTATATGAATTACAAGTATGTCAAAATTATTGATCCGGCAGTGGCCGGACCTGTTCCGACGCCCCTGATAAGCCCTGTTTCTCCAGTGACAGCCACATATTACTGGCCGAGAACGGTCATCCATCGAACCAAGAAACTAGCACTCTCCCAATTATTATCCGATCTTTGAAACTATGTTTTGGCGAACATAGCGAATTATATGTTTGCAAGCTACGTGATTTTGTACCTCAGAAGTTGTGCGATTTTCATGAACAATATTTACAGAAACCGTGATATGTTCTGTAATTACACGACGTCGAAAGTGGACAACATTTTATAGCAAATGCATAAATGTTTTCTTCATTTACTCGGAAAATTTCGTCAACTTTCGACGTCATTTACGGAACATATCGTAATTTTTGTAAGTACTGTTCATGGAATATCGCACACCTTCTTGGGTACAAACTCACATGGTCTGTTTCATTTAATTGTAATTCTCCGATGTTTTTTGCTAACCTTTGATCATGGTATTGTTTATTTTGCACATGCTTCTGGTTTTAATGTTTGGCAAATGTACATGTATACAACGAACAAGTATTATTATCCAAAACTCACTGAACGGAACAATCAGGCTTCTGTGAGTTATCATACGTACATAATTGACTCCCGGTTCACGAAATGGACAACACCGCATCTGGCTGCGACCAGTGTAGCCGAGATTCATACGCGTTTACCGTGTGATGAGGTCTACGTTGTTCGTCATTCAGCCATCGACGTAGCATTGTTGTCATCAGTGTACTGTATGGACAGTACAAAGTAGCCACCCATTCTCACCATTTCAGACACATTTTCGGCATTTTGGAGGCGATATCGTGACCTGTCTCCTTTTCTCAATCAGCATACTCAACAACACAGCTGGAAGACTCGAACCTTTGACCCGATAAATGGCTCATTTGTAAACCGTTACCCCACCCACCAATTTCCGTACACTATACAGTATAGCCTTGAAAAGGCTATACTGTATAGTGTACGGAAATGGGTGGGTGGGGTAACGTTTCTCAAATGAGCCATTTATCGCGCTCTATGTCCGAGTCTTCCACCTGTGCTCAACAATGGTACATTTAATATACAAAATGTCATGCTTTCATCACAAAAAGGCACACATTTTGTCTTTATATTACTAACTAACGGTCGGTTTGAATGAGACGGGTATTCTAACGATAGAGACAACATATCACAATATCCCTGGTTTGACCCTCGGGTACGTTTTTGACTTTCTTGTACGTGAGAGTTGAATCAGGTTACACCCATTGTAAAAGTAGTAGAATTAATACTAATCGTATTAATATAGCGCTGGGGCTACGTGACTGGTGTGGTAATCGTTTACCTGAGCGGGGTAGCTGATCAGGCGCTACGTTGCTCAAAAACGTAATAACACCCATTTTCTCGTGGCGGGTCACAGTATTAGTCTGAAGACGGTCGATGCCTTTCAACCACAGACATTTCCGTCGCCTTGCAAGTTAGCCTGTATAATGTCTCTGGAAACATTTGGGCCGTCCACTGAGGAAATGGACCTTGCGATTGTTGTGACCGGTGTATTCCAAACACAGTCAGCGCAACCGCGCAATCTGGTCATGGTCGACACTAGTCGCTATTCCATCAATCGAAAAATGCACACCCGTTAGTAGACTCCCGTTCGCGGGACTCGAATCCAGGACCTCTGGTTTACAGTACCAGCATTGATCATATATTTACTAAGGCCCCCTTTGTCAGCCGGTGACTTATTTATGAAATTATTTACTTGAACTTTGTACTCTCAAACTAAACTACATGAACAGTGACCCTTTATAAACTGGACACATATATAACATACAAACACAGAAGTGTGTTTAATTCTGAAATTCTGATGGCTTCACTTTTATTTTAAAATTATCTCAGATGATATCACACGTTCATGCTTGCTAAGCGCACACAAATCCAACATGCTTTATCGCTTCATAGGCTACAGTGCAACCTAAATATACCGGACGCCCTGGGGGTCTCCCATTTACATGTGCCTGAATTACAGTGGAACCTCTCTAGACCGGACACCCTGGGGACCCCATATACCTGAATTACAATGGAACCTCTCTAAACCGTACACCCTGGGACCCCATATATCTGAATTGCAGTGGAACCTCTCTAAACCGGACACCCTGGGGACCCCATATACCTGAAATACAGTGGAACCTCTCTAAACCGTACACCCTGGGGACCCCATATACCTGAATTACAGTGGAACCTCTCTAAACCGGACACCCTGGGGACCTCCCCAGGGTGTCCGGTTTAGAGAGGTTCCACTGGCTGCACACGCAGTTCCATTACTTATTCTTCGAGTTCAACGAGACACGTGCAATGTTCCGTTATGAATTAATCTGCATCACAGAAGCGCTTGGAAATGAAGTGTTCTCTGTCTAAGCCGTGATCCATACAAGCCACCGGGGAGATACATGCGGCTGATGGTATCGAACCTGATCGGAATATGACTCAATCGCCATCATACTTCGCGCAGACAACTACAGGCACGGGCCATAGTTATGTCGAGATTTTAGACTATAAAAATAAGCATTGAGAAAATGCAAAATACTGGTGATAATGTGTGTTAGAAAGAATGTCACGCATCGTATGAATCCGCAGTGTAGCGATACTAAATTTAAATTTTGTGTAATGCTCCATTCAAGATCAATGAACTGTTCTGAACATGAATATGGAATCTCACACATGACCCTGCCCCACCTAAAAGAAGGAAAAGAGGCCAGCAGCAAAATAAAATGGTCACTGAGATGATTGTCGACATTTTATCAAGACAATGTCTACACCTTCCACAAAAATAAGCTTTTTTCTTAGTTATGTATTGAACAAAAAAATATGTTTTTTTTTTTAACTTTTCTATTTCCTACTAAACCACTTTTGAATCGCACAGTACTACAATGTGTTAGAATACATGTATAACAATCATAATCGGGATATATTTGAACAGCATGAGTTTGATTCTGGTTGAGTTCATTTTTAGCTCGACTATTCGAAGAATAGTTAGAGCTTATGTTGTCACCCCGGCGTCGGCGTCGGCGTCACCGTCACCGTCACGCCTTGGTTAAGGTTTTTAGTCAAGCTTGTATATGCAATACTACTAGCCCTACACCCACCATTCTTGGACAACTTCATCTCCTAATGATGTACATCAATAACCCCTGATTTATATTTGACCTTGACCTACATTTCCTCTTGAATTACTTAGTTAATTCCCCTTGGTTAAGGTTTTTAGTCAAGCTTGTACATGGAATACTATTGTGCATACAGACACCATACTTGGACAACCTTTTCTCATAGGGATGTACATCAATAACCCCTGATCTATATTTGACCTTGACCTACATTTAACCTTGAATTACTTAGTTAATTCCCCTTGGTTAAGGTTTTTAGTCAACCTTGGTTAAGGTTTTTAGTCAAGCTTGTAGATGAATACTATTGTGCATACATACACCATACTTGGACAACCTTTTCTCATAGAGATGTACATCAATAACCACTATATTTGACATTGACCTACATTTCCTCTTGAATTACTTAGTTAATTCCCCTTGGTTAAGGTTTTTAGTCAAGCTTGTAGATGGAATAATCCTGGCCCTACACTCACCATACTTGGACAACTTCATCTCCTGGTGATGTACATCATCAACCCCTGACCTATTTTTGACCTTGACCTACATTTAACCTTGAATTACTTAGTTAATTCCCATTGGTTAAGGTTTTTAGTCAACCTTGGTTAAGGTTTGTAATCAAGCTTGTACATGGAATACTAGTGTGCATACAGACACCATACTTGGACAACCTTTTCTCATAGGGATGTACATCAATAACCACTATATTTGACATTGACCTACATTTCCTCCTGAATTACTAGTGTGCATACAGGCACCATACTTGGACAACCTTTTCTCATAGGGATTAACATCAATAACCCCTGATCTATATTTGACCTTCGCCTACATTTCCTCTTGAATTACTTAGTTAATTCCCCTTGGTTAAGGTGTTTACTCAACCTTGGTTAAGTATGTTAGTCAAGCTTGTACATGGACTACTATTGTGCATACAGACACCATACTTGGACAAACTTTTCTCATATTGATGTACATCAATAACCCCTGATCTATATTTGACCTTGACCTACATTTCCTCTTGAATTACTTAGTTAATTCTCCTTGGTTAAGGTTTTTAGTCAAGCTTGTAGATGGAATACTCCTGGCCCTACACCAACCATACTTGGACAACTTCATGTCATAGTCATGTACATCAACAACCTCTGACCTATATTTGACCTTGACCTACATTTAACCTTGAATTACTTAGTTAATTCCCCTTGGTTAAGGTTTTTAGTCAACCTTGGTTAATGTTTTTAGTCAAGCTTGTAGATTGAATATTATTCTGCATACAGACACCATACTTGGATACATTTTTCTCATAGGGATGTACATCAATAACCCCTGACCTATATTTTACCTTCACCTACATTTAACCTTGAATTACTTACTTATTTCCACTTGGTTAAGGTTTGTACTCAAACTTGGTTAATGTTTATAGTCAAGCTTGTATATGAAATACTCCTGAGCCTACAGCAACCATACTTGGACAACTTCATCTCCTAGTGATGTACATCAACAACCCCTGACCTATATTTCACCTTGACCTACATTTAACCTTGAATTACTTACTTAATTCCCCTTGGTTAAGGTTTTTAGTCAACCAACCTTGGTTAAGGTTTTTAGTCAAGCTTGTACATGGGATACTATTGTGCATACAGACACCATACTTGGACAACCTTTTCTCATAGGGATGTACATCAATATCCCCTGATCTATAGTTGACCTTGACCTACATTTAACCTTGAATTACTTAGTTAATTCCCCTTGGTTAAGGTTTTTAGTCAACCTTGGTTAAGGTTTTTAGTCAAGCTTGTAGATGAATACTATTGTGCATACATACACCATACTTGGACAACCTTTTCTCATAGGGATGTACATCAATAACCCCTGATCTATATTTGACCTTGACCTACATTTCTCTTGAATTACTTACTTAATTCCCCTTGGTTAAGGTTTTTAGTCAAGCTTGTATATGGAATACTCCTGGGCCTACAGCAACCATACTTGGACAACTTCATCTCCTAGTGATGTACATCAATAACCCCTGACCTATATCTGACATTGACCTACATTTAACCTTGAATTACTTACTTAATTTCCCTTGGTTAAGGTTTTTAGTCAACCTTGGTTAAGGTTGTTATGCAGGCCACGGCCACCTTGTTTGTCAAGCTATGTGTACATCGACAACCCTCGTAGTCGAGCTATGCTGTTCTCCTACAGCTGTTGTTATTGATCAAAATATTGTTAAACATTGTATTGCAGTCACATTTACATTCACGTCGGTAATAAAAGAAGCTATACATTCTCTCAGTAGATCTACTGTTCATAAACTTGTATCATTGTTTAGTACATGTACATGACTTTTAATATAAATATATATCGCGTACACTGTTAATGTTATTTGTCACTTAGACCTGTGGAATTAAAGGAATGGAGAACGTAATAAATACTTAGTATGTGTGATTTGTGTTAAAACCATTAGCCAGGAATTATTTATAGTCATAGTTGTTTCTTATGCAATCAGTCATGTTAAACCAACACCAATGTTGCATTCTATTTATTGCACAAACACATCATACACTTGAGAAATACTGATATACATGTATATATATGTACTAAAATGTTTTCAGTAGCGGTCTTGTTTGCATATTTATTACACTAGTGTATTGTGAGTTTATTACATTAGTTTATTACACTAGCTTATTTTGAGTTAGGAATTTTACTACACTCTGTCAGTACAGAAACCCCATTTTATGTAATGAAGAAATACATACTGGTCGGTCATACTTTATTTGTTGTCATTAAATGGTTAATATTCACTGTTCGATATAGAATTTACACGTTATAATATTTAAACAGGACATGTTTGAATGCAATATCCTGGATTACGAATGATTACGTGGTACATTGAATGGCCACATCTTAGCGGAGAGTAAAGTAATGGAGATGTACAAACTGATGAGTAAGCATGGTAAGAGAAGAGAAAAATCATCCCCTTTGTGTTCACATCTAATAGACCAGGGTGTGTCCGTATTTAGTGTAGCTATTTCTAGACAATAAGAAGCGTTCATACTTATGGCGGGTACCTGTACATCAATGAATGAGCACACGAGCAGCGAGCTCCAGTGGAAGCTGATTACAGCGAGACTGCACAACGTTATCGATGTCTTAGAGCCAGAAAGTGCAGCCAGATGTCGAAACAATTATACTGTTGGAGCGAAGTGTAAACGAACCTTGTCTAGTGAAATATACAAATCAGCGCATTTATGTTTTCGTTAATAAATAGTTATTTGCATGTGCATATTTTGAAGTGAACATATTGAATGCAATGTGAGATTGCGGGAGACTGTGTCCTCAACCCTTATAATGCTAAATTAGTTTTGTCGTCTGCTGTTTATATTTCAGTTTACATTTTTAGCATCAAAAACATGCTTTCACCAACGCTTTAAAATCATTTCCAATGGAAATCATTCTGAAGTGCTGACAAACCATGCTTTTATTGAGAGAAAAACAAAATATGAAACAACAGTAAAAGGCAAGTGTCGGTGTATCACACGACAACAATAACCAATATAATTTACCTACACATAGCTCCACATAGGTGTTGTGCCCCACATTCCAAATTTAATGCGTATTTTACTTTTACAAATGTATTATTGATTGTCGTCTTCCTTATTAAATAGGGAACAAATGATAAATAAATAAAATCATATATATTTTTAAAATTTACTTATTTGAGCTGTTGATGTTTGCTTTTTGCAGCTCAACTAACTAAATTTCAACTTTATTACAGTATTTTCACTACTCAATTTGAAAATCAATGCGTATTTTCACATTGCTGTGAGTATTTTGTACTCCTACTTTTGATACTCAATGCTAAGATAAGTACGCAAATACTCACCTTATCTGTAGCATATTTCACCAACATTGCAAAGTATACTTTTCTAGCAAAGTATACTTTGAGGGAGTAATCATTTATTTTTCCTGAAATGCATTATATCATATAGAACTAAAGACTATATATATTTGATGATTAAAAGTATGCATACTTATTATATTGAATTTATTACATTATCACAGCCAGAATGGCTGTGATAATGTAATAAACTCAGTACAATAAAAAATAATAAATTTATCCTAAAATTGAAAATTTCTCCCTCAAAGTATACTTTGCTAGATAAGTATACTTTGCAATGTTGGTGAAATAGACTACTGAAGCTCTGTTACACGTGCTGTTTTTGCATATATACGAGGAACATGTCAGACTCGTTTTCACAACCCGGAGTAATGTTAGCTTAGGTAATGCGATGCTACATTTCCAAATTAATTTCCAAATTAATTGATGAATATTCACTTAAAACAAATAAATGTCTCGTTATTAATTTTGCGCTATATGGGTAACATCACGATATAACGGGTCTTGGGGAGTTAGAAACCAATGTAGCCGGATCACCCGCATGTTTTGCTAATATCGCCTTAATTACAATGATTTTTATAGCCTACTAAAACGGTGTTTTAATGAAAGTACTGAAATTACTGAGCTGCGAGCCCAACTGAAATGGGTGGTAAACAGTGTTTTAGTATATTCTCCTTTACATATTTCAAATAGCGTAATTGTAGTACCGTGGTATCTGACTGTAGTTTGAGAACCGGCTACATAAGCTGCGAGAGGCTCGCAGCTAAAAAATCATAATACACTCGTGCAATAAATATGCAAATTTATGATACTCAATAAAACCTTGTTAGACAAGCGCTAGACCTTCAATATGTGATTCTGTTCTTGTGCAATACATATTATCTAAGAATTGTGTTGATTTAATATGATATTTATTACACTCGTTAACCGATTTCATAAGAAACGAGGCATAGCCTCGTTTCTTATGAAATCAGTAAACTCGTTTAGTAAATATAATCTTAAGTTATAACACATGTAAGATCAGCTATATATGAAACTATTATATCTGTTTTATGTCGGTTATAAAAAACGTAACGTGATTCCAAAAGCCCGCGGCCATTTTGAATTGTTACCAACCCGTTCAGTTTATTTCCTACCCACATGCGTTCGTCCTAGGTTGTTACGGTTCCAGTAGGTGGGGCGGAGACAATAATTACGAAGGGGCCAGTGGAAGAAGGGGCTAAGTCCACATGGACTTAGCCCCCTTCTTCCACTGACTCCTTCGATCAATTTGTGTTAAATTCCCAGCTGTTGATAATCTCGACCCCCATCGCATATATCACGTACCTGTCTGTATGTATGTTGACAGGTACACATTGTACATAATGCAAGGAACTCATTAAAGATGAGTGATATAATTTCCTCAACATGCACGCCAGATGTTTCATGGTAGTGATGATACACGTGCATGTGTATTGTTTTGGAGATTTGCGATCTGTATTCATCAAGGTGTATGATCACGTGGTACTAACAACAACAACAAGTACTGAAACTTCCAGAATACATCCGATTGAAAGTACGTATTATTTTATATTGTCCTTATTACGTAACGTCTTTGATGAAATATGGCGCATCAAACGCGTCTTGTTAAGCTGCATTTGGTGGTCTCTGTACTTTGGCCCAAACTTATGTCGTTTTTGCGAAGAATCGATTTCCATGTCGCAAAAACGACATAAGTCTGTGCCGAACTCCCTGAACGACCAAATGCAGCTCATGAAGACGCGTTTGCTGCGCAATATTTCGTCAAAATCCGTTTCATATTAAAGAAAATATCAAATAATACTTACTTTGGAGTGGTTAACATTTCAACACTTTCAGCCACTGTTGTTGTTGTTATAACCACGTGATCATGCACCTTGTTCGTGATATCAGTTCCATGTTTGTCTCACGTTGTAAGATGGTGCTGTAAATTAGAGCAGTACACCACGGAAAGTAACGTAATTGCAATGATATCTACTACCTGTTTATATATGAAAGTGTCAGTGGAAGAATGTTGCTAAGTTTCTTATGACCCTATTTTTCCACTGACCCCTCCAACCATAATCGCCTCACCTACTACTCACGTGTCTCTGCTTTTCATTTCAGCGGGAATGTATCTCTGTACACGTGGGACAAGCCGGGGTCCAGATGGGCAATGCATGCTGGGAGTTGTACTGCCTTGAACACAACATCCAACAGAACGGCCTGCTGGAAGGCGAGAAGCAGGGAATCGAAGATCAGTCGTACAACACATTTTTCAGCGAGACGAGCGCCGGCAAACACGTGCCCCGGGCTGTATACGTAGATCTCGAGCCCAGCGTCGTAGGTAAGCTCATATACGAGTTCTGTGACTGTCACTGGAGATATGGGGCTAATGGGTTTTGCGACCATTGTAGGTCTAGATCATCATGTACATCCACACAGTTTGGTCAGGATCTGCACTGTTCGTCTTCCCATCAATGAAACACCCATCATGCTTCTAACTATATATATATATATAGAGAGAATAGTAGGTTAGTGCCGTGAATGGGAAAAAATATCTGGCAAGGCTCAGGAAACGGGATGGGCGAGGCTCTGCCGAGCACATCCCGTTTCCGTGCCGCGCCAGATATGTTTTCTTATTCACGGCACTAACCTACTATTCTATTTATCCCGTCAACACCTACAAATGGCTGTAAAATGCAAAAATAGTATTGACTGGATATCAAAAATGTTTCACGGCACCGTGTTTCACGGCACATACGCACTGTGTTGACGGGATAAAGCAATGTAGATCGTTATCGGGCGACAGGAGTGTGTCATTTGATCAGGAGCTACCAGGCCCGTACGCAGGAATTAATTTAGGTGGGGGTGGGGGGGGGGGGGGGGGTGCGTTATCGACGGCGCGAAGTGATAAACATTGTTTTTTGCACATTCACGGACAGACCTCGGCATATTAACCATTTCACCCCTAAATAACTGGAATGGATTTTGACATTTTAATTTTGCAACCCATTCCAATGATCACAAAATGATTTTCAGACCAGTCTCCATTTATGAACATGGGGTGTTTTTGTTCTCAAAATTATGAACATTAATTGCAAAAAGTGCAGATCCTGATGAGACGGCTCGTCACGAGCCGGCTCATCTGGATCTACACTTTTTGCCAATACCACTATACAGGCCTGTGGTGTTGAACGGGTTAAGGGGGTGCGTACGCACCCGTCGCACCCCGTCTGCGTACGGGCCTGACTACACTGGTCACATCTCCTATAAGCCCCACTGCATGTCGCCAGTCACAGCCACGTCTGTGATAAACAGTAATTTTGTATCTAAGATGTCCGACTTTAATGAAAAATATTTACAGAAATAGTTTATGTAAATGGCGTCGAAAGTTGACCTCATTTACGGAACAGATCGTGTGTAAACATGTGTTCATGAGATATAGCACATCTTCTTAACCCTTTCACCTCTAAGTAACTGAATGGGCTGCGATATGTTAATTTTGCAACCAATCCAATCATCACAAAATGATTTTCAGACTATTCCATTTATAAAAAGAGGGTATTTGTTGTTCTCAAAATTATGAAAATTACTTTCAAACAGTGCAGATCCTGATGAGACGGCTCGTGACGAGCCGGCTCATCTGGATCTGCACTGTTTGCATAAACCGATATAGCGGGCTTTCGGGGTCAAATGGTTAAGTACAAAATCACGTGGCCTACAATGAACAGTAGTTAGACTAGCCATACATTCCATAAGCCCAATCACAACCAAGTAAATATTCGTTCAACTATACATACATATGAGACAGCTACAGCTGCTGACTCACTTGTAAGCATAGTTGATCGTATATTTACTTGGTTGTGATTGGGCTTATGGAATGTATGGCCAGTCTAACTCCTGTTAATTGTTTTCTACATTTTCCAGAAAGGCAATATTTATGTTTGCATACTGTGCTGATTTCAAGTTTAATATTATGATCAGAATAATCGATTCTCGAAGGTGGACAGATGTTTCCCCATGGAACGACTGGCTTTATAATATTCAATATCACCACTCTGTGCAGTTTGGCTGTCTAATGCCCGCTCCTTGGAACACTGACTGTCTAATTCCTCGGCCGGGGTAGGGGAATACTGATACAGTTGCAAAGACTGACTGTGTTGCTGTTGTTTTTGTGGACAGACGAATATTGATAAATGCCTGATTTACCCGCCATTTAGCCGCCATCTTTGAAAACATTTAATTAAGTGGTTTTGCTGGTTACTGGAGACTGACGTCATTTCCCATTAGCCAACCAAATCACTGCGTGTCACGTGATTCGATAGTTTTAAATATGGAGGCTAATATTAATTTACAATCAGTGTACGTGTTTGATTTTAGAAAGTTAATTTAGGTTAGTGAGACGCGTTTTTAGTGCAGTTTATACTCGAAATCTTTGAGAGTTATGTTAATGTATTAGCAACTGTAAAATATATGCCGAAAACCTACCCCAAGCAGCGGTTTCGACACGCTGTACATAACACGTTGTATAGGCGAGTAAGGATGACGACTTCGTGTGGCTGTTTCTTTCAATGGTGACGAATGCGAGTTTTGTACCTTTCATAATTACATAATCTTCATACCCGGGCACATTTGAATTGTTTTGTACTTTGTTTAGAAAGGTGTTTCATATATATATATATATATATATAAACACTAATAATTGACCATCCAATACACGCTAGAATCACCTGTGTGTTGTGCGAGACGAATAATGCATCCACATACTGCAATGACTGTTGCTGTTGACTTGTTGTGTGGACGAGCACATATTTACTGTTGCTTTTGTTGTTGTTGTTGAAAGACGAGGTGCGGACGGGCCATTTCAAGCAGCTGTTCCACCCGGACCAGCTGATCAGCGGTAAGGAGGACGCGGCCAACAACTACGCCCGCGGCCACTACACCGTTGGCAAGGAGATAGTGGATCTCGTCCTCGACAAGATCCGCAAAATGGTGAGTAGGCCAGAGCTCGACGCCATGTGTCGCTCGGTATTGTTATACAGTGAAACCTCTCTAAACCGGACACCCTGGTCCCAGGGTGTCCGGTTTAAAGATGTTTCATTGCAATTATATTATCTGAGTATTATAAGATGGTGGATCTCGTCCTCGACAGGATCCGCAAAATGGTGAGTCAGCTCAAGGGTTTGAACAGGAAACAGGAAATTGTGAAAAAAAGAAGAATTTTGAAACACCGCTACTGCTTCCATGACGGTATCATTTTTGAGCCGTTTGAACGCAATTAAAGTAACAACAATTCTTCAATAGTTTAGCAAAATCACTAAAAGCTGTCGCTTAATAGTGTTGGACAGTAAAACCTCTCTAAACCGAGCACCCTGGGAGGTCCCCAGGGTGTCCGGTTGAAAGATGTTTCACTGTGATTGTAGTACAATGTAGTAGCGTTGCCAATAAATGGCAGTGATCATATCAAGTAAACACATAGAAACAAAATTGCTACCTCACTGCGATATCGAATTATTGTAGCTAAGTCTGTGCCAAACTCCATAGACCACCCAATGCAGCTCTTGATGACGCGTTTGCTGCGCCATATTTCATCAAAATCCGTTGCATATTAAGGAAAATATCAAATAATACTTACTTTGGAGTGGGCGACGTTGTTGTTGTTGTTGTTACCACGTGATCATACACCTTGGTATTGTAGAGTTGTTTCCTGTATGTGTAACCTTTACGCTCATGGTCGGTATCAGTACAGTACTCGTATGGTACCATATGGGCACAGCTCTGGGATTTTGCGTCAACTTTCGTCGTCATTTACGGACAATATGACTGGAAAATGAAGAAATATCAGAGCTGGGCACATACAATACTAGTAGTCATACAAGAGCCAGCGGCGGTCAAAATATTAAATGAGTAAAAATGGACTATTCACAAGTGTGGCTGTGACTGGAGAAATGCGACCAGTGTAGATGCAGATCAGAATGTGCATCCGCACAGTCTGATCTGGGTATGCACTGCTCGCCATTACATCAACGAAACATATGGCATGCTTCACAAAGCAAAATGGATCGTTTTCGGGCTACATGAGGTACTATTTAATCAGGATCTAGACTGGTCATAAATTCCATGTCCCCAGCGACAGCCACACATGAGTAAAATTGCATCAATACCGATTGACCTTCAGGCGGACAACTGCGCAGGTCTGCAGGGATTCCTCGTCTTCCACAGCTTCGGCGGGGGCACCGGAAGCGGGTTTTCGTCACTGCTCATGGAGAGGCTCTCCGTGGATTATGGGAAGAAATCGAAACTACAGTTCTCTGTATATCCAGCACCACAGGTAACGTACTAGTAATTAAATAGTCGGTGGTGAAAACGAATATTAGGCTGCATATACATGTACTTAGTTACGACATATTTAAATGCGCTTATTTTTTTTATTTTTAATGAATAAGAAAAACTTCGGCCATTCTGCCAAGTATCGAAAGATATGCCTACGGTGTTTCGCTAATATAAGACAATCGTAATATCTTTATCGGGTCGATACTATGATAGTACAATGGTCATATTACGGGGTGCCAAGTGGGACATGGCTCAATTTTGTCAACAAAATTCATTTTTGTGCCACAAAATTCAATTCTGTGTCACAAAATTCACTTTTGTGTCACAGAATTCAATTCTGTGTCACAAAATTCAATTCTGTGCCACAGAATTCAATTCTGTCCACAAAATTCAATTCTGTCAAAATTCAATTCTGGTCACAAAATTCAATTCTGTCAATTCTGCACACGCATGTAAGAAGGACTACCATTGGTCAGAAACTGCACTGGAGAAATGGGTCACGGTCGCCGATCTACACATTCAATGTCGATGATTTATTTCTCATTCTGCCGATGAATCATTTCTCATTCTGCCATTTTGCTTCAACTATCTCCAAACAGTCAAACGTTGACAAACCCATTCGTATTTAAACTCATTTGCGTTATAATTGTACACATAATTCATGTACATGTAGATCTCCCGCGAGTACTGACGTCATTTAGTGTGTATCGCAAGGTACATTTGCCCCAGTTAAATCAATAATACACGCGCTGTGGCCTGTGTTCTGACTGCTGTCTGTGTTTATAAACAGAATGTGTGTATTGGGCCATTTGAGGAAACCATTTGTAGTATTTGTGTAGATACCATGGATACAATGTTACTAAGATGGTGTATACTGTAAATAATGCATGTAGACACATATTGCGAACACGTAACTTCGCAACTAGTAGACACAGATCCAATACCATTTGTTTCACAAGTTTAGATCTACTGTTAGAATACGACGTCATCTAATGTCATTTTCGAGCATAAAACGTTACCTGATAAATAGAATACCAGGCTAGTGTATTTTAATATCAAGTTTATCAGGCTCGACTCGGAAACGGTAGGAATTCCTCGGCAAGCCTCGGAATTCCTACGCGTTTCCTAGCCTTGCCTGATAAACTTGATATCAAAATACACTAGCCTGGTATTCTCTATATATGGGCATGCTCTCAGGTCTAGCTATATCCCGGCTACTTTATGTTTGACCCTGTTACATAATTGAGGGAAAATTCTGAATATTTTTCTTATTTCTCCTTCAAAGTATATATGCTTATATGGTGTGACCACTCATTTGTAATCATAATATAACCAAAATAACTGTCCATAAAGAAATATAATATTGATAATTGGGTTATATTTTCGCATTGAAATATTTAAACCTGCAAGTGTACTCCACCATCTAGTAAAATGGACTAAGACCGATCTCAACCAATCAACGTAGAGATGACATACGCAACTAATTTTTGTGGACAAAAATGAATTCTGTCTTCACAAAATTGAATTTTGTGACACAGAATTGAATTTTGTGACACAGAATTCAATTTTGTGACACAGAATTGACAGAATTGAATTTTGTGACACAGAATTGAATTTTGTGATTTTTAGTGTTACAAAACTCAATTGTGTACACATAATTAACCTGTCCTGCATGGCGCCCCGTACATATCACGATGTGGCGATAATACGATAAATAGTACGGTGGTGATGCTGATACCACTATCCGCTGGTGGTGATTTACGATATCACGATAATGAAAACGCAATATCATGATGACGGGTAGGTCTACTACAATAATACATCGTAGTACATGTCGTCATCTTGGCATCGCCATTGTATAGTAAATACATGGTTAGTGCCGTCGAATATAAACTATAATTGGTACGTCATTCCCTCCTTCAAAGCAAAATGGCGACGTCCACCCTAGGTAGATTCGGTATTGTATCTGACTAAATCTCCGACTTATTTACGATGAGCTTCATTATTGGCTGGCTTTAGACTCCACACTTGCCATCATAATTTAGGATTAAAATCATAATGGACATGTCCTTGTTCTTGGTTACTTCGCATATACTGTAAAAATGGACAAAATTCAGTGGAATCGACAGCGATTTAGATGTTAAAATCCGCCGCTATCTTGAATTTGCTGTTTAGACCAATCAGAGGCCGCGATTAGGGGTCAAAGTTGAAAAAATGAAGGCAAAAACGGCACTTCGTATATATTAGGCTACTTCATGTATATTAGGTTACAGATAGAGATAAACGGCATGTATTCAAGCCCCTGTATTACGCTACATGGAACAATAATTGCGGTATAAAGTAATATATATCGTTCACCGTATCGAAAAGGTGGACATAGTGGCAAGTGCTACCAAATGTCATAGAAGGACGTAGAAACAATCAACTGTGCGGGCTTAAAGATACGGGAGTTTTTTCATCTTACAGATACGGGAGTTTTTGCATTGTTATTTTTCCGAACATAAAATAAATATCAGCACTGCACTGCTCATTTATTTCACAGATCTCAACGGCTGTTGTTGAGCCGTATAATTCCATCCTCACCACGCACACGACACTCGAGCATTCCGACTGCGCCTTCATGGTGGACAACGAGGCGATCTACGACATCTGTCGTCGTAACCTCGACATCGACAACCCGTCATACACGAACCTCAACCGCCTCATTGGGCAGATCGTGTCCTCCATCACGGCGTCGTTACGGTTCGATGGCGCGCTCAATGTGGACCTGACGGAGTTCCAAACGAATTTGGTGCCGTATCCCAGGATTCATTTTCCACTCGTCACATACGCCCCAATTATCTCAGGTATATACAAATAGGTTTGTTAACGATAATGATCACATTTGTGAATACATGTACATGTATTTTATTTCCATTTCTGTTTATTGTTTTTATCCAAAATCGCATCTACACGAATTATTTATGTGGACTATTGTATCACAAAACACTGATCTGGACGAACTGTATATGCACAGCTCATGCAGGCAGTCACCATATGGCCTCTCGACTGACTAATAAATATATGTCGACTTGACATATCAACGTAGCCCCAGACCAGCCTGCGATTACGTAGTCTGGTCCGTGCTTGCGTTGATCGCCACTTTCACCGAAGGAGGCGAGCTGCCATCAGCAAATCGATATGCATGTACGCAATGACCAATATACTATCTGGAGTTCTGGTAACTGCTGTACAGTGAAACCTCTCTAAACCGGACACCCTGGGAGGTTCCCAGGGTGTCCGGTTTAGAGAGGTTTCACTGTAAATCGGGCATGTTATCATTCTGAGCCATAGCTATGTGTTATGCGATCATGAACTGGCATTATCACCTGAGATAAATTACCAAGAAACTCATCAAAAATAAGATCGCATGTGATTTCTTGGTGTCTGGTTTAGTGTAGTGTGTCAATTCGTGTGATTCCAGCGGAGAAAGCGTACCACGAACAGATGTCCGTGCAGGAAATCACGACCGCCTGCTTCGACCCGCCGAACCAGATGGTGAAGTGCGACCCCCGTAACGGCAAGTACATGGCCTGCTGCATGCTGTACCGAGGCGACGTCGTGCCCAAGGACGTCAATTCCGCCATCGCCAACATCAAGACCAAGCGGAGTATTCAGTTCGTCGACTGGTGCCCGACCGGCTTCAAGGTGGGCATCAACTACCAGCCGCCCACCGTCGTGCCAGGTGAATATTGTTATAGAATACGAAACATTTCGCTTTTGAATAAATAAATAAGTAAATTTACTATGTATTTATTTATTTTATTTATTTAATGGTGTAACGGCCTGTCAACAGCCAAGGTTATTTTCGGTCGGGTTAACATGGTTGAATCCCATATTTCGCCTGTTGGGATGGGGGGGGGGGGGCGGAGGGGTGGAGTGGGAATCCCAACATCAAAACTGAATAGTTACTTCAGTTATGTAGTACATGTACTACATTCCAGTAGTACATGTACTACATTCCAGTAGATGTCTACTAAATTGTTTCAGACATCCGTTTTAATTTCTGTGTAGATGATTTCTTTTAAATGTTGTAACTTCACTACTATATAAGCTAGTTTAGTTAGCATATGTACACAGACATAGACGATTTTCATAGAGAATAGTAGGTTAGTGCCGTGAATGGGAAAAATATCTGGTAAGGCGTAGGAAACGGGAATCCCGTTTCCGTGCCGCGCCAGATATTTGTCCCATTGACAGCACTAATCTACTACATGTATTCTATTTATCCCGTCAACATTACAAAAAGCTTTAAAATGCAAAAATAAAATAACACCTGCCGCATCATCAAAATCGGAGAATCGACTAGTATGTGATTATTATATTCATACGCAGTGATTATATATGTGTCGTATTGACAGGATATCAAAAATGGTTCACTGCACCGTGTTTCACGGCACATACGCACTAGCTGTGATGACGGCATAAAGCCTGCTTCAAAATAGCCATCCTCTTCCATATCGTCATGAAGTTAACTTAGAAACTACAATACTCTGAATTATTGTTTCCTATATCCGTTTTCTGATTCCAACTCCATACTTCCAGGCGGTGATCTGGCCAAGGTGCCGCGGGCGGTGTGTATGTTGAGCAATACCACCGCCATTGCCGACGCATGGGCCAAACTCGACCACAAATTTGACCTCATGTTTGCAAAGCGGGCGTTCGTCCACTGGTATGTCGGGGAAGGTACGTATGCAGGTCTACATGGCTCATGTGAAGTTATGCGGTTTACGAATATTGGCATTTGTGTAGCCTCATTTCCTATGAGATCAGTAGGCTTCTTCAATAAATATTTTTTTAGTAAAGAGGTAAATATTAGTATACCAGCATACTGTATATGACAGTATCTGCTCAATTCTCCGACTAAAGTGTATAATAAGACATGTGTAGTTTCTAATGTAATAAATACTGTTTAAGCTCAAGCGAAATAATAGTAAATCGTATGTTTAGAATCTCCCTATTTACGGTTACATGTAGGGAAAGTAGCAATGAAAATACCGCAACTAAAGCCTATTATTCTGCAATTAAAAACAGAAACCGTCTCAGAAACCCTATAATACTCTAATAATAAGCATGTGTTTTGCCTTTCGTGGCTATTGTTATTTCTCTGAGTTTCTACAATTTATTGGCATAATTATGGAAATTGTTTACCAACCATTTTATCATCCCTGCTAAGCGCACAGGTGGATAACGCGTGGTAGGGATGGTGAAATGAGGCCATGCCATTATTTTTCTCTGCTAAGCGTCCACCAAGATGGCCAAAACCTACGTATCCGGTAAAAGCAAAAAAACATTTGAAAAAATAGAAGTCTGCAAAGGATTGAAGAAGTTTTTAGCATAAATTTAAATTTCCGCCACCAAAAGATAAGAATAAAATGCTCTAATTAAAAGTTTTAAGTGTAAATTCATGAACGGATATAAAACCGTAAAAACGTGCACACGTCTCCAATCAGTTTTCATATTACAAATGTACTTCGCCAGTAAATAGTGTCAAATAGCATACAGAGTGTGTTTGTTTTTTCGAGAACCACTCTAAAACCCTACCCGCACGCGGACGCTTAACAGAGAAAGAACTGTGTATGGCCTGATTAAACATTTCCAGAGTATGCTTAGCAACCAGCAGAGAAATAAAAAATGCAATAACAAAAAACATCGCCTCTGAAGCCCATTATTAACAGGTCCTTAAAGGCGATTTATTTTTCGTTTCATGGCAATTTTTATGCCTATGCTTTCTAAACATAATTAGAAAATGTTTTACTGTCTCTGCTCCGCTTTATCCACCACCAGTGAATAAAGTATGTAACATCTATATGAGCACAATGTCCCATTCCCGACCAGGTATGGAGGAGGGCGAGTTCGCGGAGGCCCGAGAGGATCTGGCCGCCCTGGAGAAAGACTACGAGGAGGTGAGTGCAGACTCCACGGACGACACAGCGGAACCGGAAACCGACGAATATTAACAACTGTGCCAACAGTGATGCAACGCATTTCAATTTGAAAGAAACGGTTTTGACTTTATATACAGGCGCTATAGTGTCGTGTATAAATAAACTGATTTCTACAGGGCTCCCACATGACACGTCTTAAAATTCGAGGTTCAAACGGGGTGAAAATGCACGTCTGTTTATGCTGTATGTTATATTATCATGATTTTTATGGAATTTTGCGATAACCGCGGGTCTGCAGTGCCAAAATATTTATCTTTATTTTGCATTACGTACCAGTTATTGTATTATGCGGCAATGGCTACTGACTGTCAAAAACAATCTCAACCACTTATTTCAAGCATTGCCACGTACCATAACTGTTGCATCAAACCTCAAGTGATACTGTGCAGCGGCCTGGATATTCGGTTCGAAGTTGAAGCCACAAACAATAACAATTAAGTAAACAGATTTGAAGCGAATCTGTGTACAAGTTTGCTTACGTTCCATTCAGCTGTTCAGTGTACGAGGCGAGTGATTACTGAATAATACACAACTACCACCACAAGGTGCATGATCACGTGGTTATAACAACAACAATGTCGCACAGACTTTTGTCGTTTTTGCGAAGAATCGATTTCCGTGTCTCCGACACGGAAATCGATTCTTCGCAAAAACGACAGAAGTTTGGGCGAAAATAAAGACCACCAAATGCAGCTTAACTAGACGCGTTTGATGCGCCATCAAAATCCGTTACATAATAAGGACACTATAAAAGAATACGTACTTTGAATCGGTACTTGTTGTTGTTGTTAGTACCACGTCAGTACTACGTGATCATACACCTTGCACCATCACTGACCGTGAGACAACTTGTTTCATGTGACTGTGTTCCATACCGTCTGCCGACAGCAGTCATTATTCACATTACCAATGAACAATGTACATGGCTGCTGGCCGAAATGTAGTTACGAACAGTAACTCTTGCCGTACCGTCCGTAGCCAGAACAGTAACTCTTGCAATCTACCCCCGTACCGTCCGTAGCCAGAACAGCAACTCTTGCAATCTACTCCCGTACCGTCCGTAATATACGGGAGTACGGACGGTACGGGAGTACGTTGCAAGAGTTACTGTTCGCAACTAGCAGAAATGTAGTCATAGGACATGTGGAGTAGCCACGAGACGGGGCTTCCATGTGTCACAGTGTGTATAGGAATATGGAAAACACACTTGTGGAATTTTCCTGTTGTTTCTTCTTCAAATATAATGGTTTTGAAACATGGTTATACATGTGCAATGCCAGTTCGCTGACTGTACGATGTTTAGCATGCAAATACATTAGATGTGAATTGCTCTTGTAGAAGAAATCAGGAATTCGACAAGGGAGTGCTATCATACATTATTCAATTGTTGAATGTAATGGTTCTCATGTGTATGCAAATGTGTGTTTAATTTGTGTGGCTTTCCATGTGGGCCGATACACTGAGGTGCCGTTTCACTAAACTTCATAGGACTAATGTTCGTAATGCTTCATATGATAGTCGTACATTTCATACAAACACTGTCTGTACAATTATACTCACTGTTTTTCTTGTAAACAATTATTGCACATGCAGCCTATGTTCAATAAATGTAAATCCATCAATTGAAATTTCCAGACGATGCTAAAAGTGCAATTACGAACATTTTAGTCGTACGAAGTTTAGTGAAACTGGCCCCTGGACCTTACAACAATATGTTCACACTCTACGCTGGTCACCGTTCAGTCAATCTAAAGTTGTTGATGATCTACACTGGTTATAGATGCCAAAAGGTCCTGGGGCCGTTTCACTAAACTTCGTACAACTAAAATGTTCGTAAGTGCAAAATTATGATAGTCTTTAAATTTCACACTAACAATGTTTTCTTGTAAACAATTGTTGGATCTACATTTATTGAGCATAGGCTGCATATGCAGCCTATGCTCAATAAATGTAAATCCATCAATTGAAATTTGCAGACGATTCTAAATTTGCGCTTACGAACATTTTAGTCGTACGAAGTTTAGTGAAACGGCCCCCTGTTTCTCAGCTCAGTAAATAAAACTTGTTGTAATGTACCAAAGATGCCTTTAGTGCGATTATGTGTTTGCTATATTGTATACATGTACATGTTTTTGTTCAACGAATATTTATGCTGGTCTTGCAAAACTGCAACCACCGTCTCCAAGGTGTATGATCATGTGGTACTAACAACAATAACAAGTACCGATTCAAAGTACGTATTACGTATTATTTTATAGTGTCCTTATTACGTAACGGATTTTAAGCTGCATTTGGTGGTCTCTTTATTTTCGCCCAAACTTCTGTCGTTTTTGCGAAGAATCGGAGACACGGAAATCGGTTCTTCGCAAAAACGACAGAAGTCTTGCCAAACTCCCTAGACCACCAAATGCAGCTCATGAAGACGCGTTTGCTGCGCCATATCAAAATCCGTTGCATATTAAGGAACATATCAAATAATACTTACTTTGGAGTGGGCGACGTTGTTGTTGCTGTAACCACGTGATCATGCACCTTGGTCTGGGGTGATGGGTAAAGTACTGAGAATGTCAAGACAAATAGAAATAGACGTGGAACACCGTTTTTTAATTACTCCGTTCAGCAGATAATTTTATATCTATTGAGGCGTCCGCGTATTAAAGGTACATGCCCACTCAGTAGGCACAAACTGTTATTTATTGGAATTAAATTAAACACAAAATGAGTGACCGCTATACAGATTTAGTAATATTTATTTTACTGACAGTGACTCGCGGTGGTATCAGGCTATTTTCATATGCAAATGAGGCATGATAATTTTTAATTATTTATACTAATTAAATGAGTCACCTGAAAAAATATTCGACAGATTATAAAGTATGATCATTGCACATCAAACAATAAAATACAGAGAATAAATAGTAATGTCCGTTAACATTTTAAGGAAACACGATTATCGCCCCTGATATCAGTGTGAAAATTTAAGTCCTACATAAAATGTATAATAATGCCAATCAATACGTGGGGTATAATGATGAATTAATGTTTTGCTTGTTTATTGGTGTTTAACGGCATATCAACAGTCAATATATATTCACCCCGAAATTAGAATAACCTGATCTGGTGCCGGGTCCATACCACACCAAGTCACTTGGCCCCTTCCCCTAAAATACGATTACAACTAATCGTAATACTCACATAAGGGGTATAACCAAACCCAACTGTTGCATAAAAAATGACAAAGACGTATGTGAGGGCCAAACCAGGGGCCCGTTTCACAAAACTTCTTACGACTAAAATGTTCGTAAGTGCAAATTTAAGATCGTCTGTAAATTTCAATTGATGGATTTACATTTATTGAGCATAGGCTGCATATGCAGCCTATGCTCAATAAATGTAAATCCGTTAATTATTTACAAGAAAACATTGTAAATGTGAAATGTACAGACTATCATAATGTTGCACTTACGAACATTTTAGTCGTACGAAGTTTAGTGAAACGGGCCCCTGATGAATGATATAACGAACAGTCTGTGCTACTGACTGAGTGGGCATGCACCTTTAACATGGTTACACTATTTTCAGTAAATGCCGAAAGTAAGCAATTTGGTATACGATTTACCAAGTATACCAACCTTATACTGCCTACGGGTTATAGAAAGTTTCCTGGAAATCACCAGGGTAAAAGATAAAATTTTAAAACGTAATAATGTTCTCACTCGGATGATATGTGGCAACGGAAATGACCAGGGGCCGTTTCACTAAACTTCGTACGACTAAAATGTTCGTAAGTGCAAATTTGGGATCGTCTGTAAATTTCAATTGATGGGTTTACATTAAATGTAAATACAATAATTGTTTACAAGAAAACATTGTCAATGTGAACTTTATAGACTATCATAAGTTTGCACATTTTAGTCGTAAGAAGTTTAGTGAAACGGGCCCCAGGTACATATGACACGTCATGTGATTCCATACTTCTTCGGACATCTACGTAATTTCATTAAATACGTTTTCAAAATTTACAATATCTTTCATAAATAACGTCAAAAGTTGACAAGATTTTCAGAGTACTCTGAAAATTTTGTCAACTTTTGACGCCATTTACGGAAAATCGCATGGCTTGTCCTTCTTAAGTATGTGTTGTATGTACGTATCAACTTCAGGGGCAAAGCTACAACAAGCCCTCGGTTAAGCATAATAACGTAGGTGCGGTTAAAGGAACTTGCTTCAAGGGGCCATTTTTGTGAAGTTACCGGGTAACCCCAATGATGCCTTTTGCAATTATTTGCATTTATTTTGGCTCAAGCTTGTGACGGTGGCTAGAGAAATCGGGCTTGTGGCGTTAACAACCAGTTTAGACTCAGGACAACATGCGCGTCAGCAGCATGTACTGTTTGCCATTCTATTCAGTCAATACCTGCCATGCTTGAAACAAGTATTCTACTTCACCAACGTTTCTTAGTCCACTAACGAAATGTCTCTGAAATAGGCGACAGCAGTATGGTAGTCGTGCTATGAGGCTGTAGGAGCCCATCAGTAGCATATTTCACGAACATTGCAAAGTATACTTATCTAGCAAAGTATACTTTGAGGGAGAAATTTTCAATTTTATAAATTAATTGTTTTTTATTATACTGAATGTATTACATTATCACAGCCAAAATGAATTTATTACATTATTTGGCTGTGATAATGTAATAAATTCAGTATAATAATTCAAATATAATTTAATCATCAAATATATGCAGTGGTTAGTTCTATATGAAATAATGCATTTCGGGAAAAATAAATGATTACTCCCTCAAAGTATACTTTGCTAGATAAGTATACTTTGCAATTTTGATGAAATCGGCTACAGATCAGGATATAAACTGACCACATGCCCCATTCCTCCGGCCACACGTGTCCACTGTGATACAGGTGATGTCCACCGGCCATGCTCATTGAGACTAGCCATGTGACCTTGTACCAAGCAAGATATGCGAGATCTCGCGAGAACTGCTTACAAGATATAGGACATGTTCACAAATTATGTCGAAAGCTGACGAAATATCCACAGCAACGGAATAGAAAGCCACATTTTCCATGTAAATTTCGTCAACTTTCGACGTCATATGACAATTCATTCTATTCCGCATTTGCTTTGAACATTTTAGCAACTCTAATGTCATGACGAAAATATGACGTCGAAAGTAATAATTCGCTAATTTTGACATCATTTGCAGAAAATATGTCATTTTCTGTAAATATTTTTCGTGATAAATCACACATCTTTGGAACAAGATCACATGACTCGTCTCATGTGTGACCCGCCATGACAACAAGTGGCTTATTACTGTTTGACCAGTGTGACTCCTCATTGGTAACCGTTTCACTAAACTTCGTACGACTAACATGTTCGTAAGTGCAAATTTAGGATCGTCTGTAAATTTCAATTGATGGGTTTACATTTATTGAGCATAGGCTGCATATGCAGCCTTTGCTCAATAAATGTAAATCCAATAATTGTTTCCAAGAAAACATTGTGAATGTGAAATTTAAAGACCATCATAATTTTGCACTTACGAACATTTTAGTCGTACGAAGTTTAGTGAAACGGTCCCTATGTGTTTACTAAATGCATAAAGAATGGTTGCCCAACTGAATAGTGAATCCCCAGATCAGACTGCGTAAATACGCAGGCTGATCTGGGGCTACACTGGTCAGAGAATAAGCCCCATTTTGTCATCGCGAGACACATGTTTATTTATTTAGTGTGCAAATTTCCTGTGTTGTGATTGTAGTAAACAGGGGCCATTGAAACATATTTCTTGTCAACTTGTACTAAATCCCATATATATTACCTGTACAAGTACATATGGAGGGGGGGGGGTCCCATAATCAGAACTGAATATTTAAAATAAAAAACCTATTTAGTCAGCCCTGAAATCAGAATAATCCTGATCTGATGCCAGGTCCTCGCCACACCAGAATCACTTGGCCCCCTCCCAAAAGCAGTAGGATCAGTAATAATCTTACTACTTTATAATGTAGTCGGATTATTACCAAATTCCATCAATATATTTATAACATTGATGGCTATCCACACACTTGTCATTCTGGTGACATTGACCTTCACCTTGGTGACCATAACCTTCTGTGTGATGTCCGTCCAAACGTTGAATATATCTTGATCCGTTAGGCGGATCATTATCAAACTTCACCAATAGTCCTTCCTCGCTTTGATGGCTATCCACCCTATTGCATTATGTGACCTTGACGACCGTTGCCTTCGTATCAACAATGTTGGTCTTCCTCATGTTGTAAGTTTTACCTTCATGGCGATCGCCTCGTTTAGTGGGCGAGACCCTCCATGGCGATTGTCTTGTTTAAAGTGGCGACATACTGCCCTAGAATAGGCAGACTCTTTGGGAAAGTGAAAGGGTTTCACGTCCCACCAACAGCCAAGGCATCACGGGACGGTTGAAAATAGCCAACATTTACTGCTTTTCTGAGGGCGGCGGGTGACTAATAAAAATCACCGCCTCTCACAATCAGTTAAGGAGGCTCTTGCGACAAGTATTGAAAAATACTCGCAAATGAAGTACAAATCGCGCGCCACAATAAAAATTCAGTAACCGCATCAGATGTGTTCAATTAATTTTTTACAAAGTTACCCCACCCACCTATTTTTGGCAAAAGTTTCTACACGACTGAATTTATCGGAATTGTTTTCATGAAAATATGAGGCACAGATACTTTGTTATGTCTTGTTCTATCACTTGTAACACCACACCATTTTCTGAAAATGATTTCAAAGCGGGGTCATAACCAGCTCAAATTTTCGCTACAAATGCCCAAAAAATACCTTAAATTCTGACGCGAAACCGTACCGGCGAGACAGCATGGCAGGCGACATTTTCCAAGATGTCAAAATCAGCTGGAGTTAACATTCAGTTTCGTAGAATTATGAAATACTCTAAAAAATACACCTCGTCAAGCCTCCCAAAGTGAAGAAATATTCATAAAACTATTTTTCTAGACACACTGGTGTAACTTACAGGGTCGGTAGTGAAGTATTTAGAAAATCGTCCACCCCCTTTTTAAAGCTAGCTGCCCACTGTCCCGTGAGACCCAAGGTCATATAGAGACGGAACGACGCTTTCGAGGATAAATGGATGTAAAATATGGCTGCTCTGGTCAAGTAGTTGGAGAATAGTAGATTAGTGCCGTGAATGGGAAAAAAATATCTGGCAAGGCGTAGGAAACGGGATGGGCTTGGCTCTACTATTCTATGATTCTGTAAACTCCTACAAATAGCTTTAAAATGAAGAAAAAAAAACCCAGCCGCATCCTCAAAATTGGAGAATCGACTAGTAGGTTTGTTTGTTTATTAGTGTTTAACGGCCTATCAACAGCTAAGGTCATGTAAGGCCGGGCAAACGGGTTCGATCCCATTTTAACCTGCTGCATTGGGGCGAAATCCCAAAATCAGAATGGAATATTTACATCGAGAACAAATATATTCAGCCCTGAAAGTAGAATAACCTGACCTGGTGCCAGGTCCATACCACACCAGTCACTTGGCCCCTTCCCCTAAAATAGGACTATAAACATCGTAATGCTCACATAAGGGGTACAACCAGATTCAAATGTGCATACAAAATGCCAAAGACGTATGCGAGGGCCAAACCAGGTCTCCAGTAGGGATTCCTGTAACGATGAACCCCGATCGTTAAATTACCCATCGCGTCCTGCCACCCACTCCGACTAGTATGACAAAAGCATATATTCATACACAGTGATTAGGTCGTATTGACAGGATATCATGTTTCATGGCACATACGAATACACCATGTTGACGGGACAAAGTCAGATACAAGAAGTCATGTGATTTTGTACCCAGGAAAATTTTGCACGAAACATACTTACAGAAACTGTGATGGTTTGATGGTTTCTGTAAATGTCAAATGTTGACTGAATGTTTATAGTAAATGCAGGATTCCGCATTTGCTCTGAATATTTCAACTTTCGACATCCTTTTGGAAAATATCGTAAATTTGGCAAATATTTTTCACGATACGTGGCTCGTCTTGTATGTGGCAGAACATGTGCAAATTACAACTGTCCGGGGCATACGAAACACAAGGTGCGAGTTTGTGTCCAAGGGAGACAACACCAAATGTCTTCTGGCCCATTTTACAGCATGGTGTACACATTTGCGAATCGTCATGCACCAGTTATAGTGAATAGTTTACGACGTGCTCCGGACGATGACAAAACCAGCAACGTGGTAAAATCAAGTAATCAACTGCATGCAACCAGCATTTAGGTTATGTATGTGAAGTATTATGATTATATTCAGGCACTATCCCCAATCCTGAAAATTTATTTGAGCAGCGGATTGCACTGCGATTTGCTAAGGGGGTCTGGGGGCATGCCCCCCCCTCCCCTCCCCCCCCCCCCCCCCATAATTTGTTTTCAATTCTAGATGATCTGTGCTTCATTCCGACGTATATTTAGCATTAAATAGATCATATTTTCCCCTGGAAAAAAATGCTACAATTAGGAAAAATTGGCAACATAATCGATTTCAATTTAAAATAATACTTGCAACAAGAAGTCAGTACATGTACAACAGGGATTCCGCTGGGGAAAATAAAAGAATGACACTTAAAAAATACGTCATCTCGTCTGGCATACATACTCCCAGTACAGAGCCCCATAGTGGACATGGATTTGTTTTTAATTCGTTCCCTCGAATTGACAATTCATTCCCACAAAATAACAATTTGTTCCTTCAATTTAACAATTCAAACAACTTCAAAATAGATCAAAGTGTTGCGCACGCAGCTGGTAGCTAAAACAATTTGTAAGAAAGAATTGTTAAATTGGGGGAACAAATTGTTATTTCGGGAACGAATAAATAAAAAAGAATTCTACGTCTGCGGGCTCCGTATCCAAGCGTTATGAACTTGTATTGCAGACAAGGATTGTGCTCAGATGACTGGACACATGTACATGTACAAGGCGAATTTATTTAACCCTTACACTACTATCTTAGTTTTTGTCGTCTGCCGTTTATTTTCTATTTTTAGCATTAACAACATGCTTTGACAGCACTTTACAATAATTTCCATTGGAAATGATTTGGAAGTGCCGTCAAAACATGTATTTATTGAGAAATAAGGCAATATATAAATTGAATACAACAAATCACATATGTGTACATAATTTACTGACAAGTTAAGTACAGCACAATAGTTTATTTCTTTGAACTGTCATCGTCGGCGAACGACTTGATGAGGTCAGCCCGTTTCTGTGCAATACGCTCTTCCCGGCGTCTCCTCGCCTCCTTGACCTTGGTTCTTCTCGTCTCCGCGATGTCGCTGTGGGAAGAAATACAAAGGAATATAGACCCTAGTTATCAGAGGAATAAAATTATAAACGTGCATCTGGTTTCATTTCAGAAGTATACGCTGTGACCCCCGTTCGACCCGTCTCGTATACCACCCCCCCACAACCTGGTCAGACAAATAAAAACTTCCAAAGTATTTTTTTTAAAAGTAATTTGACTTTGGACGGCATTACGAAAACTACATACCCTTGACATACTTTGTATGCCAGGGGTAATAAGTCCCATGTTTCCAGTGACAGCCACCACACACAGTGACGTACCTGAGCATCTTGGAGCGGGTCTTCTCGGCCTTTCTCTTGTGGATGTGTTCCATCAACACCCGCTTGTTCTTGAAGCCGTTTCCCTTCGATTTCAGGTACAGTTCGTGGTACCTGTAATATATATATATATATATATATATATACATGTACCCGCCCACTCTGGTTTGTTTGTTTATTGGTGTTTAATGGCCTATCAACAGCGAAGGTCGTGTGAGGCAGGGCAAACAGGTTCAATTTGAACCCGTTTGCCCGGCCTTGGCTTATACGACCTTCGCTGTTGGTAAATCAATCCTGTTTAACACACAGCATTGGGGGGAAAATCCCAAAATCACAACGGAATATTTAGAGAAAAAAATATATTCAGCCCTGAAATTAGAATAACATGACCTGGTGCACAAAGTCACTTGGCCCCTTCACATAAAATAGGATTACGAATAATCGTAATACTCACATAAGGGGTATAACCAGATTCAACTGTCACATACAAAATGCCAAAGACATATATGTGAGGGCCAAACCAGGTTTCCAGTTGGAATTCCAGTATGGACGAACCCCGATTGTCAAACTACCCATCACATGCTCCCACCCCATCCTCTGGTTTGCAGACTGTCCGGTTTCAGATCTACTTGCGCTCTTAGTCTATTGCAGCTTGACAATGATATACGAGACAAGCAGTTGAAGCCAGCCATGTGAATTTGTACCTATGATTTTACACTACTTTTACAGAAACCGCAACATTTTCTGTACACCATATCGGCATATCCACTGTTGATGAATTCTATTCCGCATTTGATATGATCATTTTGTCAACTTTGGGCATCATTTACGGAAAATATCAAATTTTGTAAATATTTTTCACGAGATATCGCACATCTGAGCTTATGTACAAAATGTCATGCACATGATATCAAGTTTTCCAGGCAAGGCAATGTTTAGGAAAAGAAACTCAATATATCAGGTAAATGAGTAAGCTTAACCCTTAGACCACTACACACAATAATTGTGTCTGCCGTTGCTTGTATATCTTGCCTTATTTCTCAATAAAAACATGGTCATTTCCAATGGAAATGATTCTGAAGTGCTGTCAAAGCATCATGTTGTAAATTATTCTAAAGTGCTGTCAAAGCATGTTTTTGATAACGAATTCCACCACGGAAGCGGTAGCGCGCCTGCAGAGGCATTTGACCGTGAACATTACAAGTAAATAAATGACCTTGACCTTGAGAATTTGGATGTGGGGGTGTGCGTAATGAGTGAGTGAATAGGGTTTAACGTCCGCTTTTCTGACATAGAGGTACAAGCCTCAGGGAGTCTACACGCAGACGGGTCAACGGGGTCGTGTCCCGTATCCACCTGTCCGAGGGGGGTAAATCCCAACTTCAGAACTCAATATTTACAATCAAAATATATATTCAGTCCTGAAATTAGAACAACCTGATCTGGTGCCAGGCCCTCGCCACACCAGCATCATTTATCCCATCCCCTAAAAGTAATAGGATTAGTGCTAATCTTACTTTTATATATATGGGGCATAGCCTGACTCGACTCTCACATACAAAAAATGTACATGAGGGCCAAATCCGGTATAGTGGGTTCCGGAAAGTATGAACCCAATCGTTAAGCCAGTTTAGTCGCCTTTTACGACAAGCAATGGCTACTGCAGCACTATTCTCAGGATCAGTTGATCCCGCCCCGGTGCCTGCACGAGGCATGTGTGCGTAATGAAGCATCATCCCTAGACAAACATTGATGTGAAATATTATGAAAGTCTGGCAAGGGGTTAAAAGAGATATTGTGAAAAAACAATAACCAACGCATTTGCCTTACAAAAAAACAGATGACAGAAAAAGCGCCGACTATGGTCGCGCCTCTACTAAAGCAGGCGCGACAACAACAAGAGCTGTAGGAGAACAGCATAGCTCGACTACGAGGGTTGTCGATGTACACATAGCTTGACAAATAAGGTGGCCGCGGCCTGCATAAAAACCTTAACCCAAGGTTGACTAAAAACCGTAACCAAGGGCAGGGATTGAAATTTCACTCGCCCAGCTCGCCATGGCGAGTGCTTTTTGTGGCGGTCGAGTACTTTCTACAGGCACTCGCCCAGTTTGGCGAGTGAAAGATTTGGTCAGGATTTTTTTTTGGAAGAAATTGCCAATTAATTCCATCGATAACAGCCAACAAATGGTATTAATTTGTTGTTTACAGTTTACGTCAATTTGGGGAAAGCAAGATTCAAGCAGTGTCTATGTACACGGTTACGGGTAGAATCGCTAGCGATTTTGAACACGGTCCATGTCGGGCAAGTTTAATTCACTGATTATTTGTCGGCTGTACGCGGCCGGGCTAACAAATAATATGACTGCCAGTATAGACTAGTGTATACACGGCCACATATATCGTCTCATATACAGTTGGGTTAACGCGCATTTCAGACGCCGAACATAACGGGTTGGGACGAAACGGTCGGCGCCGTGTCCGAAACCATTGAATTTAGTAATTAAGGCAGCACGCAGCGCATGCAAACATAGCCACTATAAAGTAAACAAAATCTATGTCACTCAACGCTTACAGAAAATAAGAAGTGTGCAAGCCTCTGAGCAAATTCGCTGCTATTTGTTTGTTTATGTTCATTTAATACTTAAAATATAAATAACAATAATAGTGAATATGTCTCATACGTTTTGGTAATGATCATATGTAAAAGCATTTTTTTTTTGTAAAGGATTTTTTCAACCCCTGAAGGGAAATTAAGTAATTCAACGTTAAATGTAGGTCAATGTCAGATATAGGTCAGGGGTTATTGATGTACATCACTAGGAGATGAAGTTTTCCAAGTATGGTTGCTGTAGGCCCAGGAGTATTCCATATACAAGCTTGACTAAAAACCTTAACCAAGGGGAAATAAGTAAGTAATCCAAGGGTGTAAGTAATCCAAGGGTAAAAGTAGGTCAAGAGGTCAAATATAGGTCAGGGATTATTGATGTACATCACTAGATGAAGTTTTCCAAGTATGGTTGGTGTAGGGCCAGGAGTATTCCATATACAAGCTTGACTAAAAACCTTAACCAAAGATAATTAAGTAAGTAATTCAAGAGGAAATGTAGGTCAAGGTCAAATATAGATCAGGGGTTATTGATGTACATCCCTATGAGAAAAGGTTGTCCAAGTATGGAGTCAGTATGCACAATAGTATTCCATGTACAAGCTTGACTAAACAACTTAACCAAGGTTGACTAAAAACCTTAACCAAGGGGAACCTTAACCAAGGGGAATTAACTAAGTAATTCAAGGTTAAATGTAGGTCAAATATAGGTCAGGGGTTGTTGATATACATCACTAGGAGATGAAGTTGTCCAAGTATGGTGGGTGTAGGGCCAGGAGTATTCCATCTACAAGCTGGACTAAAAACCTTAACCAAGGGGAATTAACTAAGTAATTAAAGAGGAAATGTAGGTCAAGGTCAAATATAGATCAGGGGTTATTGATGTACATCACTAGGAGATGAAGTTGTCCAAGTATGGTGGGTGTAGGGCCAGTAGTATTGCATATACAAGCTTGACTAAAAAAGGCATGACGGGGAAGCCGGGGTGTCAGACAACATAAGCTCCAACTAGTCTTTGAATAGTCAAGCTAAAAATGGAAAATAAACAGCAGACGACAAAACAAACATTTAAGATAGTGGTGAAAGGGTTAATGTTCTTTACATCAACAAGAATGTGGTATGATGCATCATCACATCGACGTCATTCAAGCTGAACATGATACTAATAAACTAGAGTTCTTAGAAGCAGGACGGGTGTTTCATTTATGGAATGGTGAACAGTGCAGATCCTGATCAGACTGTGCGGATGCACAGGCTGATCTGCATCTACACTGTTCACAAAACCCATAAGCCCCATTTCTCCAGTCATAGCCAGAGTTAAGTCCAATTCCTGACTTCCTGTTGATGAAAGCACTGGTAGAATGCTTACAGATGCTTGTCAATCTTCTTGGCCTCTCGGTATCGCTTCAGAAGTCGGCGAAGTACGCGCATACGCCTGATCCAGATGATCTTCTGGGGCATACGTGCGTTTGCTGTACCCTTCCTCTTGCCGTGGCCCATATGGCGGCCCTTCCTGCGGGCAATGATGTTCTTGCGAACGCGCGCCCGCGAGTGGACAGCCACGGGCTTTCTAATGATGAGACCATCCTTGACAAGTTTGCGGATATTCTGTCCTGAAAGCATCACGTTACAGTAGTGAAAGTGAATGGGTTTAACGCAGGGTTGGCAATTTCCCGGGAAATAAGAGTATTTCCCAGGACGGCGGGAAATACCGGGAAATATGAATCTTGGTGGTCTTTTTCATTCCAAAATGTCAAGATGAGTCTCTATATTCCCCTATATCTACTATGGTTTATATCTGTGTAGACTGATAAGCCTACAGGTAAAACATTCTGCAATAAAAAAATAAATAATAAGTTTATTTAGAGAAAAAAAAACATCATTATTTTGTAGACAATTTTCTTCCCTATTTACAAGTCTATGTTAAGTATTTGCCAACTGTCTATTTTATTGTATATGAGAACACCCCTCATTACTATAGTAACCTGCCACTAATAAAAGCTGCTTTTGGAATTTTGAGAAAATCCCTGTTGATAACGGATAATCCATGTACAGTAAGTGTAATTGTTTTACAACTTGACATGACCATATACAGACCACCTGGGTTCTTATTATACAGTATGACACAAAAGGCCGACAATTAACAGCCTGTTGTCATAGTCTGATGGTTTATTAAAGTATATTAAAGTCCCATCAATGTACATGCAAATAAGTAGACATTAGTAGGCTTTTGGCTAATTTTAACGATTTTAGGTACTGTATCTCATACGTACCATCGTGGCCCTTAGTCTTCATGTTAAGTAAATGTCATAATAATAAGTAATACAAATGCAAAGCATAAAACAACAGTACATTGTCAGTCATATAAGACTTGTAAAGAGACTGTATGCACATCATGCATGCTAAGATCATTTATTCTCATTTCTTGATACTGAATATTAGTGTGGTAGAAGGTTGACAATTAACAGCCTGTTGTCTAAACATAGTCTGATCATGATGACGTTGTGAATTGTATCTAGCAGACACTCAGATGCTTCCTAAAAATGAAGTAATTTACAAAAAAATAATACAACCAAAATATAAATGTCATGGTTGCCAAATATTCCACCTGATGAGTACCCCTAGTTGGAATGAAACAGATCTATACATTGTAATTAACCCCTATATCTAATTATTAAGTTGTTGATTGTTTAATTAACTATTACTGAGCTTAAAACTTATCAAAATTTATATTTCCCGGTATTTCCCACTTTGGGGAGTATTTCCCGTCCTATTTCCCGGGACGGGAAATACCGGTATTTCCATTTCCCACCGAGGATTGCCGCCCCCGGTATTTCCAGGCCAACCCTGGTTTCCACCCACAACCACTGGTATTGAAGTCCAGCTCTGCTGTTGGATTGCTCTTATATCTGAATTGCAGTTAAAATCATTTTAGTTTAGAGAGGTTCCAGTGTTGTATGCTCTAGAGAATATGTGCCATGGATCTATTGTACACTCAATCTAGACAGTGCAGAATACAAAGTGCAAACAAGTACGGTCGTGTGACGAGTTGATGACGGGGTTTTCTCCCAGTGATACATGAATATTTCTGGGTAATGTCAGTGTTTGTTGATGCTTGCAAAGAAATCAAACATGTCTTCGATTGTTTCTACACTATGGAATCCATACACAGGATCCATTCAGATGCCGGTTTACAGGTCCCACTGTACTCAACTCTTTAACACTTTCCATGCTCACTGGTGCTGCACTCCATGTTGGCGTCAAACGTTTCACGTTGAAATAGACGCAAATTCCCATTCAATTACATGTAGAACATACTGCATACACACATTTTTGTCAATTCCTGACAAGGTTGCATAGGTTACAAAACAAAATATGTTCACTGAACACGGATACTCCACATATCTCTTTGATAATAAACGAGACAAAATT
The DNA here is from genome assembly GCA_029237695.1 of Conchocele bisecta. Taxonomy (NCBI): domain Eukaryota; kingdom Metazoa; phylum Mollusca; class Bivalvia; order Lucinida; family Thyasiridae; genus Conchocele; species Conchocele bisecta. The sequence goes on from CM055266.1 coordinate 1,563,686, forward strand.
CCAAGTTGAAAAGGGGAGATAACTATTTAAGCTGTTGCATTGGGGGGGAAAATCCCAAAATCAGAACCAAATACATACAGAGAAAAAGTTTTACGAGTCACAATGCAAAATTTATAAATTCCAAGTCGAAAAGGGTGAGATTGAAATTGAAATAAACTTTGCGCATCTACTCATCAAAAGGAAGGTACATCTGTACATAGCAAGTTTCATGTCTGTAGCTAGTATGGTTTAAAAGTTTTACTTACGACTTACATGGTTGGTGACGGACGGACAAGGGTAACACTAAACGCTCCTCCACTATTGTGGTGGGGCATAAAAATGTGTTTATCATGTGATAGCTCTACATTTTGTAAGTAGAGCCGAGTTGCATCCAGTCAGGAAACCGGTGCATTTTTTGACGGGAAACATTTTATGTCGGCGAGGAGTGCAGCACCAGTGACCTTGGTGATGCTAGGAAGCTAATGTGCTATAAATGGTTAAAAAATAGCAGATGACAATTGATTATATTTTCATTAATTTCTCCATGCAAATATCATGAATATGTCTTGGAATTTCGTTAGAATTAGCCTTTGACCATATCACCAACATACTTACTGGAGTTTGCGTTGGCAATTTCGTTGGTTTCATTGGGATCCAGCCATACTTTATTCTTGCCACACTTTAACACTGTGGCTGCAAGCCGTTTCTGCAACCGGAGTGTGCTGAAACAGTTTCAATGAAATTATTGGTGGATTTTATATACCGACCAATATCTGACAAAGCCGACCTTAATTCATACGGGCTCCAGATAAGCTGCATATTTCAAAATACTCGATTAGAGGTCACATTATACATTACGACTAGTTTCGTAGGCGTTTCGACTTACCAGTCATTTGTACTTTTACTGAGGAGTCAAAATGCTAACGAAACTAGTCTAACGGAGCAAGCACAAGATAAGCTATTTGGATAAGACCAGCCCATCTGCCAAGAAACAAGGCCAGCCTGCTTTCCCGGACAGGACCAATCCGTCTTCCGAAGGATCAAGTTCAAGCACAAGGCCACCCAGGGATCTTTGCTGAATAAACAAGTTTGTCTATTCCCAGAATATTCTGGATTGATATCCACCTCTTCTTCCTTATTATTATGTTACTCCCTTCCTCGGGCTGGATCGTGATGGCTGTTATTTGTTCACTGGCATTTTTTAATAAAACTGAACATACCATAAAGAATCTAATAGGACGCCCGTGCGTCTATTAGAATCACCACTGGCTCCGAAGTCCTGGGTGGGCGTTACAACATATATGGCATTTAATAGAGGCAAGTGTTTTATCAGCAATGGGAAAATGATAAAAAATATACAATTTTCTACTATCTTAACAAAAACAAGTCCAAGATACGTTGCTCTCAAATGTCTCGACAGACTATTGTTCTGTCCGTCAGTTTATTGACATTTTGGACCACTTTGGTCAGTATGGTACACTAGGTAAAAATGTTAAAATACTGGTAATGTGTATATCAAGCCAGTGTCAATCATTAATGTTGATCAGATTTACGCCTATGGACGTTTCGGACCATCACATACCATATCAGCGTGATTAATTTCGGGGGTGGGGGTGGGGGGGGGTAAAAATGTTAAAATACTGGTAATGTGTATATCAAGCCAGTGTCAATCATTAATGTTGATCAGATTTACGCCTATGGACGTTTCGGACCATCACATACCATATCAGCGTGATTAATTTCGGGGTGGGGGGGGGGGGGGGGGGGGGGGGGGGGGGGGGGGGGGGGGGGGGGAGGGGGGGGGGGGGGGGGGGGGGGGGGGGGGGGGGGGGGGGGGGGGGGGGGGGGGGGGGGGGGGGGGGGTGTGGGGGTGGGGGTTGGAGTTTTCCCCCCAAGAAAATTTTGACATCTAGGGTTAAGTCAAACAAATAATTCATCTCGAAATTGTCAACACGAGTATGCTGAACGATCCTGCTGAACACATATCTGCAAAGCATTGCATAATCAATGTACGAAAAGTAAAAGGTATTATGTTGGTATTTTATAAAAAAATAATACCAATTTAACACTTAATTCCTCATTTCCCTGATTCGGTCAAAGGTTTTCTTGACAAAATGGGTCGTGTGTTTATATCGACCGGCAATTATCGCACGCTTACCAGCGGCGGCCATTATTACTATTGAAAATTAACCTATATTTCTATTGTGTTAATTCTTAATCACTGGATTGTTACTTTTGGATTTGCTAACAGGTAGGTCCGGGCTGGGGTGGGCGTGTGCCGTTGTGGTGTGTGAATTTTTCGGTTGGAATCAAGTTAACATTAGAGTAGTTGCTAGGACATTGTTTTGTTATTATTTTCCATATCTCTGAACTGTGAGACACAAATGTCTCTTTCCTGCATGTTGTGGCTGTTGCAGTCTCAAACTACGCATGCTTCCGGCTTGATTTACGTGTTATTGTTTGCACCTGTTGTATCATGTTTGTGTATAACGCAGTCGATTTAGAACGACCGGAAATGAAAAAACTTTCGGATAACTTCAGTTTCGATTAAACAACCCGGATGATAAAGCGATGAATTACGCACATTTTTACCGTGTAATGTGGTGTAGCGATATAGTGCAACCTGTTGCCTTTAAAGTGGAAAACATGTAAAAGTTAGATGGGGTCCATTTTCTGTAAAGGCGTTTACAAAATTGCAGATAAGTGCCAGAGGTGTGTGCGGACAATTTTCCTCAATACACAAATGACCGGCGGACGAACGGGTTTTAGTGCGAAACGACACATTTTGTCTACCCGTTAAACGTGCTAATAATTCTTTGAAGAAACAAAAATTATGTATTCCTAAAATATGTGAATGGTCGGTGTATATTAGAGTTGCTAAAACTGTATGTAAATGTGCAGAACAAAGGTTATTTCATTAAATTTCTGGAACGGAGAATTTACCTCATGGCTGCAGTTTCACGTTGTTGCAAAAAAGGAAGTTGACCAAACCACAGACAACTAATATCACTACGCAAAACCAGCTATTGCTATTTTATTGCATATTTCAACTATTGTTGTTTTGGAAATATCATTTTATATCATAATATGCTTATTTATAGTTTTTATATTATTTATAAATGTACACATTTCGTAGTATGCATGCACTTTTATGGTACTATATTTTGTTCGCATTTATACAATTTAACTTGGCCTATTTACTTCTAAACTGGTTCCCAGAAGAATCAGAATTCTCTCTTCGGGCCTAAATTTACTCGGCACCGTCGACGTCTCGGCATTCTACACCTCGGCCCTTCAGCGGCATTCACTCGTCGGTCATGCGTAAGGTCTACACAGTCACAGTATGGAGCGAATCTAAATAGGAAATGGTACTCAGTTTTTAATTCACTGCTAATCACAGTTTAAACGTGACGGTTTGGGGATTCAATAGTGTGGCCGTGTGAAGTTTTCATTAGCCACCAGCCGATCATACTAAAATTTGGAGGCACTTTTGTTCCGAGCACATATACCATCAGGGCCGTAGCCACGCTGAGGCGAACCGAGGCAGTTGCCTCGGTAGAACTTTTGCCGATTTGTTTTGTTCACGATGCGGGTCGCGCTACGCGCTCCCACTGGATACATGTACGTTTCATAAGATTTGCATCAGTAGATTTTTACCTCTGGCTACGGCCCTGCACCATAGACATATGTATGTGTTTCTGATATAACCCAAATTACATGACATTACATTTTGGTCCCCGGTAGCTGTTCGATCACAGCTCTGAAGTTGTCATTACTTGCCGGAGGAGGTGGTTTTTCCCGGGTACTCCGGTTTCCCCACCATTCATCTCACGGCGTAATGCAGTTTAATTAGGCCTAAATTGGCCGCCCGCATTACTCTTGACTAAACATTATTGACTGTAATCTGCATCGTCTGAAATCAAACTTTAACATTTTGGACCATATGGTATACGTACGTGACCATAATGTCCTTATCAATTCCACGAAACTATAAACTGTAGCTCGGAAGGCTAAGCAACTGTCAGCCTGATACTTATAATCACACACACGCCACTCACTAATATATGGACAGTTACTATATATGCCGCCATGTATTATCTTCTCTTTTTCTTTCGTCTTCAGAATATGTGAAACAAATAAATTGTCATCTAACCAAATAACAACAGCTAGTACTGGGCCCAAAAACATATTACTGCATGCATCATACTTTGCATAACCAATATCGATCATGCCCTGCCTGATATATGTTTTGCCCTGACCAACCCTCAAATAGCATCATCATATAGGATATAACACTGTTACGTCTGAGTCTCCATATATCACATGCACTCACACTCGGCCCTGTTCACGGTCTGACATACCTGCTTCGTGCGATAGGAGAATAAACTAGCCAGGTTAAATTAACCGCCTCATTGTCTCATTCGGAAATAAACGGGCCAACTGTCATTGGCCTGACACTTTTTGGGATCAAATACCCGGGTTTGGAAGGTCCTCGAGCCAATTCCTACCCTTAAATATGTTTAAAAAAATGGCATTACGTTTAAGGTGGCCGCAACGTCGGACTGCGGATCGGGAGACATTTTTTTTAAATTCCAAGATGGCCGCCATCACATGTAAAAATTACTATACTCACTATAACTTACAAAGTATTGGTGCTATCACCAGGAATATGGGCTATATATACCCATGTTTTCAACCATGAGGGATGCCTTAAAACATATAGTTTTTAAAATTAATTAAACCATTGCCATTGGGATAAAATACAATATGGCCACCATAAATCATATACATGAATAATGGTTACTAGAATCTATCAAACTTTAGTCTTACCTAAAACGTTGAGCCCTAGATACAATATGCACAACACTTCTGAAACAATATTTTCTTTATTTTGTAATAATATATCTATAGTAGTTGCAATAGGTAATAGAGACTAGACGTTTACATTTAGATCCAGATGCTTATTGTACAGCGCATGTAACTGCGATGTTTGAAAGTGAGTTGCGTGAACAATAGAATATTACTGAATGATTACATCAGCGTGTTATCATTTACTATGTGTACTAGTATAATTTAAGAATAGCTATTCATTCTCTTCAATGTCATCATCATCATCACACTGTGTATGTGTTAATGGGTTTTTGCATGTTTCTCTACCACCACAAAGGCAAAACATGGTGCAGCCGATTATAGAACAGCTACACGATGCTGTTTGACAGTTTCGTGTTTTGCAATCGCACCGAATTAACTTCAGTACAAATGAAGAGGCAAGTTCTGTGCCAACGCGTACATTGTATACAGGGATACATTGTACGCGTGTTCGTCTCCCAGCCATACTTACATGGGTCCATTGCTGGTGGCGAATCCATAAGTGCCGACTTCCAAATTGCCACTTGGAGATGACATCGGAGAAAGTTTTCCTCAAACGCCTCACTGGTCGGAGGTAGGGAACATATAGTTTTGGTGACGATGCCCCACTCTTGCCTGTTTTTAACTTTCACAGTGTCAATCTACACTGTGTCATGCTTGTGCACATCATCTCCACCACTTTCCCATATGCAGCGCACATGAACTGCGTAGCTTGTGTCAGAACAGTTTTCATACTGGCATGTACATCACCAATACTAGTTAATGAGATGTTTCCTTTCTTGGCGACTTTGAAGATCTGCCCCAGAAAGTCCATGAATGGCAAGCAGGTCACTGGCAGATATCCTTAATTGTGTCTTGCTGCAGCTGCCCGTATGTCAACCACATCTCTGCCTTTTATTGGTGATGACATGGTAATTGGTGCTTGATTTGTGCACTTGTCAGCGTAGTGGTGAATAAATAAGCAAAATACATCAGTGTCATCAGATACAACATTAACCGACTTGTCCTGAATGGAAGTTTCAATTGCATGCTGCACAATTATGTCATCTGCTTCCTCGTGTGAAGAGCAAAGATCATTGTGATTAATCGTAACTCCATGCGCAATCTCCACAGGAATATCTGCGATGCCAGCAATGACCAGGCTGTGTTTCTGTGTGGTGGTTATGTGGAACTCTGGAACTAGCAACCCTTCTGATAACATTGTATTCAACTGGACTTTGTTTTTTGTTACAGATAAGAGCAAATGTTTTGGAGGAGTTGGAATTTCAGGAGTCCATGTGTGTACCCGGCTTGAAGCCGCTCTATGCATCCGCGTGGACGTCTTAAAGGTACATGTCCATTCAGTAGGCACAAACTGTTCTTTATATCAGAAACATCATCTAAGAAATTTCTGGCAAAATAAAAATTCATTCACCATTACCCTATGTAATGATTGGCAGTATTATACATGTTATATCAGACCTAAATTTACACACTGATATCAGGGGCGATAACCGTGTTTCATTAAAATGTTAACGGACATTACTATTTATTCTCTGTATTTAGTTTTTGATGTGCAATGATCATATATTATACCCTGTCGAAAATATTATTTGTTTAGGTGACGCATTTAATTAATATAAATAATGAAACAATATGATGCCTCATTTGCATATGAAAATACCCTGATACAAACGCGCGTCGCTATCAGTAAAATAAATATTACTAAATGATTATATCTGTATAGCGGGCACTCGTATTTTTTTTAGAACTGGTGGAATAGTGACATAATTACACACTTATTTAGTTCACATAAAGAACATTTTGTGCCTACTGAGTGGTCATGTACCTTTAATGCTACCCGCATAATACCTGTCAAATACCAAAGCAACATTCCTCTCAAGCAGTGTTTTACGTACAAATGATTGGAAAGAAGTAATATACGCATGGCGCTTGACCTTGTCAATGGCCATTCAAGTACCCACAGTAACGCAGACACATCATAAATCACTGTATCTGACATCGGGTAACTTTGTGCCGGTACAGTCACCTGCATGATGGTCTTCAGTGTGGGCTTGTTATTTGAAACCTTCATTTGGCCATCTGGATAAAACATTGATGGAGGATAGGCCTCTAGTTCACAGGAAAGCACGTCATCAGTGTTAATATCAAGTGTACTGACCAACAACCCAATGGTACGGGCATATATCAGTTCCTGGTCATAAACCCTTTCCTGTCCAACAAGGATATGTTTCTTTTTCACTTCCATGGTCACCGCAACCTTTGGCAATTTGTCCTAAAATGAACATGTCCACCCATTCTTAAATTCTGCCATTTGTTTCTGGCCAATGGTAATGTCATCATCTGCTGTCACCTCAGGGTTGGCTGTAACAACGTTCATTAGAGCACCATCTGGATGTGACATATCATCCAGTGGATGTATAACTCTAGCGAGAGTTTTGCTGATACTACATCGGTCTCGTTGATCGTACTCTATGCGGGACTTGGCTTCTACTTTGTGATGAGTATGCACATTGACGTTTTATTTGACATTGTTCATCGTGGTTAGGTCATGAGACAGCTCCCAACAGGTGGCAAAACTCAAAGCCCAAATCACCATCTGATTCCAGTCAGTTGCCAAGCCAATGGCTAGGACTGTGACACAGGCGCATGTATGTCGTCTCAATGAACATATCTTTCCACATTGCATTGTATACTCCTGGTATGCGACGAACAAATGCACCATGCTGAAGCTTCTTCATTAGGTCAGGATCCATTCCCGTCATGTGATGGACATAGAACAATCCATTTCGAGCATAGTTGTGACAGCCAGCTGCATATAAATATGGCAGCATTCCCTCAGTCGAAGCCATATGAAAGCCAAAATCTCCCTCGTATGCCGCTCTTGAAAATAACATCATGATTATGACTGGCTTAATCAGATGATCGCTCCACAGTTTAGTAGTCCGGCTGCCAGAGATACGCTCGTCTAGGGCCACCACGAGGTCACATAATGACTCAACACTCTCTTCCTGAACTACAGTGCTGGTAAGTTCTTCTGCCACCATACGCAGCGTCCGAAAGTTCTGTGGATATTTATTTCCACTGAGCATTTTGTCAACACTCTCAAACGTATTTGCCAATATCTCCTTCAATCAACGTCCACCCATAATCACTGCGATGGCATGTATGAAATTCATCAGCATATGTATTCCCCCTAGAATCGGTACTACACAGGGAGGGGGAAGGGGGCGGGGGGTCAATGGGAGGGAGAAACGACACATCTGTCGTAGGTTGTGGAATCATCCCTGCTTCACGGCATAACCTAGTGTTGTACCCATTGTAGTCTGGACATTTAGGGTCAGTTGCAACATCATGAAAGAAAGCGAGGTCATTCTCCAGTGCTCTCCTCTGACTGATGACTTGACTGGTTAGTAACCAACGTGGTGGTACATGATTTAGAGCAATATATGATGGCATAGGAGGCTTCTTAGGCCCATATATAATACTTAACCTCTGGTATGTCGTATATGTTACTGACCTGGAACAATCTTCCATTCTTTGACAAGGGATTGTTCTCCATTGGACAGAATCATTGCTTGGTAAACGAACCTGTGTCATGATCATAGCTAGACAGTGGCAGCATGTTTTACAATTGGGTGAAGAGATTTCACAGTCAAAGTTGTCACATACACAATGCATGAGGTTGCCAGTAAATGCAAATGTAAAGTAGCATGTTCGTGCACTACCATAGATAAATGACGATAACACTAAATACGCTTTAAGTTAATCACATCTAGGATCATAATAATATATTTTACAACTACTATACATCATGTTTTATAATGTATTGGGGTGTTTGGGGTCCAAATGTGAATTCTACCCTATTCATATTTATCAAATTGTATGCTAATTATTTCTCTGCATCAATTGTGTCTGAAAACATGGCTAGAATGTATGGTGCCAGAAAATATGTATGTGAAAATCATATTTGACGATTTATGGCGGCCATATTGATTTCAGAAATTAAGGTATTGGTCTGATAATAAAATTCCACATTGGTTGAAAACAGTGATGCAGAGCCAAACTAATTTGCTCTAGTGTCATTAGTTTGAAAGTTATGTTGATATTAGTAATTTCATGAGATGATGGCGGCCATCTTGAATTAAAAAAAAATGCCACAGGGTAAAATTTTGCACATGACCCTAGAATTGTCATCTAAGACCCTTGTGAAGTAATTCCAATAAAAACAACAACTTTATACTACATTTCCATCATGTGATCTATTTTAGCAAAATTCCTCCTGACTAAATGGCCGATTCTGCGTAGCCTAGCTAGTCCTATCGGATGTGTCCCGATCGACATTCAAGGTCATCGAGCCAGTGCCGTAGTTAAATCAAAGCATTTATTGCATTGCATACGAGTTTATGATGGACTGGTATTTCCAAATGTGTATTTGATGAGCTCTTTGTTTACTTTCTACTTTTTGGAAAGCTTGGCTAATCTACACTTTATTCGGTGAGTTTATATAATATTTTATATAAATTACTGTCAATAAGAATATTGCGAACTATGAATGTGAACGTCTAGCGGATTATGGCTAATTTTTTGTTACATTTTATTCTACAAATCTAGGTCGTTAGCTGCAGGTGGTTATAACGCGTGGCAGTGTCAGAAAGTCAGAGAAATAAAATTGCTAGGAAAACAAACAAAAATGCCAGTAAATGCCTATTATTAGAGGATATACATTTCAAGGCATTTTTTTTCATGACAATTTTTATTTCTATGACTTTCTGCTGCTTGCTAACATATTTTTTTTTTCTTTTTTTTTTTAACAATTTTACCATCCGTGTCACGCGTTATTCACTTGTGCTGCAGTGTAAACGGTATAGAGAATACATTGCCCATAAAGCGGGAAACATGCAGCTATAGGAGGTACTTATTGCATGTGTGTAAAAGTTATGATCAGAATATAATAGTTATTCCGGAAGGCCAATATACTACAATTAAGGGTGTATCAGCCTGTCCTCCAGGCTCCGTACATGAAGCTGATATTAATAATTAAATACAGTGTATATGAAGGTAATGTGTTGCAAATATCATGTACAGGCGTGGATCCCGAATACAATTCATCTGGAGAGGATCCGAACACTGTTCTCTCTATCTCTCTGAGCCAGCTCAATAGTGTATTTATCCGGCTGTTCAGTTTACGAATGGGATGTAACAATTATTGTTACACGACTGCCGTTTTTCGACACCGCTCACAGCCGGGTGCACACGTGTGCGCGTGTAGTTTGGCATTGGCTATAGACAATGCTCATTTCGGGCCCAATCATACACCTACGTCATGCATGTGTCTCATTACTAGAACGCGCCATTAAATCACCAGACCGGTTCACAACGGTCGCACTGCAATTTTGAAATTGATGCGGAGGATGGGGCACCTGCATCACGCGACGTGAACTACGGGCCGGAATATCTATGTGTAAATCACGGGTTATCAGTACCGAAAGTGCTGCATATATATGCTCAAATTGCATATTTCCGACATTCGACCATGTCCAGCCGTGGGTAAACATTTGGCGTGGTACGAGGGAACTGTTTTGAACCCGCGGCCTACGGCCAATGGATTCAAAAAGTTCCCTCGTGCCACGGCAAACTGTATACCCACTGCTAGACATTGTTGAACCTAATATTGTTACATGCCACCGTTAACAGCCGTGTTCAAACGTACAGCGCGTGCTATTTGGGCATTTTTGGGTCAAGTCAACAGTACACCTACATACTCCATATGCGTCTCATGATGATACTAGAACGCGCTATTACGTCACCAGACATGCGAGTTCACAACGGTAGCGTTGATGCGACGTGCATCACGTGACGTGTGCTACGGCCCCGGAATATGTATGTGTAAATCAGCTATTTGGAATATAGTCGGTTCATCATTTCTTGATTGAGTGTGATGAATTTGTAACTTCAAGAGAACACAGACGGATGAATCTGCTCCAGCTCGAGAAGAGCTGGAATAATGTTCGACCTGCAATCCTGGAACAGGAAGAGTTGTCAGAAACTGATTTCCATTCATAACAAGAGCTGTCAGAAGACAACGAAGCACGCCCTGTGGTGCTTTAGTTTAATGAATATAAACAAGCTGAGTGAAATGAAAAACAAATTAAAATAAATCCCCCCCCCCCCAATGTTAAGTTTGTGAAAGCGCTAAAATTGTTACATAGACATTGGGGTTAACGTGGATTTGAGAGTAATGGATTTGGCATGGCATGATAGAGAACCATTAGAGGAAAGACTGTGTGAAATATCAAGAAGTGGGGTGACAGGAAACAGGAATTAATACAAATGTCCCCCAATGTTAAGTTTGTAAACTCCAAAGACCGTGACCTTGACATTGACCTTGGGGTACGCAGAGATCTGAGGGTCGTTGGTTTGGCACGACATGATAGAGAACCACTAGTCAAAGGCATGTGTGAACTATCAAGAAGTGGGGTGAAGGAAATTATAAAAAAATCCCCCAAATGTTAAGTTTGTGAATGTACTATTACTGTGACCGTCATGTGGTTAGCTGGGGTATGATGGGCGTGGATTTGGCATAGCATGATAGAGCACCATTATAGTAAGGCATGTGTGACATATCAATAAGTTACATGAATGAAAACAGAAAGTATAAGGTATGTGCTATAGCATAAGCACTCATGCCTTCGGAAGGAGCGGTAATGAGAACACATTTTCCTCAACGATAAGTTTATGAATGCACTAAGATTGTGACATTGACCTTGGAGTTAGCGGGGTATGACGGTCGTCGCAACATGATAGAGAATAATGAGAGAAAGGCATGTGTAAATTATCAAGCAATGGGGTGAAAGGAAACTGAAATTATAACACATTTCCCTCAATGTAAAGTTTACGAATGCACTAAGATTATGACATTGACCTTGAGGTTAGCGGGGGTATGAGCGTCGTGGATTTGTCACAGCGTGATAGAGAATCATTAGAGAAAGGCATGTGCGAAATATCAAGACGTTCGGTAAAAGGAAACAAATTTTCCTCAACGTTAAGTTCACGAACGCACTAATATTGTGACCTTGATCTTGGGGTTAGCGGGGGTATGACGGTCGTGGATTTGTCACAGCGTGATAGAGAATATTGAGAGAAAGGCATGTGTGAATGTTATCAAGGAGTGGTGTGAAGAGAAACAGAAAGTTTATGAACGCACTAAGATTGTGACATTGACCTTGAGGTTAGCAGAGGTGTGGCGGTCGCGGATTTTTCACAGCAGAGATAGAGAATCATTAGAGGAAGGCATGTGTGAAATCAAGACAGACGCTGACTACGACGCCGAGTGTATGCCATAAGCACCCACCCCATTCTTCGGATGGCGCGCTAAAAAAAAGGGGGGGGTGTGTTTGTCTAAAAATATGAAAATAGCTTGCAAAAAGTGCAGATCCTATTGAGACGGCTCGTCACGAGCCGGCTCAACTGGATCTACACTGTTTGCAAACACTGCAAAGGAGGTATGTAGTGTTAAAAGAGGAAGGGAATCCTTGCAGTAGTCAGATGTAGTATGGATGTGTCGCTAAGTTACGGGGTGGGGTACAGCAATCTGGAACATCTTGTGGGCCGAGGAAATATAGTGGAAGCTGGACCGTAACAAGTCCATGTAGTGACATCCAACGCAGATAAAACCCATTTAATGCTGAAGATACACAAGTTTTCTGACCGATTTTTTAAAATAAATTTTCTGCGCATAACTATACATGCTGTTTCTACTCAATAGTAACAACATATACTTTCATTGAGAAATGAAGAAAATCTTTGTAAATTTAGATACCTATGAATGGGTATCTGTGCTAAATTAAGCATCACAACAACCATAACCGAGCCTTCTGCAAAATCACATGGCTCGTCTCATATGTGAATGTTGGAAGTAGTGCAAGGCAACTAAACATGGGGGGGGGGGGGGGGGGGGGGGGGGGGGGGGGGGGGGGGGGGGGGGGGGGGGGGGGGGGGGAGGGGAGGGGTATCACTAAACTTCGTACGACTAAAATGTTCGCAAGTGCAACATTATGATAGTCTGTAAATTGCACATTAACAATGTTTTCTTGTAAACAATTGTTGGATTTACATTTATTGAGAGCCTATGCTCAATAAATGTAAATCCATCAATTGAAATTTCCAGACGATCCCAAATTTGCAATTACGAACATTTTAGTCGTACGAAGTTTAGTGAAACGGCCCTCAGGAGCGTATGCTAGTACGGTGCATATCAGTGTTTTGTATGACAATCCGAGTCTCATTTTAAGGGTCTTGGTGCGTATGTTACACTTTAATCATTTTGGATGTGATCATTCCAGCTGGTTTTATTGTCAATATTGCTGATGTTAACACAGAGTTATATCGCATTTTCCTCTCCGACATCTTTTTACAGTAAATTTTCTTTAAACTCTTTCAAACGCGATGGATATTGCCGATATAAATTTGTATAGCGGCCAAAAACGATGACTAATGTGTTTTGTGGGTGTTCTAAAACTTGTTTACAATAATTTATTTCTTACATTCACAAGCTCCAGAGTTAGTATCTGCGTCAAAACGACAGAAGCAAACTGTACAATAAAGAGCAATCAGTTACGCCGCATTGCTGCGCTATGGTTCATAAAATTTGTCATTCCGCTAGAAAGATATTACAGGAAAATCTACTGTAACCACATCTATAAACATGACGTCACACCGTTCAGAAAGGTGTTATCACACACCAAGTTACAGTTTCCAGTACAGTGGAACCTCTCTAAACCGGACACCAATGTGATGTTTGTTCGTGATCGCATAGCACACAACTATGGCTCAGTATGATCAAATGCCTGATTTACAGTGAAACCTCTCAGGTGTCCGGTTTAGAGACGTTTCACTGTATTTCTATAACCATAATGGCCACTTGTGGTTTGTCCAACATCTTTAGAGCAGTTCATGAGATTGATTTTGATTTATTGGTGTTTAACGGCCTATCTAGTAATGTCATTTAAGGCTGAGCCAATGGGTTCGATCTCACATTTAACCTGCTGCTGTGGGGGAGGAGAATCCGAAAATCAGAACGGAATATTTACATAGAAAAAAAATATTCAGCCCCGACATTAGAATAACCTGACCTGGTGCCAGGTCCATACCACATAGTCACTTGGCCCCTTCCCCTAAAAGTAATAGGATTATGACTAATCGTACACATATTACTCATAAAAGGGGTACAACGAGATTCAACTCTCACATACAAGAATGTTTGTGTTTGTTGGGGTTTAACGGCCTATCAACAACTAAGGTCATTTAAGATCGGGTCAATGGGTTTAGTACTAAATCCAATATATTACCTGTACAAGTACACGTACATGTTCAAGTACATGTACAGATGGGGGGGGGGGAGGGGGGGAGGGAATCCCAAAATCAGAACTGAATATTTACAATAAAAAGATATATATTCAGCCCTGAAATCAGAATAATCCTGATCTGGTGCCAGGTCCTCGCCACACCAGAATCATTAGGCCCCCTTCCAAAAGCAGTAGGATCAGTAATAATCTTACTACTTTTATAATGGGAAATAACCCAATTCAACTCCCAGGTAACAAAAGAGCCAAAGATAAAAACGTACCTGAGGGTCAAACCAGGCAAATCGTGATTCCTATGAGGAACCCCTACCATTAACTTACGCCTTCAAATTCGCCCGACCAACCACCCACCACATACAAGAATGACAACGACGTACATGAAGCCAAACCAGGCAGTTTGGGAGAATACTTTTGAAAACATTAAAAAGGAAAATTGATATTTCACTGGAGTCATTGGTTCAGCTGAATTAAACCTTACTACTAATTAAAACTTGTTGTCAGCTGTTTATTTTCCATTTTCCTCATCACAAACATGTTCGACAACAATTTAGAATCACTTCTAAAGTGCTGTCAAACCATGTTTTATTGACAAAGAAGACCAGGTGTAACACAAGAGCACACACCAAGTTAAATTTCCCACATCAAAAGGCCATACAAAAGTGCTTTGGTTCTCAGATATTGCTGCTCTGAATAATCCCTGCATGTCGAACATTTTATGTCATAGATAAATAAAACTGTACTGTAAATTCGGCGCACATGATCAATAAAAAATACTACCGTGCACAAATATGTTAAATCCAATCAAGTCTGACAAAACAAAGCTTGTGATTTTTCACGTCTAAAGAGGTTATAGTAACTTTATAGAACATATTCTTTCAAAAATAAATATATATACATGTATATTAAACAAATCTGCCCTCCCGCTTCCATCCCACAAACCCGGTGTCCGAGAATGAAAGTACTTATGTTTTCTGGCCCAAGAGTTAACCCTTTCAACCCTAAGGAACTGGAATGGACTGTGATATGCTAATGTTCCAACCAATCCAATGGTCACAAAATGATTTTCAGATGCGTCCATTTATGAAAAGGGGGTGTTTTTGCTCTAAGAAATATGAAAATTACTTGCAAAAAGTGCAGATCCTGATGAGACGGCTCGTTATGAGCCGGCTCATCTGGATCTGCACTTTTTGCATAAACCGTTATAGCGGGATTTCGGGTTCAAAGGGCTAAAGATCAACACAAGGCAAGTTCATCAAGTTCTTGCTTTTATTAATTATTTTCATACATGTGGAGTATTTTCGAATCAGCAAGCACTGGTTGTATACGGTTATATTCAAGTAACGGCCAGTGGAAATAGAACTGTGTTCATTTATATACAATGTAAGTAAACATATATTTAATAATAATGAAAGTAGCAATTAAAATTGCTTTTAAAACTGTCTACCAACTAATCATACACAAAACAATAGTACAGTGTACATAGTATTTAGAATAGATTTTAGGAGTATGAAATTTTGAACACGATTATTTTTTATTTTTATTTCACAATCAACGTAAATGTTGTGACCAATCATTTTGTCGTCTGCTGTTTATTTTCTATTTTCCATTTTTATCATCAAAAATATTGTTTGACATCGCTTTAGAATAATTTACAACATGCTTTGATAGCACTTCAGAATCATTTCCATTGGAAATGATTCTTAAGTGCTGTCAAACCATGTTGATGAGACAATTCAGATGGTCGCCACAGTATAAACTTCGGACGAGAAATAAAGACAATATTTGAAATGTTCTGCATGGAAAATTGTGACTGCATTATTTAACGGGTTCAGGATATTAAGGCACTAAAAGCAAAAAGAAGTTTCTGAGCATGTACTCGAAATTCCAACTCCAAATCAAGCTTGATTGGCTCATACGGTCAATGTCATGTTAAGGGCAGCATGGATGCGTGGCATTTCTCCACAAGTATGCCGTGTTGAAATATGTAAGTAATCCTTTAAGGAAAATAGAAGTTATGACAGAATTGAGAAATTCTGGCGAAAATCTTAATATTGGAACAAGTTCAAAGTTGTGATGGTCAAAAGGTCAAGGTCATATTAAGGGCAGCATGGATGTGTGGCATTAGTCCACAGGTGTATTGTGTTGAAATATTTAAGTAATCCTTCAAGGGATATAGGAGTTATAACATAATTGAGAAACTCCGACAAACTTCTTAATGTTACCGACACACGGACGGATGGATGCAGTCCAAACAGTATAAACCTCCGGCTCTACAGAGGGAATACAATTTTAATGCAAATTGAACAAGAATCGATGCATGGCCAGTCAGCAAGGAGAGACAACGCACTGAAAACCAATAGGGTTCTTCCTCTTGCCATGACAAACATGTGTACCAAATCTACTGTCTGTTTCACAAAACCTGCCCAAATTTTACGGCTATATAAACAATGCAAAAACAATATTTTTTTGTGATAATATTAAATTATTAAAGCAAAATTTAAGAACGAGCCTTCTTTTTGTTTCGTGAAATTTGGTCAAATATTGATTTTATTGCGAAAAAACAATTTCCCCATGTTAAATCCCCATAGACATCTTCACAGAGTGAAGATGTCTATGGGGATTTAACATGGGGAATTTTTTTTAGAATTTCAGAAATACTGGAACGATTTTCAAAATTTAACTTTTGTTTTCTTAGTTAGATCATTTCCAAGATATCTAGCCAGGTTTCGGAGTCAATTTCCAATTGTTTTCATTTTTTTTACTCCTCCCAAAGCTCCTCCACTTCCTTTTCCCCCATGGACAAATTAATTTTTCGTAATAAAATCAATATTTGACCGAATTTCACGAAATAAAAAGAAGGCTCATTCTTAAATTTTCCTTAAATTTAATAGTATCGAAAAAAATATTGTTTTGGAATTGTTTATATAGCCGTAAAATTTGGGCAGCTTTCGTGAAACAGACAGTAGTTATGATCCATCAAGGACAACTCATTGTGCAGACAAGGATACGGAGTGCCAAACTTAATAAAAATGTCCAACAACGGGAGATAAGTCATCTAAAATTTATTTTGAAAAACCATAGAATTCTTTATCTTCAGGTGATGAACATGTATACCAAATTTGATTGTAGAATTCCAGTTATTATGTGCCATTGGAAATCTTTGAAAATCAACAGGCTTCTTCGTCTTGCCGTGATAAACATGTATACCAAATTTTGTTACGATACGTCAAGTAGAACTCGAGTTATTGCGTGGACAAGCTGCCCGCCGCCCACCTGTAAAAGGTGAATACGTAATACAATAAAAACAAGTATGATGTCAGATGCTCAGAGCATGAGTGCATTATCAGAGAGTCTTAAGATAAGAAATCAGAATTTCTCCAGTGCTAACTGTCATATATAAATAACGTGTATGGTGTCACTCCAACATGGCTGCCCCAGCATCGCCAGTCGCGTCCTGCGAGATATGCAGGTCATCAAGCATCTCCTGGAGAGAGATCTGGGGCGCACCCTCATCATCCGTGTCTTCAGTCTCCACGGTAATCCTCGCCTGGTCTGCAACATTGTAATTATTTATAGAGATAAATACCTCCCAGTGAGCTATTTGAAAATGAAAGTGAAAGGGTTTAACGTCCGAGCAACGTCTTTATAAAACGATTTAAACAATAATAACAGGGGATCCCGATGAACTCCGATCATAGCCCTGTAATAATTGTTAAAAAATGTCTGTCAGTCTTTAACAGGCTAATTATCCAGTAAAATCATTTTACTTACATTAAAATGGGTACAAGATTCGTTGTTGCGCTATAAATAATTTCGAAAAGATAATGTCTTAACAGAAAATGACATGTTTACCTTTCTAGCGGGGGCTCTGTTCACAACATTGAGTGAATCGATCAGTAATTATTAGCTGATGCGCGATAACGTAATATCCTACCATTGTAATTACCTTTGAATATGTTGACGTTCTTTCTGTAGGTGACGTCTTCCTCCAAGTCCTCCAGAAAGTCGGTGTACTCGCTGGAAAATAGTCAAAAAGTGAATGGGTTTATTTAACGTCCCACCAACAGGTAAGGTCATATGTGGATATCAAGATCGGCAGTTCGCCTTTCCATCAATAAAACAACCGTCCTGCTTCTAACAAGCAACATAAAATCGTTATCAGGCTATTTGATCAGGAGCTACACTGGTTACAAATCTCATCAGCCCTATTTCTCCAGTCACAGCCATATATACGTACTGTAAAATGTCCCCATTCCGTAATAACCTTAAATATTCGGATGCGAATATATAGTTTCTCACAACAAGCAATGTCTAAATATTTACGGGTAGAATGGCTGTACTAATTTATCAGAATAACAATACATTTGGACACAATTTGATTTGGGAAACCCCTATTTTATAGGGGTTTCCCAAAACAAATGGTATTCAAATATTTAGGATTATTACAGTACAGTACTTACTTCATAGCGCTGTCCGTGTCCAGGTTATGGAGGTCGTCATTCAGATGTCGCAGCTTCCACTTGCGGCGCCGGTTGCGACGTTTCTTATCGGTGTACACCTTCTTCACAATGACCACATCCGGCAGCTTCTCCTGCTTCAGCTTTTCAAAATCCCAGTTGTTGAGGTTCGCACTCGATAAATCAAACCTGCAAATGGTCACATTGATTGATTACTG
Organism: Conchocele bisecta; assembly: GCA_029237695.1. Lineage (NCBI taxonomy): Eukaryota > Metazoa > Mollusca > Bivalvia > Lucinida > Thyasiridae > Conchocele > Conchocele bisecta. Next base: position 1,582,574 of record CM055266.1, read on the forward strand.
TCTGTTCCACGTTTTGCTGCCGACAAACTTTTGGCTATTAAACATATTAAATCTAAAAGATATTTAAATAGTTTTTCATCAATAACAAAAGTCACCCTCCCCAAATTTTATTATTTGATGAAATTCCATCAAATATTGATTTTATTGCCAAAAAATTACTTTCCTATGGGAATTTAACATGGGGGCTAAAAATAATTTGTTTTTAAATATTTTTTTCATTTGTGGACCGATTTTCAAAATGTAACTTGATTTCTTAGTTACATCGTTTCCAAGCTATCGAGATAGGTTTCAGAGTCAATTTCCAATTTTTTGTTCATTTTTTTTACTCTTCCCCCACTGCTTTCTCTTTTTCCCCAGTCTTTTGGCTATTAAACGCATTAAAATATAAAAACAAATATTAAAAAGTAAGTACTTTTTTATCAATAACAAGTCACCCTCCCCAATTTTTTTTATTTGAAATTGATTTTATTGCAAAAAAAAAAACAACAACGATTTTCCTATAAATTTTCGCAATAAAATCAATTTTTTTGGGGAGGGCGACTTTTTTGTTATCGAGTACATACTTTTAAATATTTTTTTAGATTTAATGTGTTTCATATCCAAAAGTTCGACGGCAGCAAAACGTGGAACAGACAGTACGGTAGTTGATATATTTAATGGCGTTTATCGCTGTCAACAGCTATGGTCATTTTAGGACGGGTTAATTCCCTAACATTTGATTGGTTCGTAGCAAGTCTCTGTCAAAAATTTATATCCCAGTAAACTCCCACGCCAAACTACTTTCCATAACCGTGAGGCGCAGTTAAAATAATTCTTAAGAAAACGGAAAATAAACACATTTTCTTGATGAATTTATTTCAAATGCTGGAATTATAAGGAATGAATGGCCTTTTTGTGGAATTTATCGGGGATATAAGCTTGGAAAAGTCGCGGGAATACTGGACGAGGTCTTCCGGCCTTCGTCCAGTATTCCCGCGACTTTTCCAAGTTTATACCCCGATAAATTCCACAAAAAGTCCATACTCATGCGACAGACCAGTGGGATGGAAATACTATGAAAGTATTTCACACCTAGGGTGTGGTTTGAACTCACAACCTCCGGTATTAAAGTTTAGTTTAATTTTAGTTTAACGGCCTATCAACAGCTAAGATCATTTAAGGCCGGGCCAACGTGTTCAATCCGGTATAATATTTAACCTGCTGCATTGGGGGGAAAATCACAAAATCAGAACGGAATATTTACATCGAAAAAAATTATATTCAGCCCTGAAATTAGAATAACCTGACCTGGTGCCAGGTCCATACCACACCAAAGCAACTTGGCCCCTTCCCCTAAAAGTAATACGATTACGAATAATCGTGATACTGAAATAAGGGGTATAACCAGATTCAACTGACACATACAACTAGAAAATTGTTTGTAAAAGAAAATGCCTGAGCATTCACGAATACAACAGCAATCACTGAGTGGAGAAAAACATATTTTCAGAGTCGGAAAAAGGGTCACAACTGCGGATAGACCAGCGGAATAGGGAAAATTTTATGTTACACACTTATGCAATTGATGGTTGGAATGTATGCCGAGTATGAAGAGAATCGGCCAAATACTGTAGAAGTAGTTCGCCGGACAAGGGAAAGATATTTTCAGATACGAAAAAGGGGCATAACTGCGGATGGATCAGTGGGACAGGGAAAGTCTTTACGTTACACACTCCAGCACTTGATGGTAGGGCTGTTTTTCGAATATGAAGAGAATCGGCCAAAGACTGTAGAAGTAGTTCGCCGGACAAGGAAAAAATAATATTTTCAGTCGAAAAAGGGGCATAACTGCGGATGGATCATTGCTCCCACATAACACCCATTTACATTTAGAGTATTTTCATCAGCCGCAAGAGTTAAGATATTATCTACACTTGTTTAATAGTTGACTTTGCAATTGTTCAGTAGCCGATTTCACCAAAATTGCAAAGTATGCTTATCTAGCAAAGTATACTTTGAGGGAGTAATCATTTATTTTCCCCGAAATGCATTACGTCATATGATATAGAACTAACGACTGCACATATTTGATGATTAAAAGTATGCAGAATGATTATACTGCTTTTATTACATTATCACAGCCAAAATGGCTGTGATAATGTAATAAATTCAGTATAATAAAAATTAATAAATTTATTATTAAATTGAAAATTTCTCCATCAATGTATACTTTGCTAGAATTTTGCAATTTTGATGAAATCGGCTACTGGTTTCCACCTAGTGTTACTTTGATGCTACGTGAATTGTCATAACAAAAATACACGTGAACATATATGTACATACATTAAAAGAATACACATGAACATACATGAATGACATTATGTTTGCTAACCTACCCCAGGACAGTATCACCAGCACTCAGCAGATGACCAATATGTGTACGGCAGAAATACTGCTGGTCATTCGTACCCAGGTCACTCATTTTGGCCACCCATAGATCCGCCAACACATGCTGAAATAGAATAATAGAATAGTATAGCTGGGAACTAGCCATTGTGGATTAATCATTACAATGAGCAATTACAGCGCTCCAGATAAGGAATTAATAATTGAGTATTGTCACTCCATCATTTCGGAAGCAATTCGGTATTTCAAAATTTTAATTGGGTAAAATAAAATCACACTACTGTCTACACATCAACACACAGCAATTATTGAATAGTTCAATGAAAACATATCTTGGCATTTCATTAGAATTGTCTCCTTGGAGACAATTCTAATGAAATACAAAGATGTGTTTTCATAGAAATAAGAAAAATATGCTATATTGTGGTCTGTTTATTGTTTTCTACAGCATGCTACAGGTAGCACGAAATTTGCATTGTTTTTTGAAACTCGCTACTTGTGATTTCAATTGGGTCTTTGGCAATTTTAATTGGGTACTTAAGAAAATACGCAGCTTATCTGGAGCTCTGAATTACAATGTTGCCGTCTGCCGTTGTTTTCTATTTCTTACTTCAAATATTTCGCTATAAAAACATGTCTGATCTGGGTCAAGGTTGTTCACCATTAGTTCAATGTAGCATTGATTATACATCCACATCCAATTATAATTGGGGAAATGGGCATTCTGATTGATCCGAATCTACAATGGTCAATAGTACAATTAGCCTGGGACTTGTTTCACTAAACTTTGTACGACTAAAATGTTCGTAAGTCCAAACTTATGATAGTCTGTAAATTTCACATTATGATTAACAATGTTTTATAATTCCAGCACAAAAATATTTACACAATTCCCTAACATTTGATTGGCCCGTAGCAAAATTTATATCCCAGTAAACTCCCACGCCGAACTACTTTCCGTAACGTGAGGCGCAGTTAAAATAATTCTTAAGAAAACGGAAAATAAACACATTTTCTTGATGAATTTATTTCAAATGCTGGAATTATAAGGAATGAATGGCCTTTTTGTGGAATTTATCGGGGATATAAACTTGGAAAAGTCGCGGGAATACTGGACGAGGCCTTCCGGCCTTCGTCCAGTATTCCCGTGACTTTTCCAAGTTCATACCCCGATAAATTCCACAAAAAGGCCATTCATTCCTATATTATTGAGCCTATAGTAAACAATTATTGTATTAACATTTATTGAGCATATGCAGCCTATGTTCAATACATATACATCATCAATTGACATTTCCAGACTCTCCTAAATTTGCACTTACAAACATTTTAGTAGTACAGAGTTTTGTGACAGCCCGGCCCCCAAGTTACCTTGGAGGAGACGGAGCCGAGGATGGTGGGTTTGTCGCTGTCGCTCACGTGCTCCACCTGCATCACCATGTACTCGGTGAGCTGCCGCGGGGAACACAGGCTCGAAAAGGGGGTCCGCCAGTACACGGGGCCCGGCACCTCCGCAGCTGGGAGTAAACACGGACAAACGGTGAAAACGAGCATTCTTCAGTTAACCCTTTCACCCCTAAGTAACTGGAATGGAGTTTTATATGTTAATTTTGCAACTAATCCAACCATCACAAAATGATTTTCAGACTAGTCCATTTATAAAAAGGGGGTCATTTTGTTCTCAAAAATATGAAAATTACTTGCAAAAAGTGCAGATCCTGATGAGACAGCTCGTTACGATCCGGCTCATCTGGATCTACACATTAAGAATTCTGCCATGGAAGCGGTGTTGCACATGTCGAGCCATTTGACTGTAACATGATCATGGGCATGTGCTAAAGTAAGCGTCACAAAAACCGTCGGAGAAGTGCATGTTTAAAATACGAAAAAGGTCAAGGTTGAAGAAACTTTTTGACATAAAAAAATGGTTAAGTGTTTCCACAACCATATGAAGGTCAAAATGGTCAAGGTCATGGTAATGGCGGCATGAGTGTGTTCCAAATGCTTACATGTATGAAGTGTCCAAATTTTGAAGCAATATGTCAAGTAATATTAATGTGAAATGATGATGAAGAAACTTGTACAAACTTTTTGATGCAAAAATATGGCTAAGTGTTTCCGCAAAAATATGAAGGTAAAAAAGGTCAAGGTCATGTTAATGGCGGCATAAGTGTGTTCCCAATGCTCACATGTATCAAGTGTCCAACTGTTGTAAAAATCCGTAAAGTAATATTAAAGTTATACCATGATGAAGAAGCTTGTACAAACTTTTTGACGCCAACAAAAAATGGCAAAGTGTTTCCGCAAAAAAGGTCAAGGTCATGTTAATGGCGGCTTGAGTGTGTTCCCATGTGTATCATATGTATCAAGTGTCCAAATATGACACCAATCCGGCCAGTAATATTAAAGGTATACCATGATGACGAAGATTGTACAAACTTTTTGACATTTTGAACGACGATGACGTAAAATAGTCACGACTTCTGCAAAAGCAGACGCGACAATAAAACCCTGGGTTGTTGAATAAGGTACGAAAGGTTGAAAATTTGGATTCTTCATTAAACAATAAACGGTCTTCCTCAACCAATAAATGTTAACACCTGCATTAGATGTGACTGTGACTGGAGAGATTGAGATTATGGCACTTGTGGCCAGAGTAGCTCCTGATCAAATATCGCACTCCAGTAGCCTGATAACCATCTATACTGGTTGTTAGAAGCAAGACGGGTGTTTTATTGATGGAATTGTGCAGTGCAAGAATGCACAGGCTGATCTGGGTCTACACTGGTGGCAAAACCCATAAGCCCCATTTCTACAGTCATAGCCACATACGTGGATGGGTCAGTTCATGAGAACCTTGCAATATTAACCACTTTCATGCTCAGGATACGCCATTATGCATAGTAAAAGCAGCGCTCCAGATAAGGTGCGTATTTGCGTAAATACCCAATTAAAATTGCCAAAAACCAATGAGACAATTCTAATGAAATACCAAGATGTGTTTTAATTTAGAAGCAAACTATTCAATAAGTGCGGTCTGCTGATGTGTAAACAGTAGTGTGATTCTATTTTACACAATTAAAATTTTGAAATACCCAATTGCTTCAGAAATGATGGACTGACAATACGCAATACTAATTCCTTATCTGGAGCCTGTAACAGTATACTAAACTTGAAGAAATACTATCCAGGAACATAATACCAGGTTGGTTTCTTTGCTGAACTATTGATTTAGTAAGCCAGACCACTATTTGATTAACCCTTACAATAATTTGTGTCGTCTGCTGATTTTTTTTTGATTTTTCAATTTTTCTCATCAAAAACTTGAAAAACTTGGTTTCGCAGCACTTTAGAATCATTTCCAATGGAATTGATTCTAAAATGCTGCCAAACCATGTTTTTACTTGCGAGAAAAGACAAAATATGAATTATCAGCAGACGACTATTTTCAGTTCCCGCATTCTAAGGGTTAACAGTGTCTGACGATTATACACATTTTGACCATTTTCTGAATAACTTTTAACCAAACTATCAGAATGTGATAAACTTGTGACATAGTGTAGCGAAATGACAGTATTAATAAAACTAGAAAATTGTTTGTAAAACAAAATGCCACCGCTGTTGATTATTCATGAATACAACAACAGCAATCACCGAGTGAATGGAGAAAAAATTATTTTCAGAGTCGAAAAAGGGGCAAGACTGCGGATGGATTGGTGGGACAGGGAAAATTTTATGTTTAATAACACACTCCTGCACTTGATGCTAGGAATGTATACCGAGTATGAAGAGAATCGGCCAAAAACTGTAGAAGTAGTTCGTCGGACAAGGAAAAAATAAATTTCAGAGTTGAAAAAGGGGCATAACTGCGGATGGATCAGTGGGACAGCGAAAAAGTTTACGTTACACACTCCTGCACTTGATGATGGTAGGGCTGTATACGGAATATGATGAGAATCGGCCAAAAAGTAGTTCGCCGGACCGGGAAAATTGTCTACTGACAGATGGACGGACAGAGTAAACACTATATGCCACCGACAATTATCGTTGCGGTAGCATAATTATGAATTCTGCAAGATTGACCACATACTTTGTAAGGTGTTGGGATCGATCAAATGGATGGCCTGCGTGACCTTGTAGCAGACACATATTGGGTTGATGTTGCCCAGCGACGAGGCTAATTTCCGCGACAGGCAGACTACGTTGTCCTGCAACAGCAATTGTGGATACATTATACAAGGTGCATGATCACGTGGTTACAACAACAACGTCGTCCACTCTAAAGTAAGTATTATTTGATATTTTCCTTAATATGCAACAAATTGTGATGAAATATGGCGCAGCAAACGTGTCTTCATGAGCTGCATTTGGTGGTCAAGTGAGTTTGGCACAGACGTATGTCGTTTTTGCGAAGAATCGATTATCGATCGATTCTTCGCAAAAACGACAGAAGTTTGGGCGAAAATACAGAGATCACCAAATGCAGCTTAACAAGACGTGTTTGATGCGCCATATTTCATCAAAATCCGTTAAGTAATAAAGACACTATAAAAGAATACGTACTTTGAATCGGTACTTGTTGTTGTTGTTAGTACCACGTGATCATACACCTTGTTATACACAGGTCTTAGAGAAAATATACATTATGAACAGTAACTAGTCGGTTATTTATAGTACTGTAGAACCCCTCTATAAAGCTGTCACCCAGACAACAGCTGCCTGCTTATTTGTGATGGATTTAATTGCCATTTATCTGTCGTGATAATGTGCGTTTTACAGTCGAGACCTCTCTAAACCAGACATCCTGGGGAGACCTCAAGATGTCTGGTTTAGAGATGTTCCACTGTACCCATAATAAGATCACATACACATGTTCATTGTCTCGACCAAGCAACACAATTTCGTGAATTTTGGGAGTCACAATTTGATTTGTTTATTAGTGTTTAACGGCCTATCAACAGCTAAGGGCTTTATCATTTATTTTTCCCCGGGGGGGCCTGGCTAAAACAGCTGGCTTTTTAAAACAGCATGGTGGTGGTCGTATTAATTTATTTATTTTTCTACTGGGTGGGGTCTACGTCATTTAAAATATCTTTTTATCCTTTCTGGTGGTGGGGGGTTCAGTTCCCATTCCCCTATGATGTTGGTGGGTGGTTATTTTCCATAAGTATTAAAGTGGGTGTTGGTGTATCAATCGGTGTATCCGCAAAAAAACACCGACATTGAATGTTCACTGGTCAACGTTTATCGAAAGTTATTAAGAGTTGTCGTTCTTGCAATCCAGCGCTTCGGCCTAGTTCGATTGGTCCCTGGTCTTTTCGCCCATAATCCCGTTCGCACCCCGGGTCGTTTCGCCCTTATTCCCGTTCGCCCCGGGTCATTTCGCCCCCTATATATATAATGTTCGGCCGGCCTAGTTCGATTGGCTGTCAGACATCTCGACCCAAGACATCTCGTACACGAGTGTTCATCGGTCTCCTCGTAAACAACAAGTTCGAGTAGCGAAACCGACGAACATGAGTGTATTATTTCACGCTATTCAATCCTGAACGATTAATTATCCTATTTATTACATTTCTACTACTTAATTTCTTTATTTTTAATAATATTTGTGTTTTATTGAAGAAACTATGTGCGTATGAATGTTTATGGGCGTGTCTTATTTACTACGTGTTGACGTAACTCATTCATAACAATTTTGGATTCATAAAAAAAATGGCCGCCTTTCTGTCTAATGGACATCAGGTGGATAATATTTATGGCATACACGTATAGGGTAAGTACCAAGTCGATGGTATTACATGTATAATGATTAATATTTATAATAATGTGTTTTATTAATATAGAACAAAGAGCAGCTTGATATATTCTTTCACAGATATGCTGTTCACAAACGTCTGCCAATAACAAACCAGTAACTTGTCAGTGCCCTAATGTCGACACACATCAACGTTTATGACACGACTTTAGCAATATTAGTTGACTTCAGCTTCCGGCAGTGGTAATAATCAAACAATTTCACATATTTCTCCCCAAGAATAACATTTTCTGGTGGTGGGGGTTAAAGAAGAAATAAATTCTGGTGGTGGGGGGGGGTTTGGGGGTGTTTTATGCAATTTCTTTTTTTTTCTGGAGGAAGGGGTTAAATGGTGGTGGGGGTGTTTTATGCAAAAAATCAATTCCGGTGGTGGGGGTGTTATGCAAGAAATAAATTCTGGTGGTAGGGGGTATAATTTTATGTAAATTCCGGTGGTGGTACCCCTAAAAAAAAAAAAAGCAAGTCCACCCCCCCACCCCCCCCCACCAGGGAAATTTTACTAGAAAAGCTCCAACGTCATTTAAGGCCGGGCCAATAGATTGGACTATCTCGTATTTAACCTGTCCAGAATGAGGGAAATTCCAAAAATCTTTACAGAGAAATATATATTCAGCCCTGAAATTAGAGTATCTTTACCTGGTGCCAGATCCATTTAGTGCCAATCCCAAAAGTAATATGATCAGCACTAATCTTATTACATTTTCAAAGGGGTAGAACAGGATTTAGCTCTCAAGTGTCAGAAGGCTGAAAATGTACATGAGGGTCAAACCATGTAAGTCGGCATTCCGGTAAGGATAAACACCGATCGGTAAATTACCCTGTGCATGCTTCCTACCAACCACCCACTTTGTGAGTCATATGCCATGGGGTCTACATCGGGGAGCTACAAACATATGATGTACAAATTACAAATGATGATAAACAAGCACGAGACGTTTCAAAATGCCTCTGATTGAAATTCTGAAGAAAATAAATTCTACATTTGTTTTAACTTTTTTTCATATACTTAAAAACCATTTGAAAAATCATGTTATATATAATCAAATAATAAAGTTTTCGAGCTCACACAAGGAAAATATATATTGAAATAAAAGTCTGATTTCACAACATTATTAATTATTACAATGTAGTGGAATCTACGGAGCCCCACAGGGGACGTAGAATTCTTTTTTAATAATCAATTTAACAATTCGTTCCCACAAATTAACAATTTCTTCCCTCAATTTAACAATTTGTTCCCACAAAATAACAATTCGTGGGAATGAATTGTTAAATTGAGGGAACAAATTGTCATTTTGTGGGAACGAAAATTGTTATATCGTGGGAACGAATTATTATTTCGTGGGAACGAATTGTTAAATTGATTATTAAAAAAGAATTCTACGTCCCCTGTGGGGCTCCGTAGATTCCACTACATTGTAATAATTGTAATCGTTTACTTTTCCCGAAATGCATTATTTCATATAGAACTGCATATATTTGATGATTAAACTTATGCAGAATTATTATACTGAATTTATTACATTATCCCAAAATGGCTGTGATAATGTAATAAATTAAGTATAATAAAAAATGTATCCTGAAATTGAAAATTTCTCCCTCAAAGTATACTTTGCAATTTTGGTGAAATGTGCTACTGATCCAAACAACCCTTAATGTGTCTGTACATACGTACCTTACAGACTGGCACAATGGTCACGGAGAACGTGTATTTATAGTTGAACGTGTTGTTGTGGACGTCGTGCGATATCAACTCCTGAGCCAGCTGGTATCTACAGATGGGGAAGTACACGGACATGTCAGATCAGGTGAAGGAGTTTAATGTCACAACAGCCAAGGTGATACATGCATGTGGCTGTGACTGGAGAAATGAGGCTTGTGGGATATGGGACCAGTGTAGCTCCCTATCGAATAGAAAACTCTTGTAGCCCGATAATGATGATCTATATCTATAAGCATGACGGGTGTTTCATAGATGGAATGGGGAACAGTGCAGATCCTGATCAGACTGCGCGGATGCACAGGCTGATCTGGATCTACACTGGTTTCAAACCCATAAGCCCCATTTCTCCAGTCACAGACACATATAGAGATGGGGCCTTGGTTTCAAGTCTCAACTGAAAATATAGTGGGATAAAAATATGTGGCTGTGACTAGAGACATGGGGCGTATGGGTTTTGCGACCAGTGTAGATCCTGATCAGCCGTCTGATCAGGATCTGCACTGTTCACCATTCCATCAATGTGATGCCGGTCATGCTTCCAACAAGCAACATAGATCGTTATAAGGCTACATGCATGTGCTATTTGATCAGGAACTACACTGGTCATAAAACATGTAAGCCCCATTTCTCCAGTCACAGCCACATATCATGAAAGTATATATTTCATGCCCAGGGCAGTGATTGAACCTACGACCTCCGGCTTTGAAGTCCAATACTTTAAGCACTAGCGTTCCATGTCACCCCATATGTTGGATTAGAGATTGTCTGTTTGTTGCCAGTGACATTGATGAATCAAATGTGGCTGTCACTGAAGAAATGGGGCATTTGCGACCAGTGTAGATCCAGATCAGCCTGTGCATCCGCAGTCTGATCAGGATCTGCACTGATCGCCATTCAGTCAGTAAAACACCCATCAGGCTTGTAACAAACAGAAAAGATCCATATCAGGCGAACGCATGAGCTAGACGGCCATGCAACAGTGTGCGAGTATACGGAGCTAGACGGCCATATACAGAGCTTCAACAGTGTGCGAGTATACGGAGCTAGACGGCCATATACAGAGCTTCAACAGTGTGCGAGTATACGGAGCTAGACGGCCCATCTACAGAGCTTTAACAGTTGTGGCGAGTATACGGAGGCTGAAACGGCCATATACGCTGCAACAGTGTGCGAGTATACGGAGCTAGACGGCCATATACAGAGCTTCAACACGTGTGGAGTTACGGTGTAAAACGCCATAAAAAGCTTCAACAGTTGTGACGTATACGGAGCTAGACGGCCATATCAGAGCTTCAACAGTGTGCGAGTATACGGGAAGACGCCATATACGCTTCAACATTGTGCGAGTATAACGGAGCTAGCGGCCATATACAGAGCTTCAGTGTGAGTATACGGAGCTAGACGGCCATATACAGAGCTGCAACAGTGTGCGAGTATACGGAGCTAGACGGCCATATACAGAGCTTCAACAGTGTGCGAGTATACGGAGCTAGACGGACATATACAGCTTCAAACAGTGTGCGGTATACAGCTAGCGGCCTACAGACCGCAACAGTGTGTGAGTATAGGAGCTAGATGGACATATACCGAGCTTTAAACACATTGTGTGGTATACAGGCTAGTGGACATTATAACAACAGCAAACAGTGTGTGAGTATACGGAGCTAGATGGACATATACAGAGCTACAACAGTGTTGGTGGTATACAGAACAGATGGAATATACGAGTTAAACATTGGTGAGTATACAGAGCTAGATGGACATATACAGGCTTCACAGTGTGCGAGTATACGGAGTAGATGGACATATACAGAGCTTCAACAGTGTGCGAGTATTACGGAGCTAGAACGACATATCAGAGTACAAACAGGTGGCGAGTATACGGAGCGACGGACTATACAGAGGCTACAACCAGTGTGGGAGTATACGGAGCTAGACGGACATATAACAGAGCTACAACAGTGTGTGAGTATACGGAGCTAGATGGACATATACAGAGCTGCAACAGTGTGTGAGTATACAGAGCTAGATGGACATATACAGAGCTACAACAGTGTGTGAGTATACGGAGCTAGATGGACATATACAGAGCTACAACAGTGTGTGAGTATACGGAGCTAGATGGACATATACAGAGCTACAACATGTGTGAGTATAACGCAGCTAGACGGACATTATACAAGCTACAACAGTGTGTGTGAGTATACGGAGCTAGATGGACATATACAGAGCTGCAACAGTGTGTGAGTATACGGAGCTAGACGGACATATACAGAGCTTCAACAGTGTGTGAGTATACGGAGCTAGACGGACATATACAGAGCTGCAACAGTGTGTGAGTATACGGAGCTAGACGGACATATACAGAGCTGCAACAGTGTGTGAGTATACGGAGCTAGATGGACATATACAGAGCTGCAACAGTGTGTGAGTATACGGAGCTAGATGGACATATACAGAGCTGCAACAGTGTGTGAGTATACGGAGCTAGATGGACATATACAGAGCTACAACAGTGTGTGAGTATACGGAGCTAGATGACATACAGAGCTACAACATGTGTGAGTATACGGAGCTAGACGGACTATAGAGGCTGCAACAGTGTGTGAGTATAAAACGGAGCTAGATGGACATATACAGAGCTACAACAGTGTGTGAGTATACGGAGCTAGACGGCCATATACAGAGCTGCAACAGTGTGTGAGTATACGGAGCTAGATGGACATATACAGAGCTACAACAGTGTGTGAGTATAACGGAGCTAGAAAACGGACATATACAGAGCTACAACAGTGTGTGAGTATAGAGCTAGATGGACATATACAGAGCTGCAACCGTGTGTGAGTATACGGAGCTAGATGGACATATCAGAGCTACAACAGTGTGATGAGTATACGTTAGCTAGACGGACTTATACAGAGCTACAACATTGTGTGAGTATACGGAGCTAGAACGGACATACAGAGCTGCAACAGTGTGTGAGTTATACGGAGCTAGATGGACATATACAGAGCTACAAACAGGTGTGTGAGTATACGGAGCTAGATGGACATACAGAGCTTGCAACAGTGTGAGTTATACGGAGCTAGATGGACATATACAGAGCTACAACAGTGGTGTGAGTATACGAGCTAGATGGACTATACAGAGCTTCAACAGTGTGTGAGTATACGGAGCTATGGACATATACAGAGCTACAACAGTGTGTGAAGTATACGTAGCTAGACGGACATATACAGAGCTACAACAGTGTGTGAGTATACGGAGCTAGACGGACATATACAGAGCTGCAACAGTGTGTGAGTATACGGAGTAGACGGCCATAACAGAGCTTCACATTGTGTGAGTATACGGAGCTTAGACGGACATATACAGAGCTACAACTGTGTGATATACGGAGCTACGACACATACAGAGCTCAACAGTGTGTGAGTATCAGAGCTTGATGGACATATACAGAGCTACAACAGTGTGTGAGTATACGGAGCTAGATGGACATATACAGAGCTACAACAGTGTGTGAGTATACAGAGCTAGACGGACATATACAGAGCTACAACAGTGTGTGAGTATACAGAGCTAGATGGACATATACAGAGCTACAACAGTGTGTGAGTATACGGAGCTAGATGGACATATACAGAGCTACAACAGTGTGTGAGTATACGGAGCTACAACAGTGTGTGAGTATACGGAGCTAGATGGACATATACAGAGCTACAACAGTGTGTGAGTATACGGAGCTAGATGGACATATACAGAGCTACAACAGTGTGTGAGTATACAGAGCTAGATGGACATATACAGAGCTACAACAGTGTGTGAGTATACAGAGCTACAACAGTGTGTGAGTATACGGAGCTAGATGGACATATACAGAGCTTCAACAGTGTGTGAGTATACGGAGCTAGATGGACATATACAGAGCTGCAACAGTGTGTGAGTATACAGAGCTACAACAGTGTGTGAGTATACGGAGCTAGATGGACATATACAGAGCTTCAACAGTGTGTGAGTATACGGAGCTAGACGGACATATACAGAGGCTGCACGTGTGAGTATACGGAGCTAGACGGACAATATACAGCTACAACAGTGTGTGAGGTATACAGAGCTAGATGGACAATATACAAGCTACAACAGTGTGTGAGTATACGGAGCTAGACGGACATATACAGGCTACAACAGTGTTGTGAGTATACGGGAGCTAGACGGACATACAGAAGCTACAACAGTGTGAGAGTATACGGGAGCTAGTCGGACATATACAGAGCTGCAACAGTGTGTGAGTATACGGAGCTAGACGGACATATACAGAGCTACAACAGTGTGTGAGTATACAGAGCTAGATGGACATATACAGAGCTACAACAGTGTGTGAGTATACGGAGCTAGACGGACATATACAGAGCTGCAACAGTGTGTGAGTATACGGAGCTAGACGGACATATACAGAGCTACAACAGTGTGTGAGTATACAGAGCTAGATGGACATATACAGAGCTACAACAGTGTGTGAGTATACAGAGCTAGACGGACATATACAGAGCTACAACAGTGTGTGAGTATACGGAGCTAGACGGACATATACAGAGCTGCAACAGTGTGTGAGTATACGGAGCTAGACGGACATATACAGAGCTACAACAGTGTGTGAGTATACGGAGCTAGATGGACATATACAGAGCTGCAACAGTGTGTGAGTATACGGAGCTAGACGGCCATATACAGAGCTGCAACAGTGTGTGAGTATACGGAGCTAGACGGACATATACAGAGCTACAACAGTGTGTGAGTATACGAGCTAGACGACATATACAGAGCTGCAACAGTGTGTGGTATAACGGAGCTAGAAACGGATATACAGAGGGGCTACAACAGTGTGTGAGTATACGGAGCTAGACGGACATATACAGAGCTTCAACAGTGTGTGAGTATACGGAGCTAGATGGACATATACAGAGCTACAACAGTGTGTGAGTATACAGAGCTAGATGGACATATACAGAGCTGCAACAGTGTGTGAGTATACAGAGCTAATGACATATACAGAGCAACAACAGGTGTGTGAGTATACAGAGCTAGATGGACATATACAGAGGCTACAACAGTGTGCGAGTATACAGAGCTAGATGGATATACAGAGCTACAACAGTGTGTGAGTATACAGAGCTTAAGATGGACATATACAGAGCTGCAACAGTGTGAGTATAAAAAAAACAGAGCTAGATGGACATATACAGAGCTACAACAGTGTGTGAGTATACAGAGCTAGATGGACATATACAGAGCTACAACAGTGTGTGAGTATACAGAGCTAGATGGACATATACAGAGCTACAACAGTGTGTGAGTATACAGAGCTAGATGGACATATACAGAGCTGCAACAGTGTGTGAGTATACGGAGCTAGACGGACATATACAGAGCTACAACAGTGTGTGAGTATACGGAGCTAGACGGACATATACAGAGCTTCAACAGTGTGTGAGTATACGGAGCTAAGTGGGACACAGAGCTACACATTGTGTGAGTATACAGAGCTAGATGGACATACAGAGCTGCAACAGTGTGTGAGTAAATCAGAGCTAGATGGACATTATACAGAGCTACAACAGTGTGTGAGTATACAGAGCTAGATGGACATATACAGAGCTACAACAGTGTGTGAGTATACAGAGCTAGATGGACATATACAGAGCTACAACAGTGTGTGAGTATACGGAGCTGACGCCTATACAGAGAAACTGCAACAGTGTGTGAGTATACAGAGCTAGATGGATATACAGAGCTACAACAGTGTGTAGTTATACGGAGTAGACGCCATATACAGAGCTGCAACAGTGTGTGAGTATACAGAGCTAGATGGACATATACAGAGCTACAACAGTGTGTGAGTATACAGAGCTAGATGGACATATACAGAGCTACAACAGTGTGTGAGTATACAGAGCTAGATGGACATATACAGAGCTACAACAGTGTGTGAGTATACGGAGCTAGACGGACATATACAGAGCTTCAACAGTGTGTGAGTATACGGAGGCTAGATGGACATATACAGAGCGCAACAGTGTGTGAGTATACAGAGCTAGATGGCATATACAGAGCTGCAACAGTGTTTGTGAGTATACGGAGCTAGACGGACATATACAGAGCTGCAACAGTGTGTGAGTATACGGAGCTAGACGGACATATACAGAGCTGCAACAGTGTGTGAGTATACGAGCTAGACGGCAAATATCAGAGCTACAACAGTGTGTGAGTATAAAACGGACTAGATGGACATATACAGAGCTGCAACAGTGTGTGAGTATACGGAGCTAAACGGCCATATACAGAGCTGCAACAGTGTTGTGAGTATAACGAAGCTAAAGACGGCCAAATACAGAGCTGCAACAGTGTGTGAGTATACGGAGCTAGATGGAACATATACAGAGCTACAACAGTGTGTGAGTATACAGAGCTAGACGACATACAGAGCTTCAACAGGGGGGGGGGTGGGGTGTGAGTATACGGAGCTAGACGGACATATACAGAGCTTGCAACAGTGTGAGTATACCGGAGCTAGACGACATATACAGAGCTGCAACAGTGTGTGAGTATACGGAGTAGACGGACATACAGAGCTAGCCTTTTCAACAGTGTGTGAGTATACGAGCTAGACGGACATACAGAGCTACAACAGTGTGTGAGATACAGAGCTGATGGACATATACAGAGCTGCAACAGTTTGTGAGTATACGGAGCTAGATGGACATATACAGAGCTTTCAAACAGTTGTGTGAGAATACAGGAGCTAGATGGACTATACAGACTGCAACAGTGTGTGAGTATACGGAGCTAGACGGCCATATACAGAGCTACAACAGTGTGTGAGTATACGGAGCTAGATGGACATATACAGAGCTACAACAGTGTGTGAGTATACAGAGCTAGACGGACATATACAGAGCTACAACAGTGTGTGAGTATACAGAGCTAGATGGACATATACAGAGCTACAACAGTGTGTGAGTATACGGAGCTAGACGGACATATACAGAGCTGCAACAGTTTTGTGTGAGTATACGGAGCTAGACGACAATACAGAGCTTCAACAGTGTGGTGGAGTATACGGAGCTAGAGGACATATACAAGCTTCAACAGGTGTGTGAGTATACGGAGCTAGACGGACATATACAGAGCTGCAACAGTGTGTGAGTTATAACGGAGCTAAGACGGCCATATAACCAGAGCTACAACAGTGTGAGTAACGGAGCTAGATGGACATACAGACTACAAACATTGTGTGAGTATACAGAGCTAGACGGACATATACGAGCTACAACAGTGTGAGTATAACGGAGCTAGATGGACATATACAAGCTGCACAGTGTGTGAGTATACGGAGCTAGACGGACATATACAGAGCTACAACAGTGTGTGAGTATACGGGAGCTAGATGGACATATACAGAGCTACAACAGGTGAGTGAGAATACAGAGCTAGATGGACATATACAGAGCTACAACATGTGTGAGTATACGTAGCTAGACGGCCATATACAGAGCAGCAACAGTGTGTGAGGTATACGGACTAGACGGACATATACAGAGCTACAAAACAGTGTGTGAGTATACAGAGCTAGATGGACAATACAGAGCTACAACAGTGTGTGAGTATACGACTAGACGGACAATATACAGAGCTACAACAGTGTGTGAGTATACGGAGTTCTAAGAAAACGGACATATACAGAGCTTCAACAGTGTGTGAGTATACGGAGCTAGAACGGGACATATACAGAGCTGCAACAGTGTGTGAGTATACGGAGCTGACGGACATATACAGAGTAACAACAGTGTGTAGTATACGGAGCTAGGACGGACATATACGAGCTTCAACAGTGTGTGTATACGGAGCTAGACGGACATATACAGAGCTACAACAGTGTGTGAGTATACGGAGCTAGATGGACATATACAGAGCTTCAACAGTGTGTGAGTATACGGAGCTAGATGGACATATACAGAGCTACAACAGTGTGTGAGTATACAGAGCTAGATGGACATACACAGAGCTACAACAGTGTGTGAGTATACGGAGCTAGATGGACATATACAGAGCTACAACAGTGTGTGAGTATACGGAGCTAGATGGACATATACAGAGCTACAACAGTTGTAGTGATACGGAGCTAGATGGACTATACGAGCTACCAACAGTGTGTGAGTATAACAGAGCTAGAATGGACATATACAGAGCTAAACAGGTGTGTTGAGTATACGGAGCTAGATGGACATATACAGAGCTACAACAGGTGTCTGAGTATAACAGGACCAGATGGACATATACAGAGCTACAACAGTGTGTGAGTATACAGAGCTAGATGGACATATACAGAGCTACAACAGTGTGTGAGTATACAGACTAGATGACATATACAGAGCTACAACAGTGTGTGAGTATAACAGAGTAGATGGACATATACAGCTACAACAGTGGTGAGTATACAGAGCTAGATGACATATAGAGAGCTACAACAGTGTGTGAGTATACGGAGCTTAAGATGGACATATACAGAGCTAGATGACATATACAGAGCTAGATGGACAATATTTCAGAGCTACAACAGTGTGAGTATACGAGCTAGATGGACTTATACAGAGCTACAACAGTGAGTGAGTATACAGAGCTAGATGGACATATACAGAGCTACAACAGTGTGTGAGTATACAGAGCTAGATGGACATATACAGAGCTACAACAGTGTGTGAGTATACAGAGCTAGATGGACATATACAGAGTACAACAGTGTGTGAGTATACAGAGCTAGATGGACATATACAGAGCTAGATGGACATATACAGAGCTACAACAGTGTGTGAGTATACGGAGCTAGATGGACATATACAGAGCTGCAACAGTGTGTGAGTATACAGAGCTAGATGGACATATACAGCGCACAAAACAGTGTGTGAGTATACAGAGCTAGATGGACATATACAGAGCTGCAACAGTGTGTGAGTATACGGAGCTAGATGGACATATACAGAGCTAGATGGACATATACAGAGCTAGATGGACATATACAGAGCTACAACAGTGTGTGAGTATACAGAGCTAGATGACATATACAGAGCTACCAAAACAAAAGTGTGTGAGTATACGGAGCTAGATGGACATATACAGAGCTACAACAGTGTGTGAGTATACAGTAGCTAGATGGACATATACAGAGCTACAACAGTGTGTGAGTATACAGAGCTAGACGGACATATACAGAGGCTAACACAGTGTGTGAGTATACGAGCTAGATGGACATATACAGAGCTACAACAGTGTGTGAGTATACAGAGCTAGATGGACATATACAGAGCTACAACAGTGTGTGAGTATACAGAGCTAGATGGACATATACAGAGCTACAACAGTGTGTGAGTATACAGAGCTAGATGGACATATACAGAGCTACAACAGTGTGTGGAGTATACGGAGCTAGATGGACATATACAGAGCTACAACAGTGTGGGTGAGTATACGGAGCAATAGATGGACAATATACAGCTACAACAGTGTGTGAGTATACGGAGCTAGATGGACATATACAGAGCTACAACAGTGTGTGAGTATACGGAGCTAGATGGACATATACAGAGCTACAACAGTGTGTGAGTATACGGAGCTAGATGGACATATACAGAGCTACAACAGTGTGTGAGTATACGGAGCTAGATGGACATATACAGAGCTACAACAGTGTGTGAGTATACAGAGCTAGATGGACATATAACAGGAGCTACAACAGTTGTGTGGTATACAGAGCAGAGATGGACATATACAGAGCTACACAGTGTGTGAGTATACAGAGCTAGACGGGACATATACAGAGCTACAACAGTGTGTGAGTATACAGAGCTAGATGGACATATACAGAGCTACAACAGTGTGTGAGTATACAGAGCTTCAGTTAAGGTGCGTAATTTGATCAACTTTGGGGGGAATTTTCTTATTTCTTCACAAAAAATGGCAAGTTGGGAGTGCTTTAGAATCGTCTCATTGAGACGATTCTGAAGAACTCCCAACTTGCCATTTTTTGTGAAGAACTAAGAAAAATACCTTGAATATTTGGTCAAATTACGCACCTTAACTGGAGCAGTGCATATAGCACATACATGTAAGCCACATTTCTCCAGTCAGTCACAGCCTTGTAATGCTATATGTTCGAAAGTTACATTTTTATTTAATTACAATATGTATGTTTTGATGGACAGACAAGTCGGACAACACCTGGCCAAATGAGAATTATCTACTTATCATCTCCGCCGTCGGTGCGGAATACAATAAACATGCTGAAATTTGTGCTTACTTTGCAGGAACAACAGTTGTCAGAAAGTCCACCATTTTTCTCCCGTCATCTTTCTTAGAATAGTAAAAGTCAATACCATCTGCAAGCAGAGCAGAAAGAGATAAAATATGACATTAGAAAATTAGCTGATATTTTCCAAACTTTGTCCAATAATAACATTTGACCAATCAAGCTACTTGTGTAGGCCGAGTAAATCAAACAAAAGCCAGTACATGTAACACTATCTAGGTGAATGAAATTTATGTCAAACAAATTAATTTTTTCAAACAAAATTTACTAATTTTCCGTGAAACAAAAATTGTTTCATTGACACAATGGACCGCCGTTGATGAAAACGGTGGCAATTGGAAGTATCAGCGGAGTGTTTGTTTGTTGGGGTTTTAACCGTTTAACAGCCTATCAACAGTTAAGGTAATTTAAGGCCGGATCAATGGGCCCATATATTACCAGTACATGTACAAATGGGGGGAAAATCCCAAAATCAGAACTGAATGAGTGGGCTAAACCAGGCAAATCATGATTCCTATAATGAGGAACCCGCCATTAATTTACGCCGTCGCGTTCACCCGACCAACCACCCACGTATCAACAGAGTGACTACAGGAGTACAGTTGACCCCCTATTACACTGGTAATAAGTGCCAGAGGAGGCCAGCTGTACTCATTTAGTCAGCAGGATTCCAGATAAGGTGCGTATTGGCGTATTTTACGCACTTATTTTAGCATTGATTTTCAAATTGAGTAGTGGATATACTCATACTGTAATCAAGTGGAAAATGTACTTAGATGAGCTGCAAAAAATAAACACTAATACACTCAAATAAGTGAATGTTTAAATTTGTTAATTTAATAATGAAGAAAATAAATAATTAATCTGTAAAAAATAAAATTAATTTGAAATCAGGGGGCACAATACTCTTTAGACACAAAGCTTATCTGAAGCTCTGAGTCAGAATTCCCCAATTCCTCTCCTGCCTCCCCCAACACAGACACGCAAAATCAAACACAGCTCACTCACCGTTGGCAGACTTGATGTTGATCGTGTTTGCGTGGGCCTTGTGTTTCAAGATAAGCTGCTCCAAATAGAAGAACGTTTTCTTGTGATCAGTCTGAAAACAGTGAAACGGTTTAACGTCCAAGTAACAGCTATATTGTCATAATGCAACGGGGCCTTGGTTTCAAGTCTCAGCAAAATGACAAGTAGGATGGAAGTAAAGTATAACCATTCTAACCCAGACATGCAGACAGTCTGTGTATCCGAAAGCCCGCTATAGCGGTTTATGCAAACAGTGCAGATCCAGATGAGCCGTCTCATCAGGATCTGCACTTTTTGCAAGTAATTTTCTTTCTTTTTTTTCTCAGAAACAACACCCCCATTTTCATAAATGGACTAATCTGAAAATCATTTTGTGACGTTTGGATTGGTCGGTAAATTAGCATATCACAGTCCATTTCAGTTACTTAGGGGTGAAAGGGTTAATATATGGTTTTCATTGGTGTATGTTTATGATGATAATGCCTGTTCAAGTGTTTGCATACAATGTAGCACAGCTGCATACATTAGCCTAGTCATGTCTGATTTACAGTGGAACATCTCTAAACCGGACACCCTGGGGACCCAACAGGCTGTCCGGATTAGAGAGGTTTCACTGTAGTATGAAAGTATTTTTCATATATTAAAGTGGGATTGAACCCACTACCATCGGCATTGATGGCATTAGAAACAAAATTGCTACCCAGCTCCATACCTCTCACGAGGGTAGAAATTTAACCCCATCTCTTTAACGCACGGAAGATTGATTTTTGCAATCGGTTACCTGACGTGTTTGATATGTTAGCTATATAAAACTGTCAAAGCTGCATCAATAAATTATTAATAAACTAGATTGGTCAGTAAGCGAGGCTTACGGAATACCCCCCGCGTGGGCACAGGTACCCCTAAAATATGTAAAAACTTCCAAGTGTGTGGGCTTGTGACCTTGACTCTGGGATTAGCGCGAGCGGCATGAACGTGAATTTGTCACA
This sequence comes from Conchocele bisecta, assembly GCA_029237695.1. Taxonomy (NCBI): domain Eukaryota; kingdom Metazoa; phylum Mollusca; class Bivalvia; order Lucinida; family Thyasiridae; genus Conchocele; species Conchocele bisecta. Next base: position 1,604,875 of record CM055266.1, read on the forward strand.
GGGTGGTAGAGGTCCATTGGAGCAATGAGTGTGTGAAATGTGAAGCAGATCCGAGCAACGAAATAGAAGTTACAACCGATTTCTCTGATGTTAAGTTTTGTAAAGAGACTATCGTATAACCTCGAATTAACGCCCCCGAAGGCGTTACATTTTACAAAAGGGGGGCGTTTATTAGCCAGTTTATTTACCAAGGACCGCCAATTTGAAACACAAAGGATTTTTTTTTTTTTTTGGATTTTTTTTTTTTTTTTTTTTTTTTTAATTTGGGGGGGGGGGGGGGGGGGGGGGGTGGGGGGGGGGGGGGGGGGGGGGGGGGGGAGGGCGTTTATTAGGAGGGGGGGGGGGCGTTAATTCGAGGTTATATGGTATGTATGTGACGTTGAACTTGAGATCAGCGGGGATTTGTAACAGCATATGAAATATTAAGAATTTTCAATGAAAGAAATAGAAGTATATATTTCTCTGATGTTAAGTTTTGTAAAGAGACTAAGTATGTGACCTTGACCTTGGGATCAGCGGGGGTTGGACAGTCGTAGATTTGTCACAGCATGATAGTACAACCTTAGAGGAATGCACAAGTGAGATAATAAGAATTTTCAATGAAGGAAATAGAAGTTATAACTTATTTCTCTGATGTTAAGTTTTGTAAAGAGACTAAGTATTTGACCTTGACATTGGGATCAGCAGGGGTTGGACGGTCATGGATTTGGCACCGCATGGTATTAGAGCCTTACAGGAATGCATGTGTGAAATATTAAGAATTTTAGATGAAGGAAATAGAAGTTAGAACAATATTTCTATGTGTTAAGTTTTGTAAAGAGACTAAGTATTTGATCTTGACCTTGGGATCAGCGGGGGGGGGGTTGGACGGTCGTGGATTTGGCACAGCATGGTAGTAGAGCCTTACAGGAATGCATGTGTGAAATATTAAGCATTTTAGATGAAGGAAATAGAAGTTAGAACAATATTTCTCTGATGTTAAGTTTTGTAAAGAGACTAAGTATTTGACCTTGGCCTTGGTATCAGCGGGGGTTGGATGGTCGTGGATTTGGCACAGCATGGTAGTAGAGCCTTACAGGAATGCATGTGTGAAATATCAAGCATTTTAGATGAAGGAAATAGAAGTTATAACAATATTTCTCTGATGTTAAGTTTACGGACACACAGACGGACGGACAACCTGACTCCAGTATACCCCCCCACAACTCGTTGCGGGGGGTATAATAACATACACATGCAGAAATTGGTTATTTTACCATGTCAAGGTGTTTATCTGACATTTACATGTAGATCTGGTAAATTTGTTTGTTTGTTTATTAGTGTTTAACGGCCTATCAACAGCTAAGGTCATGTAAGGCCGGGCAAACGGGTTCGATCCCATTTTAACCTGCTGCATTGGGGGGAAAATCCCAAAATCAGAAAGGAATATTTACACCGAGAACAAATATATTCAGCCCTGAAATTAGAATAACCTGACCTGGTGCCAGGTCCATACCACACCAAGTCACTTGGCCCCTTCCCCTAAAATAGGATTACGAATATCGTAATACTCACATTTCGTTATGTTGAATGTTGAACAACAAGAAGAGAAGAGCTGGCTTCCATGGGGAAATGATTTCCCTGTTCTATTACTTTTGGCAATTACCTAGTTCTACATCAAAGATTATTTGTTTAAAGGTATAAAATATACATGTTACTACATTTTGACCTACATGCAACAGTTTTGGGTATGCACATCGGTTGCTCACAATTTTTAATGGGTCGAATTGTAGCCGTAGATAACATATCGGAGGCTCATTATTGTAGCTATGATGGAATCTGTGACCAAGTTAGCTTCTCTGCAAGTGCACACATGCAGCCTCATAAGTGTCCATGCTGTACCTATAGTATGACTGGCGTTACACTGACTGAATAATGAACAGTGTGCTGTGCAGAGTCCACAATGGTTACAAAAATAATGAGTCCCGATTTCCCAGCCAGTCATTTTCAAGCCTTGCTATGAAGATACGTAAAGAAGAACGAGAGCTGTTGAATCCAGAATAACACAAATTTCAAGCAGCAGCTGGTTAACCCTTAGACCGCTACACACAACAATTGTCGACTGCTGTTGCTTTTATATCTTGCCTTATTTCTCAATAAAAACATGGTTTGAAAGCACTTCAGAATCATTTCCAATGGAAATGATTCTAAAGTGCTGTCAAAGTATGTTGTAAACTAGAAATGGACGCTTGTCGACAAGCGCATGTGTATCCCCCTCCCCAGATACACAAGTAGTTTGAAAAAAGGGTGATCGAGTTATGCTCCGGAGACAAAATCGGTGACGGACAAAGGGAGATAACTAAACAATTAGTGATGCAAGAGTTGTCATTCTTGCGCGACACACCTTTAGGGTCTATGCATGTGTGAAGCTACTGGAGCGCAGAATTATTTGTTAATAGTCCTATATTTATGTACATATATCTGCACAGGTGCACATAATGCCACAATATTTTCAACACAGTTGACGGAAAATGTAATATAGAATGTGAATAAAAAAAATAATGCTCGCTACTGGAGCCGAGAATTTTTTTTAATAGTCCTATTTATCTACATATATCTGCAACAGGTCCACATACATGCCTACAATATTGTCACACAGTTTACGGAATTGTAATAAATTGACCTGTATAAATTACCTGTAATAAGTTAGTGGTCAGTTAAAAAATTGAAAAAGAATGTAAAAAAAAAATTTGAATTTTTTTTTTGAAAAATAAAAAATAATAATGCTTGCTACTGGAGCCCAGATTTTTTTTTTAATAGTCCTATATTTATCTACATATATCTGCACAGGTCCACATAATGCCACAATATTTTCAACACAGTTTACGGAAATGTAATATACAATTTTTTTTTTTTAAATAATGCTCACTACTGGAGCCGAGAATTTTTGTTAATAGTCCAATATTTATCTACATACATCTGCACAGGTTCACATACTGCCACAATATTGTCAACACAGTTTACGGAAATGTAATAATGTACCTGTATAAATTACCTGTAATAAGTTAGTGGTCAGTTAAAAAATTGAAAAAGAATGTAAAATAAAAAAATGGAAAAAAAAATTAAATTAAAAAAAAGAAAAAGAATAATGCTCCCTACTGGAGCCCAGAATGTTTTTTAATAGTCCTATATTTATCTACATATCATATATACACAGGTCCACATATTGCCACAATATTTTCAACACAGTTTACTGAAATGTAATATAATCATTTACCTGTATAAATTACCTGTAAGTGGTCAGTGGTCAGTTGCACATGCTAGCACATGCACAGGTGAATAGTCTGTATATAGCACTTACCACCTTATGCTACTAGACAAAAATTGAAAAAATAATTTGAAATAAAAAAAATGAAAAAAAAAATGGAAAAAAAAGTTTAAAAATAATAATGCTTGCTACTGGAGCACAGAATTTTTTTTTAATAGTCTATATTTATCTACATATATCTGCACAGGTCCACATAATGCAACCAATATTTTCAATCACAGTTTACGGAAATGTAATATAATCATTTACCTGTATAAATTACCTGTAAGTGGTCAGTGGTCAGTTGCACATGCTAGCACATGCACAGGTGAATAGTCTGTATAAAGCACTTACGACCGTATGCTACTAGACAAAAATTTAAAAATAATTGAAAAAAAAAAAATTAAAAAAAAAAAAAAAAAAAAAAGAAAAAAAAAAAGAAAAAAAAAATTTAAAAATAATAATGCTTGCTATTGGAGACCAGATTTTTTTTTAATAGTCCTATATTTATCTACAAAAATGCACAGGTCCACATAATGCCACAATATTTTCAACACAGTACCCAATGTAGTGATTTACCTGTATAAATTACCTGGTCAACAGTGGTCAAGCACTGGACATCTGCACATGCTAGCCCATGCTAGCACATGATTCTCCCAGTTTCTATTGTTCTCTCTACAGGTAAGGTGTACAGAGCACACGAGAAAAGGTGTACAGAGCAGACGAGAAAACAGGTCTTCATGCATTATTGTCCAGTTTGTAGTGCGCAAAACAAAAAAGGGAGATAACTCAAAAATTAGCTACGCAAGAGTTGTCATTCTTGTGCGCGACACACCTCCGGGTCGTGGTCTATGCATGTGTTAAGTTTCATGAAAATATTCCAAAGGGTGGTCGAGTTATGCTCCGGACAGGAAATCAGTGAGCGAAAACAAAAAAGGGAGATAACTAAAAAATTAGCTATGCAAGAGTTGTCATTCTTGTGCACGACACACCTTCGGTTCGTGGTCTAATTGAATGTGTTAAGTTTCATAAAAATATTCCAAAAGGTGGTCGAGTTATGGTCAATCAGTGCGCGAAACAAAAAAGGGAGATAACTCAAAAATTAGCTATGCAAGAGTTGTCATTCTTGTGCGCGACACACCTTCGGGTCGTGGTCTATGCATGTGTAAAGTTTCATGAAAATATTCCAAAGGGTGGTGGAGTTATGCTCCGGACACGAAATCAGTGCAAGAAACAAAAAAGGGAGATAACTAAAAAATTAGCTATGCAAGAGTTGTCATTCTTGTGCGCGACACACCTTCGGGTCGTGGTCTATGCATGTGTGAAGTTTCATGAAAATATTCCAAAGGGTGTTCGAGTTATGCTCCGGACAAGAAGTGTCTGCGGCGGACGCGGCGCGCTGTCAAATCCATAGTATCCCCCGACGGAGTCCGGGGGATACAATTATTCTAAAGTGCCGTCAAAGCATGTTTTTGATGATAAAAATAAACAGCAGACGACAAAAAATTAAGGTAGCGATGTATGGTTAACTATGTTAGAAAGTTACAATTTAATTATAAGGTTCGATAATGTCCAGCCGTGGGTAAAGTTTGCTGTGGCGCGAGGGAACTATTTGAATCCCAAGGCCGTAGGCCGCGGGTTCAAACAGTTCCCGTGGGGCACGGCAAACGTTTACCCACGGCTGGACATGGTCGAACGTTCATGTTACATTTCCGTCGGAAATATCGTTTAATTTGAGCACATACGCAGTATTTATTTACACATGCATAGACTGGGGCCACAGTACACGTCGTATCAATTTCAAAATTTCAGTGCGACACGTGAAATCGTCTGGTGACGTAATGGCGCGTTCTAGTAACGTCATGCGACACATGCATTACGTAGGTGTTAGCTTGGTCCCAAAATGAGCGTTGTCTACAGCCATGGTCAAACAGTACGCACTGTACGTTTGAACACGGCTGTGAGCGATGTTGAACAGCGACAGTCATGTAACAATATACAATAATTTATTGAATTACCAGTAATTGTAATGATACCCGACTGCAGTCAAAGACAGCATGTTCTTGGTATGCCGACACAGATTAGGTCAATACGACAAACATAATGGTTGACCACTCATGTAGTCGAATAGCTCTAAACTGTAAAATGCATTGGAGTAATTTTGTAAATGCTCATCAACATCAATACAGTGGAACCGCTCTAAACAGGACAGTTGAGAGGTTTCACTCTCTATAATTCAGGTACACAAGTAATCCAATACACACATGTGTATTGTAATCATGAACAGGCATTATTATAAGAGTTTAAGCAATAATAATATGAACACACCCAAGCCAACCTGAATTTTCTGGCTGTCATGCAGGGTGACTTACATGGTTGTACGTCTTGTAAATCGCACTGCACGGTAGCCAGACAATTCAGGTTAGTCCCCAGTGTGTCTGGTTTAAGGACATTACACTGTAATTTAGGTACACAAGTACTCCAATACACGCCCATTGTCATCACAAACAGACATTACCATTTGACACAAATTACAGTGAACCCCATCAAAACTAAACTTACAGTTTAGAGAAGCACAACCATAAACCATTTGAGACATGAATGTGATTTTGTACCCCAGAAGATGTGTGATCTTTCATGAAAAAGGTTTTAAAAAACTATGATATTTTTAGGATATGACATCAAAAGTTGACAAAGTTTTATTCCACATTTCGATAAAAAATGTCATCATTTTTGACAGCATATACAGGAAAAATCACTGTTTTTGCAAATATATATTTCACAAAAATCACATATCTCATTAAGGTACAAAATCATGTGGCTCGTCTAATTTGTGTGCACCCGTTAATACCTTCTGTCTGATCTGGACGCAGGCCCGCCAGAAGTCCTTGGCCTCGACGCGATGACAATCGTCACACTGCTGGTTGGTGACGACAAACTCGACTATAAACACCTGCTGGAGCACGGCGCTGTTCAACACCTGCCATGAAATGTCACGCACAGTGATAACATTGACTGAGGTAGTACATCAGCATCTTCGGCATTTCTGGTGTCTTGTTATGAATAAAATGTTCGTAAGTGCATAATTATGATAGTCTGTAAATTTCACATTAACACTGTTTTCTTGTACACAATTATTGGATTTACATTTATTGAGCATAGGCTGCATTTGCAGCCTATGCTCAATAAATGTAAATCCATCAATTGAAATTTCCAGACGATCCTAAATTGCACTTACAAACATTTTAGTTATACAAAGTTTAATGAAACAGCCCCCCGGTCTGTGGCTAAACTGCTGGCAATAGCATTTAGAAAAAAAAGTGAAAGTGAATGGGTTTAACGTCCCACCAACAGCTAGGGTCATATAGAGACGAGACCACAGTTTAAAGTGGGACAGACCAGTGGGATGGAAATACTATGAAAGTATTTTGTATGCCTAAGGCGAGGTTTGAACCCACAACCTCCGGATTGGAAGTCAGGTGTTCTAAACCCTAGGCCAGTCCATCCCTAGCAATAGCATTTAAAAACCATCTACACCCATTTGGGGATAAGTCAGTGACATGCAAAATTCAGGTCATGGTCAGTTGAAGTTCATGGTGGTATGTGATACCTACCACAGTACCACTGGCTGATAAATGTCTGCATATATGGTGGGTGAATAGGGCTCCAGATAAGGAATTAGTAATTGAGTAGTTTCACTCCATCATTTCTGAAGCAATTCGGTATTTCAAAATTTTAATTGGGTAAAATAAAATCTCACTACTGTTTACACATCAACAGACAGTAATTATTGAATAGTTTGCTGCTAAATGAAAACATGTCTTGGCATTTCATTAGAATTGTCTCCTTTGAGACAATTCTAATGAAATACCAAGATGTTTTTTCATGGAAAATAAGAAAAATATGCTATATTTGTGGTCTGTTTATTGTTTTCTGCAGCATGATAAAGGTACCACAAATTTGTTATTGCTTTTTGATACTCGCTACTTCCGATTTCAATTGGGTTTTTGGCAATTTTAAAATTGGGTATTTAAGCAGATACGCAGCTTATCTGGAGCCCTGGATACCTACCACTGGCTGATAAATGTCTGCATATATGGTGGGTGAAGACTTAACAGTACTGGAAATATATAAATAGTGAGAAAGAAATACTATGTAAGTATTCTTCACACCTAGGGTGAGGATTGAACTCGCAACCTCCAGTATTGAAGTCCAATGCCATATCAATTCCCCTAGTCCATGGGCCATCCTCGCAATGACAAATCGTGCAAGTGAGATGTCAAGCAGCGGACATTACCTACCTCTTTCTGAATGGTGAGCTTCACCTTGATCCTCTGGGAGTGGGGCTCTGTCCACACGAAGCCGGCGTCTATCAGGCGAACCTGTCATCACATACATATGTTGCTGTGACTGGAGAAATGGGGCTTATGGGATTTGTGACCAGTGTAGCTCCTTATCAAATAGCACACTCCTGTTGTCTGATATCGATCTATATTGCTTGCTAGAAGCATGACAGATGTTTCATTGATGCAATGGCGAACAATGCAGATCTACACTGATCGTAAAACCTATAAGCCCAAGTTCTCCAGTCACAGCCACAAATATGAGACAAGCCATGTAATTGTGTACCTTTGTTGCAGATGTAATCTTTTTCATGAAAAATATTTACAGAAACTGTGATATTTCCTGTAAATGAAATCAATAGTTGACAATTTCATAGTAAACACGGAATTCTATTTCGCATTTGCTTTGAATAATCGTCAACTGTTGACGTCCTTTATGGAAAATGTCTCGTATATAGTTAACAAGTACTCTGTTCGAAAGCTTAAAATCAGACAGTAGATTGGTCGAGACTGAGCTGATTTAGAGCATGAATTTGGGGAAAAGTGTCACAAGTATTTTGAGAACAAATTCTGAGCATGAGTTCCATTTTCATTCATGAAGAGATTACGTTTCATTGGTCAAGACATAGCTGTGCTGATGAAGCACAAGGCTGGTTAAACATGTTGATTGGTCCAGGCCAATCAACCAGGCCAATCACACTGCCACCAGACATAGCCACACATGCGCTAAGAGAGCAGAGCTCCAGATAAGTTTTTTATCTAAAAAGTATTATTCCCCCAGATTTCAAAGTTTACTTTACAAATGTATTATTGATTTTCTTCCTTATTAAATAGGGAACAAATGTAACAAAATCACTTAATTGAGCTGCAAAAAATGTTGGCAGCTGAACTAAGTAAATTTCAACTTTATTACAGTATTTTCTCAACTCAATTTGAAAATCAATGCATATTTTGTACTCCCACTTTTGATAAGTGTAAAATACGTCAATATGCACTTATCTGGAGCTGTGGTTGAGGAAGGGAATGACAAATGTGATAAGGACCTTATTCAAGCCTTTGAGGCGTTTCAGGCAGACCGCGAGAAGTTCGCGGGATTCAAGGACGGCCGTTACCCAGTGGTCCGGTGGCTGCAGGTACCTGTAACACACATAAGATAATGGTCAACCAGTGGAACCTACATGAGCGAGCACCTTGGTCTTTTACTATTCATCTGTCTTTTATATTTTCTGTATCCTAATAAGGTTACTGAAAATATAGAAGACAGATGAAATAGTAAGACATCCATCCGTTCAGCAGAGTTTATCTCAGCTAGCATAATGCTTACAGTTAGAAATGCTGTTGTCTGCTCGTTTTCATCATTTGTATTGATTGATTGGGGTTTAATGTCCATTCAACGACACATAATGTCCACAATGCAAGGCCTTAAATGACCGTAGCTGTTAACAGGCAATTAAACATCAATAAACAAAGAAACAACACACATTTTAGGAACCATCACAAATTAATCACTGAAATTACAACATGCTTTCAGCACCTGGCGATGTTGTGGGAACTTTCTAGCAAAATAATACATTTTGACAGCAGACAGTTTTTTTTTTACAAAATCAGCAATTTTACCTCTCACATTTGCGACAGAAGTGGAGTACAGCCTGTTTGGGTATGCCTTCCGTGATGTCCACTTCTGACCGTATACAGGCCACACACATGTTGGTCGGGTTGGACTCAATCTGCACTCCACACTGGCAACATAGTCTGGAATAAAAAATACATATTTGAGACACTCCGCATTTACTATGACAATTCTGTCATCTTTTTTTTTCCGATGTCATTTGCGGAAAATATTGTAAATATTTTTCATGAGAGATCGCACATGTTCTTAGGGTTAGGGTCAAGGGTTGGGTTAGGATTAGGGGGTTGGCTACAAAATCTAATGGAGTGTCTCATTTGTACCAGCACCCAGATAATTAAGTAATCAAACATGGTACAGTTCTTTAAGGTATAGCGGATCTTAGGGTATAGCGGATCGGTGTAGATTTGTATCAACATATTTTTTTATAATGTACATTTAAAATAAATAAAATATTACCATTAGGAAGAGTGATCTATCCCCCACACAATGACATGTTCACTTTGATATAGCAGTTTCCTTGACGTGCGTATAGCTTCAAGAAACACAATGACGTAACCGGAAGTTTACACCAGTTAAAGCGAAAGTAGGTTACTCCAGAGTAATTTCACTAAAAATGTATAAACAGTTAGTTTGGAAAAAACAAACTCTGTGAATAATATGATGTACAATCATGTCCTCTATAATTGCAAAGAAGCTTGATTCATAAATCACGCCATGCCACTGAACACAGACGTCAATAATAACGCAACTGATTCCGGTAGTAGCGGATCGTTGATTTTGCGTATTTGCGGGGATCGTCTCAAACAAAATATGACCTGAAAACACTATAGCAAATGTATTTTTTAAAGCTATAAATGTTTTTTTGGTATTGTATATCTACCAAATAAAGTAAAATGTAACTGTTATTTTTTGCATTTTTATTATTTTTTTACATTTTTCAAATCGGGATTTTTTTCATCCCGATCGTGAGAATCGGGTTTTGAGTCTCTAATCGGGAGACTCCCGATCAATTCGGGAGACTTGGCATGTCTGAATGTAATATATATGTAAGCATGTTTCCAAGTCATTTACAAAACAAATACATGATTTGGAATGTTTTGAGATTCCCCCCTCAGCAACTGTCGCACAGCGATCCGGTAAACCCCAACGCTATCCGTTATTGACTAATTCAATGCGTTAGGTAAACAAGGAATTATGCGAGGAAAACCTTGAAATAAATTAAAAAGGTAACCCAATTTAGAAAGAAGACACTTTTTCCTGTCTATTGGTACCAAGACACTTTTTCCTGTCTATTGGTACCAGGTACTTGTCCAAACGTTATATTTTAAAGACGTATGCAGCAATAATCTGCTTAGCGATCCGCTATAGTCCCTATTCTCATGCATCCGTGCCCCTAAGCACATAAATTCATATTGTGTGTTATATTCTGATTAATTCCTGAAAATGTATACATCAACATAAAGTTCAAACACTTGACTATGAGTGGACATAAGGAATTCACCAACATTATTGTTTATGCAAGTCTTAGAGTTCCCAGAAATAACCCACCCAAGTCACCTAATTGATCTTGAAACTTCTCATCAGGTTCGTGCCCTACAACCTTTTTCACATTTGAGTGACATTCCTTGATCACTCATACAATAAAGAAGTGTTGCTGCCTAGATGAATCAAATTTAAATGTGGTGAAGTCCAGATTCACCTAGAAATCAAAATTTATCACATTGTATGCAGCATTTACGAACAGACCCTCTTCAGATTAAGGAAATATGTAGACAAATCACAAAATAGGTGGTAAATCACAATTGTATGTACAGTTGATTAGGCAGAAACGAATCACTATCAATTCAATAGCTGCACGTCAAGTATTAACGTGATATTTATGAACTATTTCTTTACTATCTGTTTGATAATTCATATTCCTTGCATTATGGGTCCAAAAACCGACAATCAATTGTTGTTTAGTACCAATATAATATTGTTTACAAAACACCCTTCCCTAGTCAGTTCCGAAACGCTTTAGTGGGTAATGAAGAACGCCACCACTGGTGGTTAATTTCGGCTACAGGAAACTACCAAATTGACTGAAATACACTTAAATACACCGAAAGACATACTAAATACACATTACGAAAGGGTTATGATAGAAATAGTTGCAATCAGTAACACATACACGTACTAACTTTATTCATATTTATCAAAACAATCACAATTGACTAGAATAATTCATAATCAAAACTATATGAAAGATAAGTAGATCTACGGTAGGCCTAGATCTCTATGTGTTACAGTACTAACTAGCATTTTGTGAGATTGGTTGATTGTTGATGTTTAACGACCTATCAACAACCAGGGTCATGTAAGACCGGGCCAACAGGATGGATTATCTCGTAGTCAACATGTAAAAAATGAGGGAAAATCCCAAAATCAGACCTCAATATTTACATAAACTATATATTCAGCCCTGAAATTTGAATATCCAGACCTGGTGTCAGGTCCTTGCCACACCAGAATCACTTAGCTCTGTCCTAAGGTAACATGATTAGCTATAAGCTTATTGGTGTCAGGTCCATACACACCAGAATCACTTAGCTCGGCCCTAAGGTAAGATGATTAGCTATAAGCTTATTACTTCCTAATGAGGCATAACAGGATTTAGCTGTCAAGTACCAGGAGGCCAAAACGGTACATGAGGGCCAAAAACAATAAAAGACGTGCGCGTCAAGTCATGGGCATCGCATCAGAGTTTTTCATAAATCTTAGAAACTCGTAAATACATTGTTTGAAATCAGTATATATTCGCTGACAAGTTGGAATTATAACTAGTTAAGATTTTTTTTATAGAATTTATTTAAGTATAAGTTTTTAAATACTAGTATTGGTGCAATTTTAAAACTTTAATTCCCGACAAATTCTCACACAAAATGTTTTTACGTTAGTTTTCTAAGATTTATGAAACAGGCTGCTGCGATGCCCATGACTTGACGCGTCGCGTGTTTACGACGCCATGACATCAAATTGATTTTTTTTTTACCTTTTTACATTGTTTCCATATTTAGATAAAGTTGTCTGGTTCAGGTAGGCCCCTATATAGTGCTATTATAACCCTGTTTAATTTGTAGTGCAAACAAATAATTAATGGGTAACGTCTATAACGTCGTACGCATAACTGTTTCATGGCAAGAATGTCATATATATGTCAAGCCAAAAACGTCGCAATGCCAGTTACGATCTTCTAGCATCCAAAGAGTGGTAGCAAATATTCAAAATATAGATAAGGTCGTAAGTAGGAAAAAAGTGTAATTATTGTAATATTTAAGTCATTTTTTCTTCAATATCTTGAAAAAATTAAAAAGCCACTTACGACCTTATAGCACTGAGCCATCAACATATAGAAGAGATTTATGTATGTCTATAAGAATGGTCGAAAAATAGAACTTAAAGCTCTTAGTTGTGGAACATAGCTATTTTCTTGCCTGTAGTACACATGTGAAGTCTATTAAACAACACGACAAAGTCAAGCCATCCAGTGAACCCGTTGTACACAACTACAGTGATTCTATTTGTTCATTTGTGCCACAATCTGTGTCAAAGTTCACAGTGAATGACACCTAGCACCGGGTTAATCGGTACTCAACGTACACAGACAAAAAGGAGGCGAACGCATGCAAACATTGGCCTATGGGAATTCTTGACGGTTAGTGGAGTGATGGTTAGAGGGGGAATGATTTATTGCAAATATTAATTTGACTAACGTAATATAAACTAGAAAACGTGACCTGTTGACACACGTAGGGCCCCGCTGACAACCTAATATTTCTAGGGCCATAGCTCATAAGTGTGACTTGAGAAAGTTTCAGACACACTTCAAAAAATAAACAGACAGACAGACGGACACATCAGTAGAGAGAATGGTTGTTTTGGGGTGGAACCATGTATACATAGTTACAAAAGAAATTAAAGAATGCATGTGTAAAATATTAAGTTATTAGCTAAAGTAAAATAGAAATTATAGTTAATTTTAGCACCTGTTCAAAAACTTCAATTTATATAAACAGACAGACAGACGGACGGACATATTAGTAGAGAGGCTTGTCGTTTCTATGTGCAAGCATGTGTAGTTAGCCAAGGAATGCACATGCGAAGTTATTAGCTGATGGGAACGAGAAATTATAGATCATTTGAGAAAGTGTTATTTTTTTATAAACGGACAGACGGACGGATGCACGGACGGACAGGCGAACGGACGGACGGACTGACGAACACGATGAAACCTATAGGGCACCGCCGATTTCTCGGTGGTCCCTAATCATGTAATGGCAATATTTGGGTGTATTCGTGTGTATTTGTGTGTTTCGTGTAGTCACATTTTCTGACAGAATCATGTTCCGTTATTCACTAAAATTGTTCGGTCTATCAATGTCGTTAGTAAATATCAACGGTTACAATCACTAGAAGGGCATTTTCAGGTAATGTTTATGAATGGATAGACTTCATGTTAGGACCGTAATTTGAATGTCAGCCTTTGTTTTTTATGAGTTTGACGTCAAAATTGAATACACCGACTGCTCTTCAAATTGATCAAAGTTGAGGAACGCTTTCAGGGCTGTACAAATTGGCACGCCCGACGCCCGGGACAAGTCGGTTTTAATCTCGGGCAAGTGCCTCTATGCTGGAATTTAGTCCCGGGCAAGTCACTATTTTCTGTTAGAACGTCCCGCCACAAGCCCGTTTTTTGGAACCGGACTGTCATAAACTTAATCCCAAAACTGACCACTTTATCGATCGATAACGCTGCGGGCGTCCTGGCGATTCGCAGCTACTGTGTTACACAGTACCTGTGTATCGCAATAAAGTGATACATGTATAGCAATCTACAGCGACCCTGATTATATTAATTTAATCGAATTTGAAATTACGTAATTACAATTAGCGAAAATATTCTGCGGCGATCGATGGTTATTGATTTATTTTATGTATGTTAACGTTTTCGTCTCACTGCATCGACAGGCCAAGAGACCTAACTTTAGAGAAATAAATGTATGTTCCTTCACGGGGTGGAAATGGAATTTAAGGTTCTTAATTTAAATTATCGTTTCTACGCGGCATATAAACGAAAAAAAAGTGAAATTGAATGGGATGGACATACTATGAAGGTATGTTTGATTCCCAAGGCGATGTTTGAACCCACAACCTCCAGATTGGAAGTCGGTGTTCTAAGCCCTACGTCACAACCCATACCTTATAAACGAAGGAAAGAAATGCTCCTAACGAGCGACCATACGTACTTAGAATAACAGCTGACGTAACGCGCGGTAAACTGAAATGGCCTAAGTGACAATTGACATTTACGTTCCAACAAGATTTTCACGGTGTGTAATCGATCGTATTTCCTCGCCATCATATGAAACCTGACTCGAGAAACACAAATTCAGTTGTGGATTTCTGAATTTGTCAATTGTTTGTACGGTCTAAGAAATCAAACAAATGTGACAATTATTTTTACAAAATATTAGAATCGTCTAAGGAGACAATTCTCATGAGTTGCCAAAACATGTTTTATTAAGACATCGGACAAATGTGAAAAGAAAACCCGAATACATTGATATTTCTTTACAAAAACATATTTTGACAACATTTGAGAATCGTCTTAGGAAACGATTCTCATGTGCTGCCAAATCTTGGTTTTATAAAAAAAAAAAAAATCAAACAAATGTGAAATTCCACAAGCTAATGCGTAATTATCAATTCATCGGCTATGCGATGACGTGAGCGACTACATAGCGTGGTTTTGGTATGTTTGTTTCCACAGAATTCTAAAGGTCAGTCACACTTTGCACGTGAAACTAGATTAGCGATTGTAAACACCATCAGGTGTGCAGCTAGACCGAAAATGATATGTCGCAAATGTGCTAATTGGGGATGGGTGGGTACGGCCATATTTCTTTTTTGTTACAATCTCGCCTTCCGCTTTTGGAAATACGATTTGCCCATGCATGTGTAGACAGCATGCATGTTGGATTTGCGTTCTACGTACGTACATGCATATAAAGCATGCTAGTTCGAATTGCATGCTACGTACGTACGTACATGTAATGTATGCGCAAAACTCAATTTCAACACGCATGCATTCTACACACACATATTACAGGCCCGTAGCCAGACCTGTTTGAAGGGGGGGTCGTTTCGAAGGCCCAAGGGGCCTGAGGTATCTAGGGGGTCCGGCGGCATGCCCCCCCCCCACGGGAAAATTTGAAATATAGGTGGGTGGTCTGAAATGCAATTTCCTGCATTCTCCGCAACAGCCGAGCTTCTAACTGTGACCTTCCATACCCGATTTTTCCCCCCTGAAAAATTGGACCTCGAGGCTGGGCGGGGGGGGGGGTCGGGGGGGGGGGGGGGGTCGTCCGACCCCCCTCCCCCACCTAACCTACGGGCCTGCATAATGACTTGAAGAAACGTATTTCCAAAAGCGGAAGGCGACATTGTGAAAAGGCCGAGGCGAAAACGCGAGAATGAATACAATAGAATCTCACGTTTTCGCCTCGCGATTTGGTCTCGCGTTTTCACGATCTTGTGTATATAGGTCGACGATCCGATGCAGTAGCCTAACCAATAACACGTATCGAAATATGTTTTTTTTTGCTCAATAAGCGTGTATTGGCAGCACATTAGAATCGTCTCCTAAGACGAGTATCATTTTTTGTCAAATTATATTTTTGTTGTCAAGAAATATAGATGTTTGTCCACATGTGTTCTATTTCTTAATAAAAACGCAAAAATGTTTTTGCAGCACATGAGAATCGTTAAGACAATGTTTACGTGTCCTATTAGGGACATGTGGCAACCTCGCGTTTTCGAGCTTTGGAGACGAAAACGCGAAATTCTATCATATTCAATCTCGCGTTTTGCAAACACGCCGCACATGCACATGATGCATGAGCAAAACTAATCCGAATTTTTCAAAAGCGAAAACGCGAGACGATTCTCATTATTTTAGGAAACGATTTTTATGTTTTATTATTGTCGATAAATGTGTTTTGAGGATGCACTTGTCGCAACGTTATGTCCGCGGTGGCACAGTGACAAAAGACCACAAGAATAAATATGTACTATACAATGTTTATTATTATAGATATTTAATATAATATGTATATGTGCCAAGTGCTCAATTGTATTATATTTAACAACTATGATAATAGTTTTTGTTTTGGGACAGTTTCGTATAAGAAATCTTACGAGGACAAGTCACTTTTTCAAAATTACTTGCCCTGAAATTTATATTTTCCGGGACAAGTCGGGGCAAGTCACTTTTGTCAAGTCACTTGTCTGGGACAGGCTAAAAAATCAATTTGTACAGCCCTGGCTTTACCGGAAGTTTATGGTGCGTGAAAGTCACGTGACTATAGATGCTTGTTTTCAAACAGCTGTGCAATGTTGTCTATATCGAATAAGCTTTCAATTTATCGTATTGCAATTTTAATAATCAACTTCATTTGTACATCCCGGGGGTGAGTTTGTAAAAGTTTTCCGTTTCTCACTAATTTCCGTTACTGCCTAATCAACTGTAACTTAGAAAACAGTGGGATACAACTTAAAATACCTTTTTAAAATAATTTTCAATTAACATTATTCTTAGAATATGCTTATTCACTCGTTTTCTAGGGGCACGAATTAATGAGAAGGCACGAATCCATGAGAATTGGGGCTACCCTAAAGAACTGTAGTCTGTGTAGAGGTACGAAATGATACGAGTACGAAAACGGTATGTTGAAAAATACGGATAGAAAGAAACATATGGGATCATATTAACTAGATGAATGGGATACTTTATGAAATAACGATCATCCTACATTTTAGCTGTTGCTGTGTCTTCTTTCATTTGCACGAGGTCCATATTTCCCTCAGTAGATTTCGGACGATTTCGCAACCAACGTGTTGTTGTTGTTGTTATTGTCTTATAATTGTTGGCATAGACAGCGGAAAGAAGATATACTTCCGAAACGGTGACATGACGGCCATCCGTCCGTCCCATCCCGTCGCGTCCCGTCCGTCCCGTTTCACATTTTGAACATTTCACATTTTGAACTACGAAAATACTAAATGGTGATAAGATTGTTTTAATGACCATCTAACATTATAAATGTGCATTTAAATTTAAATTGTGTATGTGATTCCACAGGATAGATTATCAGTACGTGAAGGTCAAACCGAGATACTTGGGAGTGTAAACGCTTTCCAATCTCTGATCGTGGAGCTTGTAGTAATATAACTTGGAAGGTGACTGAACACTCTGAGGGTATGAGATTAGGATGCGTTAAATTGTATACGCTATGTCTCCTCCCATTTGACAAGTGCGCCAATGGCAATGTCGTCTTGGAGAGTTTGATACTCCGAGTTTGTATGCGTATTTCAGGCCCGTACGCAGAGGGGGTGCGACGGGTGCGTACGCACCGCCCTTAACCATTTAAACACCACCGGTCTGAATAGTGGTATTGACAAAAGTGTAGATCCAGATGAGCCGGCTCGTGACCAGTCGTCTCATCTGGATCTGCACTTTTTGCAAGTATTTTTCATAATTTTGAGAACAAAAACACCCCATGTGAAAATCATTTGTGATGATTGGATTGGGTTGCAAAATTAACATATCAATATCCATTCCAGTTAATTAAGGATGAAATGGTTAATCTGCCGAGGTCTGTCCGTGGATGTGCAAACAAAGTGTTTAGCCCTTTGCGACGTCGATAACGCACCCCCCCCCCCCAAATTAATTTCTGCGTACGGGCCTGCATTTCTATACTAGACACAGTCGTCAGCAAAAAGGCGAACAGAGGAGTTGACATTATCCGGTAAATCAATGCTACAGTGAATAAACAAAACATAGCTTATAGACTATACATGTACTAGGATATAACCTCATGGGACCCCTGGGAATAGATCAGTTCGAGGCAACGCCGTCCAGGACAACACTCTGAGCTATATCTGAAAGGAAAGCATGTATCCATTTGATAGTCCCGTATGCCATAGTAATTTAGTAAACTCATACGATAGTGGGCTTTATCATAGACTTTGGCAAAGTTCATGATCGATATTTGCTGTTCTATAACATTTAGTATGTGCCCTGTCTAAGTTGAGGGAGAGAGCGTTAACAAATTGGACGAGAGGACATTCGCATAACCTGCGGCTTCTAAAACCATGTTGGAAGTCAACTAATATGCTGCTTGACTCGACGAGTTTCATTATATTACCGACAAGTATACGCTCTAATGATTTGCAGCATATATGTGTTAGGGATACGTACACCATACCCATACGGTGCGCATTGGTGCCTTTTGAATACTCTGTACATGCTATAACGTTTATGCGTGCCTGTTTCATATGATCTGAAATAGTTACACACATATTAGTTTACATGGAATCGTCGGAATCCTTGTGTGCAATGCTTCCATTATGCGGCTAAAATTATGTTTGGTGAGCATTGGGATAAATGAAGCAAAATTAATCCGCCAACACTTCAAATCAACCACAGATAAGTACATATATGTTACAGAGTCATCACCGTGACTCAATTTATAATTTCTTCCGTTTTAACTCGAGTTTGACCCGAGTTGAAACTATGCTTGTTCCAAAAGCTTCAATAATTTTTTCGGTTAACATATGATCGAGGGACTTTCTGATATTTTGACAGAGATGAATTGATGAATGGATTTAATGGTAGCATGTGGTTGGGAAAATTGTCTGTCCGCGTAGCTTATTGAGATTATATAATAAGTGTAAATCAATTATAAAAAAAATATTTTATTCCACCCTCACCCCCAAATATATATATGGGGGTGGAGGCGGGGTAAATTTATTTCCCGATTTCTCCAGTCACAGTCACATATCAGATAAAATAAAGAATATAATAAAACTTACGTATTTTTGTCGGCAGAACTTGGCAACTATTTTGGTGACGTGATTCCTAACATTGCAATGTTTTCATGGAATCAGACTATTGACGTCTCATAAACATATAGTATATGCTTTCGGTTGGAATTGGCTAAATGCTTTTATACCGGACCAATATTTCATAAACATGTCTACGTAAATGCTGAATAATAAAACTTGATACAACACAATGAATTAGTTGTTTGTTCCTTTATACATTTGTCTTTCAACCGCATCAACAATGCCACTTTTATATAATTGTATTGTATAATACTTTTGCTCGTGTGTGTTTCTTTTTAATCATGTATATCTTCAAAACAGATACACACATTATAATTAATTTTGCAGTGATGTTTAAACACCAATTTCAAAACAAATTTACATTGCGACACTTGTCTTTCCATCCTCAACTTTATTAATCGTATTGCGCCATTTAGGCACACACGGTGTTCTCATTGCCTCAACAGCGCAAATGAGATTCCGATGCGCAATGGTACAACAAGGTCAAGGAAGAGCCTTTCACCCGACCCTCCGCACGTGAGCGATATTTGCCAAGAAGAATTGCGAAACATGAATTCATTCTTCATAAATGACGTTTTTACTAATAAATGTTTGGTAAATTTCTTGTATTTCTTTCACTGATAATTAATGATGAAAATTGTATCGAATATAAAAAACAGTTTGAAATTCATCTAATTGAAAGTGTTAATTAATTTGCTAAAATGTAAGCGGTCTCTGACGTCATACATGAATAATTCAGCTTTTTTAGTAGCTTCCATCCATAAAATTAGATTATATTACAATCTGAGAATCGGAAATTAGATCACCGATATACGAGTGCAGCTATTATAAGCTCATATAAGTTGCATGGCGACCCCACCTCCACCCATACATACCACCACCACCCGTAAATAGACAATACTAATAGTAAGTAAGTGAACATGCAGTCTGTTTCCTATACTAAATGACAGAAAGAAACAGAAACTTGCTTTGTCCCAAAATAGGTGCCATAACATGGTCCGCCAGCTGATAAAAATACCTTACGATGTTTAATTACGACCAGCGTAATCCAAGATCAGCATGCGTTTCCGCGCAGTCTGATAAAGGGCCTACACTGGTCATCTTTCCGTCAATCTAAAATGGTTTGTGCATATGAATATCAGTTTGGATCAACATATGAGTGTATGAGGATACAGGCTCTACATTGACATTAAATGTCCTAAGGTGCCTTTTCTCATATGGCTGTCCATATATTGCTTTACGACCGTGGTATAGTCGCATTAATGGCAAACACCAGAATAATAATCTGTGCTGGCAGCTGGCGCTGATTGGTTAATTCAATTGTGGTCCGTCATGCGCAGTTCGCTGCGGCAGTTATAATCATTACATACTACTACAGGGAGCCACTGCTAATTTAAGTACTGGCGAATGTGTCTCGGCGCTATGGCTGTTTGATAACTCGATAAATGTTGAATGATGTTTCAACTTACTATACGAGTAGTTCCTGGCAGATGTCTTGAAAATACCACAAACATGAGTATATATGCGTTTGTTTACATTCTTCAAAGTAGTTATTGGAATATGTTTTTAAGTATCACAAACTATTTTTGTGAGAATCGAGACAATCGACTCTGTACACTAAAATATTAACCTATATATATACTCGTTTCGCTCTAAGAATTGAATAGCACCTACTTCATTTTTATGAGCGCATGGTGCCATATTTCTGTCAACTACTTTACTTAAACGTGATAACTCAGCCGTCTTAGTACACATAAGTCGTCACATCTAAAACAGTTGCACGTCAAAACTACTTATAGGTACATATCCACTCAGTAGACACAAACTGTTATTTACAGGAATTAAATAAGTGTATATAATTGTGTCACTATTCCACCAGTTCTAAAGATTACGACTGCCCGCTATACAGATATAATAATTTAGTAATGTTTTGTTTACTGATAGTGACTCGCGGTGGTATCAGACTATTTTCATATGCAAATGAGGCACGATATTTTTTTAATTATTTATACTAATTAAATGCATCACCTGAAAAAATCATATTTTCGACAGATTATAAAGTATGATCATTGCACATCAGAAAGAAAACACAGAGAATAAAAAGTATAATGTCCGTTAACATTTTAAGGAAACACGGTTATCGCCCCTGACAACAGTGTGCATATAAAATGTATAATAATGCCAATCAATGCGTGGGGTAATGGTGAGTGACTGTTTATTTCGCCAGAACATGTCTCAGATTATGTCTCTTATATAAAGAACATGTGTGCCTACTGAGTGTGCATGTACCTTTAAGTACTTGGTGAGGACGACATAATTAAGACGAAAGCTAATGTAAAAGTTAACGTGTCCATTCGTAACACACCATCTAGTACTATTGTATGTAGTCTTGATATGTTAGTAAGACGACTTATACTTACTACATGGGCGATACGAAATGTTTAAGTCGTCATGTACAGTCTTAATTTGAGGCGAAAACCTTGAATTAATTAAACATTACAATCGATGTCAATATAGTGGCCAATATCATGTGTTGACGATACTTCCTGTTAGTTATCTCGTCCAAAATGTTCTCAATAGTATGTCGTTTTGTCACGATGTTTATTTACTTCAGACGACTTATGATGCGTATGAAGGAAACTTACTTACCACGTTATCACGTATGCTGCCATACAGGGGCGGAGTCAGGATTTAGGTCTACATGATGAGCTACGTGGATTCTCAATTGTAAATGAGGCATACATAATCGTCAACTTTCATAAAATACATACATGTATGTAGTTATTTCTGCAATTTTTCAAATTTCTCATCAAAAGTATATATTGTTACCACTCAGTTGAACCGTCTCGACGAGACGGTTCAACTGAGTGGTAACAATATATATTTTTGATAAGAAATATGAAAATAATCCGATCTTTCCACGTAACAATTGGGTTAAAATATAAACACGGCACATTTTTAGGAGGCGTGTGCCAAATGATGGGCACACATGTTACGATGGACCATCGCCTCAGTGATGGAAACACGTGGTGTGTGACGCCAATCCCATCTCTCCTGAAACAGGAACTTCCGCCCGTACTTCCGGCACGACGAAAACACGAACAACCTCAATCTAGAATACACAGTTCACTGCGGCCGATTACTTATTCGTCGGACATCGTGGGCTTTTGGTATAAACATATTTTATTAAATAGTAATTACATCATGTTTCGGTATACAAGCAGTGTAAAGAGGATTGGAACAAAATATTGCTATCTTATAGAGTTCCTCTCCTTGAACAAGGTAATTAGGGTCCCAGGCGGACATAACTCTTGCACATCTGAAAACAGCGCAATGATCTCACATGTCAGTATGAGGCCCATTCGATGCAATACTAGCAGATATAATTCAAATGTGTATTATGTTTACGGATTGTTGGTAATAATATAGAAATAGGGGTTTGAGCTAAATATTAGATAAAAAAAAAAAATAAAAAAAAATATATATATATGTATTGGGCTTTTGAAAATGGACCTTACATATACGTGCATGCTGTTAGTCAGTATCATATATATATATATATATATATATATATATATATATATATATATATATATTTACATTCAATATTAACATGTGTGGAACATAGTACAATATCAGAGTAGCAGTTCAACTTGTGGTTTTCAACTATATTAACATACATGAACATTGTATGTGTGCATAGGAGTCGCCACGGGGGTGGATGTGGGATAGGGGTGCGAACAAAAACATTTTCAGTTTTAACTTTTGGGTGGACATATGCTATTGGAAATTATAGCTCTAAAATGAATTAGAATGCCGAAAATTTCCCGTAAAAAAATCCGGGGGAGGACCCCCGCGATGAACGAGAGGGAATATATATATCATAGGCGTCGCCAGGAATTTTCCAGCGGGGTTCGTCTACCAACGGTAGACGCCGACAGCCGAAGGCTGGAGACGAGGAGTGCACGAGAGGGGTGTCCCCTCTCGTTAGACGGGGGGTACGTGGGTCCTCCCCCGGATTTTTTTTTATTTCTATGTGCAATTTCCGACGTTCTAATGCATTTTAGAGCTATAATTTCCACAATCGCACCACCGAATTTCCGTAAGAAAAATATCTGTAAATCTTAGATAAAATCATCATAAATCGTAGAAAATGACTTTCAACACTCCTCGAAGGAAATCGACCCGAACTTGCGTCTCAGACAACTCTTATCACGAATCGTGATAGGAGTTGTCTGAGACGCAAGTTCGTCGTATTGCTGATGCTTAAACTCTGATTTTAGGCACATTATGAAAACACAACATTTTAGAAACGTTTGAATATTGTCGCCATGAAATTAGATGCATGTTTCCAAGAACATACGGTTACCGGTACGCGCAGCACAATTTGGATGCATGGATTTATATGATCATGATGATGAACTGAGCACAATTTACCGACGATGTACGAGGGGCTTTCCAGAAGTAATGGGACTTTTCGAATTGTGGGAACTTGATTGGTCGATGACTAAGCTGTGCTCAGTCTTGGACAATCAAATATCATTTACCCGGGTACAAAGTAGGAGTCCAACTTCCGTTGGCTTTTATCTTTAGAGTTTTTCATGATGCAGACAAATTATTGTTGTTGTTGTTGCTGTATGTCTATAATTCAGGCGCTTATTTTTCGCCACAATCTCTCAACAGCCACAGAGACTGGAGTTAAATTGGAGGGCGAAGCCGATTCTAGACTAGTTGACATCGCGATCATACATATTCAACAGGTATTCCTGAAATAGAAACAGTCTATATCCAATATCAGAGACGTATTATGTACTTTCCTTACCAATAGTCATATTTGCATCCAAAATTTAAAACTGAAAAGGGGGTTCGTTCGCACCCCTGAACCCCCTCACCCCTGGCGACGCCTATGTATATGATCACGTGGTTGCAACAACAACAACGTCGCCCACTCCAAAGTAAGTATTATTTGATAGTTTTCTTAATATGCAACGGATTTTGATGAAATATGGCACAGCAAACGCGTCTTCATGAGCTGCATTTGGTGGTCTATGGAGTTTGTCACAGACTTATGTCGTTTTTGCGAAGAATCGATACTTCGTAAAAACGACAGAAGTTTGGGCGAAAATACAGAGACCACCAACTGCAGCTTAACAAGACGCGTTTGATGCGCTATATTTCATCAACATCCGTTACGTAATAAGGAAACTATAAACTAATACGTGCTTTGAATCGGTACTTGTTGTTGTTGTTAGTACCACGTGATCATACACCTTGTATATGACGTACTATATATTATCTGTTTCACATTATCCACACACTTTCTTATTATTATTACATCAACATTTCATAAACATTGGGGTTTATTTTCGGAAAAGAAAGATGGACATATTTTTTATTTGGTCAAATTTGTAAATACTTTATTCAAAAATATTTACACCTGACCTGACTATAACTGGAAATAACAGCACATAAATAGCAACTTACGTGTAGCACAATTGGGCATAGTATACTTATATTATATGGAATTAACCGCCATTGCAAATCGTTCACATACCAACAGTGGTCAATGTGGCCAGCAAATGATCTCGAGTTATTCTATTTACTGAACAGTGTTATTTAATTACGAACTATATTCGGTACTATTATAAAGTGTGGTCCGTATCCAAGAATAACATACTATTGTGTATATTGTTGTATTTATGTGAAATGTCCATATATATTTATGCCGCATACCCGTAATCCTGATACATGGGGATGGAGGTGGGAGAACACTCGCACCGCCGCACCAAGTTCAACTAACTCGGATGGCTACAATTACCTCGGACGGCTATAACGAACTCGGACGGCTACAACAAACTCGGACGGATATATAAAACTCGGATGGCTACACTTAACTCGGACGGCTATAACGATCTCGGACGGCTACAACAAACTCGGACGGATATATCAAACTCGGATGGCTATAATTAACTCAGACGGCTATAACGAACTCGGACGGCTACAACAAACTCGAATGGACATATCAAACTCGGATGGCTACAATGAACTCAGACGGCTATGAACGAACTCTGACGGATATTTCAAACTCGCATGGCTACAACAAACACGGACGGCTATATGAAACGCGGACTGCTACAACAAACACGGACGGCTATGTTAAACTCGGACGGCTACAACAAACACGGACGGCGATATGAAACTCGGATGGCTACAACAAACACGGACGGCTACAACAAATTCAGACGGCTACAACACACACGGCTACAACAAACACGGACAGTTACAACAAACGCGAACGGTTACAATAAACACGAACGGCTACACCAAACTCGGACGGCTACAACACAAACACGAACGGCTACTACATACATGGACGGCTACAGCAAATAATGACGGTTACAACAAACAGGAACGGCTACAACAAACATGGACGGTTACAACAAACACGGACGGCTACAATAAACACGAACCGCTACAACAAACACGGACGGTTACAACAAACACGAACGGTTACAACAAACACGAACGGCTACAACAAACTCGGACGGCTACAACAAACACGAACGGCTACAATAAACACGGACGGTTACAACAAACACGAACGGCTGCAGAAAACACGAACGGCTAAAACAAACACGGACGGCTATAACAAATGACGGCTACAACAAACACGAACGGCTACAACAAACATGGATGCCTACAACTCGGACGGCTACAACAAACATGGACGTACAACAAACACGGACGGCTACAACAAACACGAACGGCTAGAGCACACACGAACGGCTACAACAAACATGGACGCTACACCAAACTCGGACGGCTACAACAAAACGGCTACAACGAACATGGACGGCTACAACAAACATGGACGGCTACAACAAAATCGGACGGCTACAACAAACACGAACGGCTACAACAAACAAGGACGGCTAAAACACAAGACGGCTACAACAAACACGGACGGTTACAACGAATACACACGACCTATGGACAATTTGGAAGCAAGACACGTATACTACTTATATGTCGCTATTCCTTATACTTTACAATGGGATAGCAAATATTCTCGCGCTGGTTTATTTTCCCTGAACGCCTTCATAATGTATGTGACGTTGAGCTAATGACAGACAATGCCATCAATACACTATGGCATTTATTTTCTATGACAACCGTCTTGTATTAGGAGACAACCTCCATTTTAACACTTCCAAACAATATTCACCCATATATAATCCCGGTGAAGCTTGGCCAACATTGGCCCAGATGTTTGAAATATGTTTGAAAATATTAACGAAGGACGGACGGATGGACGGACCACTGACTGACGAAAATGGGTAACAAAAACATTTGGCTTTTTCGTAGCTGTTTGACTTAGATATCCGAATTTTGACCACCATGTACATGAATGGTAGGCGATGTGCTCGTGATGGTGTACCTAAGAATATGTCATTCGTCATGATAATTATTTACAGAAACTGTGATATCTTCTGTAAAAGTCATCGAAAGTTGACAAAATGTTAATAGCAAATGCGGAATTCCGCATTTGCTATGAACATTTAGTAAACGTTCGACGTCATTTACCGAAAATATCGTAAATTTGTAAATATTTTTCATGAGATCTCCCACGTAATCTTACATACACAATCATCGCATGGCTTGTCTCATAATATGTGTGCTACGTCACTGGAAACCACTCACACCGATCGCGACACGTTACCTGAATTGTCTACCGTTTTGTCTGTGCTGTCATATAAATATTGTTCCATCTCCAGTTGCCTTTTCAATCACCTTTCAGATCATGTTTCACATAATTATATGAAATTCATTAAGCCTTCAGGCGCGTCTGTTGCTTTATGACACGTGATAGCTAGACCGATGTTTTTCTCTTCAATGGTTACGTTCATGCGCGGATCCAGCCGGGGTGGGGGCGTGCCTCCCGCGCAAACCCTCTCTACGATTTGCCTGTTTTTTTTTTTTTTTAAATACACAGAATGCACCATTTATTTTCCTGGTGATAACCCTGCAAAACACTACAGTGTTATGGACGATATGAGGGCGTTTTGCACAGTTACATTTACCGCAACTACCCATGCGCTCCATATCCCGACGGCCTCTTATTTCAATATCCACTACACCTCTAAATTTACACATCATGGATCCGCCGCTGACGTTCTCAGGATACCCGGTATCAGTGTCCGTGCTGAATATCTATGAAAGACAAAAATACACGTTGTTTGTGGTACATTATACACAAGTGAAAATGTGACCATATGACGTGAACACAAATATCTACTTGGTATGACAATAATACACAGCCAGCTCAATGAAAATTTCGTTTCGGCTTATATTTAAGGGTGGGAATTGGCTCGAACACCTTCCATACCCGGTGCTCAATGTAAATGTGCTTGAGGTATTACTATACAAGTTTTATATACATGTACGTGTGTAAAGAATTGATAAAGTATGCATATACTGGGCGAAATTGAACGTCCTAATGCACTGCTGTGAAGTGGCTGAATAAACAGAGAATACCAGGTTACTGTCTGTTGATATAAAGTTTATCACCCAAAGCTAGGAAACGTGTAGGAATTCCGAGGCTCACCAATGAACTGTTAGCGTTTATGAGCTGACACTGCAAGGCAAGGAAATGTGTCGGAATTCCGAGGCTCGCCATTGAACTGCTATCGTTTCCGAGTTGACACTGCAAGGCTAGGAAACGTGTAGGAATTCCGAGGCTCGCCATTGAACTGCTGGCGTTTCCGAGCTGACAATGCAAGGCTAGGAAATGTGTAGGAATTCCGAGGCTCGCCGATGAATTGCTAGCGTTTCCGAGCTGACACTGCAAGGCTAGGAAACGTGTAGGAATTCCAAGGCTCGCCATTGAACTGTTGGCGTTTCCGAGCTGACAATGTAAGGCTAGGAAATGTGTATGAATTCCGAGGCTCGCCGATGAATTGCTAGCGTTTCCGAGTTGACACTGCAATGCTAGGGTACGTGTCGGAATTCCGAGGCTCGCCGATGAATTTCTGGCGCTTCCGAGCTGACACTGCAAGGCTAGGAAACGCGTAGGAATTCCGAGGCTCGCCGATGAATTGCTAGCGTTTCCGAGCTGACATTGCAAGGCCGGGAAACGTGAAGGAATTCCGAGGCTCGCCATTGAACTGCTGGCGTTTCCGAGCTGACACTGCAATGCTAGAAAACGTGTCGTAATTCCGAGGCTCGCCCGATGAATTGCTAGCGTTTCCGAGTTGACACTGCAAGGCTAGGAAACGTGTAGGAATTCCGAGGCTCGCCGATGAATTTCTGGCGTTTCCCAACGGAACATTCAAGGCTAGGAAACGTGTAGTGATTCCAAGGCTCACTGAGGAATTGCTGGCGTTTCCGAGCTGAACCCGCAAGGCTAGGAAACGTGTAGGAATTCCGAGGCTCACTGATCAATTGCTGGCGTTTCCGAGCTGAACCCGCAAGGCTAGGAAACGTGTAGGAATTCCGAGGCTCACTGATGAATTGCTAGCTTTTCACTAACTGCATAGCGGTCGGGGTTATACCCACAACAAAACAGATTTGCTACTAAGCATTATAGTCATGCATTGTATACACATGTCATGGCATCAATAGTTGATACCGTTTTAGACCGGCAGTAAAACACGGGCATTGGTTACCCGTTAGCTGTTCGATCACAGCTCTTCACGGACGTATGTGAAAAAGTCATTTCTTGCCGTTGTGAGGTGGTTTTCTCCCGGTACTCCGGTTTCCCCACCAAGCATCTTACGGATTTTAGGCCGAAATTCGCCGCCCGCGTTACTCTAGATTTACACTTAGCCTGCTGAGCGCGAAAACTGTCGTCTGCTGTTGCTATATATTTTGCCTTGTTTCTCAATAAAAATATGGTTTGACAGCACTTTAGAATCATTTCCTTTGGAAATGATTCTAAAATGCTGTCAAAGCATGATTTTGATGATGAAGATCGAAAATAAAACATAAATAGCAGACGACAACATTTAATTCAGCAGTGCAAGGGTTAAACATCATCGACTGTGATATGCAGCGTATGAAATCAAATTTTAAAATTTCGGACCATGACCGGTAGGCACGTGACCCACAAATAGCATCATTATACAGGTGAACACTGTTACGGCTGATTCTCCATATAGCATATGCACTCGTACTGACATACTGGCACAATGCGGTATGAGAATGAACTAGCTAGGTTAAATTAACTGTCTAGTTAACCTCCTTAACCCTTACACTGCCGAATTAAATGTTGTCGGCTGCTGTTTATTTCCGATTTTTCGATTTTTCTCCTCAAAAACATGGTTTTACAGCATTTTAGAATCATTTCCAAACTGGAAATGATTCTAAAGTGCTGTCAAACCGTGTCTTTATTGAGAAAGAAGGCAAACTATAAAGCATCAGCAGACGACATTTTCGTGCTCAGCAGTCTAAGGGTTAATATAAAGCACACATTTCGACTGCATTGCAACTAATACAAAATTCGGAAAGGACAACGACCCAACTGCCAGTGGCTTGACACATTTTCTGGACTCATATGCCCGGGCTTGTTAAAGTCTGCGAGCCAATTCCTACCCTTAAATATAACAGATAACAATTAACCAGTATATGAAGCTCACCATTAATATAAATAAGAATCCATTACTGATTTCAGAACACGTGTCATAACACATGATGTATGTACTGCCAACGGAGGCAATGTGAATATTTGTGCCCATCGCTTTGCAAAAGGTTTGCTTGCTACAACCTCCAAAAAACGTGATCAGTGTCGAAATGCGTCCCCATTCAATCTCCGTCACATATCAGCACCGGTAGCGAGAGAATAATAATTAAAGTTTTTCTCAATTTCCGACATAGATTATTTTTGCTGACCAACCAGAACCTATGCTGGTGATGAATTCAAGATGTAGCTAGTGTTAGGACGACTGTAATTACTAGCCACTATTCGTGTAACTTGAGGCTGAATCGGTCCCAAATGAGCCATTAATTACCGTCTCTCGCCACCGATTATTACAAGCTACTTTAGGGGACACATGCGAGACAGACAGGTCATGTGAAGTTGTACCTAAGAAGATTTGTCTTGCTTTTGTTTTGTTTACAGAAACTGTGATATTGTCTGTAAATGACGTCGAAAGTTGACGAAATGATCATAGCAAATGCGGAATTCTATTCCGCATTTGCTCTGAACATTTCATCAACTTGCGACGTCATATATGGAAAATATCGTAAAGTTTGTAAATATTTTTGACGAGATATCGCACATCTTCTGAGGTACACTATCACATGGCTTGTCTCATATAAAAGATAACTCTCGCTGGAAACAAGTATTATATGGATACTAATCAATTTTATCAACATATGTCCAGCCGGGCAGTCTGACCAAGTACTATGTGGTTCGGTTCACCTCTCTTCTCACATATGCCCAACAGTGTCGACATTGGACTCTTTCTCTTAAAGGGGCCCGATATCATGATTTTTATGAGAAAAAAACTACTATTAAAAAGTAAAGACTTGTTTTCATCATGGCCCTGTGTACAGTGGATTAATTGAAGATACATTCTATATGACGATACTAGGACCGCTGAATTTAAAGGTACATGCCCACTCAGTAGGCACAAAATGTTCTTTATAGTAATTAAATAAGTGTATTGTGTCACTATTCCACCAATTCTAAAGATTACGAGTGCCCGCTATACATATATAATCATTTAGTAATATTAACTTTACTGAAAGTGACGCGCGTTGGTATCAGGCTATTTTCATATGCAAATGAGGCAAGGTATTTTTAAATTATTTACACTAAGTAAATGCGTCACCTGAACAATAATATTTTTGATAGATTATAAAGTGTGACCATTGCACATCAAAAGATAAATACAGAGTGTAAATAGTAATGTCCGTTAACATTTTAAGGAAACACGGTTATAGCACCTGATATCAGTGTGGAAAGTTACGTCTGATATAAAATGTATAATAATGCCAATCAATACGTGGGGTAATGGTGAATGAATGTTTCTTTTTGCCAGAAAATGTCTCAGATGATGTCTCTGATGTAAAGAACATTATGTGCATACTGAGTGGGTATGTACCTTTAAACAAAATTCAAGATTTTCTTTTAATACTACAGACAATTTAAATGTGTTTTCATCCTGGCCCTGTGTAACGTGTTTTAATTGAAGATTTATGTCCATACTAGGACTGCTGGGTTGTTTCAATTATCACCAATATCGGTACATAAGATAGGAAATCCGATATATATGTACCTATATGTTTCAATTATCATCACCGATATCGGTACATAAGATCGGAAATCAGGGGCCCGTTTCACTAAACTTCTTACGCCTAAAATGTTCGTAAGTTCAAATTTAAGATCGTCTGTAAATTTCAATTTATGGATTTACATTTATTGAGCATAGGCTGCATATGCAGCCTATGCTCAATAAATGTAAATCCAATAATTATTTACAAGAAAACAATGTTAATATGATATTTGCAGATTATCATAATTTTACACTTACGAAGATTTTAGTCGTAGGAAGTTTAGTGAAACGGCCTGCTGATATGTATGTACCTATATGGGTGAAAATAGAAACAACCCAGCGGTTCTAGTATCGGCATATATCTTCAATTAATCCACTTTACACAGGGCCATGATGAAACACGTTTTTATTTTTTATAGTATTTTTGCAAAAAATCCTGATATGACCATCAAAGAGCCAGGTATTGAAGATCCAGCAGGCTACACTTATTGCATTTTTACAATCTTCTTCCTCTGTGTTTTCCCCCTACTTCTTTCTTTCTATCTGATCGACTACTTCTCGTCTACTTCTCGTACCTCGCCTATTTTATAGATGTAGCCGTGACTGGAGAAATGGGGATTATAGCATGTGTAATCAGTCTAGCCCCTGATCAAATAGCCCACGAATGTAGCCTGATAACGATCTATATGTATTGCTTATTAGAAGCATGGCGGGTGTTTCATTGATGGAATGGCGAACAGTGCAGATCCTGATCAGACTGTGTGGATGCCCATGCTGATCTGGGGCCAGTTTCACTAAACTTCGTACGACAAAACTGTTTGTACGAATATTTCACATGCTGATCTGGGGGCCGTTTCACTAAACTACTTATGACTAAAATGTTCGTAAGTGCAAACTTATGATAGTCTGTAAATTTCACATTAACAATGTTTTCTTGTAAACAATTGTTTGATTTATATTTATTGAGCATAGGCTGCCTATGCTCAATAAATGTAAATCCATCAATTGAAATTTCCAGAAGATTCCAAATGTGCCCTGGATCTACACTGGTTGCAAACACAATAAGCCCCGTTCGTCAGTCATGTGACCATTTCACTAAACATTTCCCTCATAGAACCCACTTCCGGTTGATACGACTCGAATCCGAGAGCATACATGTACAGTGGAACCTCCCCGAACGGCCACCTCTCTACAACAACACCCTCTCTGTAACAGCCGCTATTTTATATCCCAAATGGATGATTTCCTCTATATTTAACCCTTAGACTGCTGAGCATGAACATTGTCATCTGCTGTTGCTTTTGTATTCTTTCTCAATAAAAACATGTTTTGACAGCACTTTAGAATCATTTCCATTGGAAATGATTCTAAAATGCTCTCAACGCATGTATTTGATGAGAATTATCGAAGAAAATAAATAAACAGCGGATGACAAATTTAATTCAGCAGTAACCTCTCTACAACAGCCACCTCTCTACAACAGCCAGTTTTGCGTCTTCCCAAGAGTGGTTGTTGTAGAGAGGTTGCACTGTATTTTATTATGTTATTTATGCCACAGTTAGATCACGGTTCGTCCGCATGTACGAGGAGATAATCCGCGAGCTTTAGCGGGTGGATTATCGATCGTACATGCGGAGGAACCATGATCTAACTGTTATCACATCCACACGTGGAATACTCGGACCTGTGACACAAAGAAATTGATCATTACAAACAAATCCATTACTCCACCCACTTGGTCTCATACAGTACTATCTATTATAGTTAGTATTAACGTCATGTACAGTATGACATCTGTAGCCGATTTCATCAAAATTGCAAAGTATACTTATCTAGCAAAGTATACTTTGAGGGAGTAATCATTTATTTTTCCCACAATTCATTATTTCATATAGAACTAACCACTGCATATATTTGATGATTAAAAGTATGCAGAATTATTATACGGAATTGATTATATTATCACAGCCAAAATGTCTGTGATAATGTAATAAATTCAGTAAAATAAAAATTAATAAATTTATCCTTAAATTGAAAATTTCTCCCTCAAAGTATACTTTGCTAGATAAGTATACTTTGCAATGTTGATGAAATAGGCTACAGGTGGGTGGGGTAATGGGATTCTTTGAATAGGCATTGTTTTGGTATCATAGGTCCGAGTCTTCCACCTGTGATCACATCCTCATGTCCATACATTGTCCATGTGCTGAGTAAATGTAGAAACAAAACTAGAAAATGTATCAAAAAAATGTGATGATAATAACAAACATCATTCGGTGATTGCGGCACAATGATGAATGAAAATACATTCACACTTCCAGCCATGTCTAGTTTATGACGTGTACGCACTATCAGGCGGACGATAAAACATGGTAAAAGTCTGTCAACTTCTGACACACGCATTTTGTGGTTTAGACGTTACCACTAGGTAATATAATTATCGTCAATAAAATACCACAGAGTGTAAAATTTTGTAGGCACAAAATGTTCTTTATTATCGGATACATCATCCGAGATATTTTCCGACAAAATAAACATTCATTCACCATTACCCCACGTATTGATTGGCATTATTATACATTTTAGATCATGCGTAAATTTCCACACTGATATCAGGGGCGATAACCGTGCTTCCTTAAAATGTTAACGGACCTTACTATTTCGTATCTGAATTCATTTTTGATGTGCAATGATTATACTTTATAATCTGTCGAAAATATTATTTTTTAGGTGACGAATTCAATTAGTATACATATTTAAAACATATCATGCACCATTTGTATATGAAAATCGCCTGATACCACCGCGCGTCACTATCAGCAAAATAAATATTACTAAATTATTATATAATTATGTATAGTGGGAATTTTTAGAACTGGGCGAATAGTGACACAATTATACACTTATTTAATTCCTATAAAGAACATTCTGTGCCTACTGAATGGGCATGTACCTTTAATTTGTAATTAATCTCTACATGTAAAGTATGTTCGTGATAACAAATCACACATGTAAGTGTGACAGGATAAATGGGGCTTATATGTTATGCGACCAGTGTAGCCCCAGATCACCCTGCGCCTCGGCACAGTCTGATCAGGGTCTGTACTGTTCGCCATTCAGTCACTTAAATGGCCGTAATGCTGCTAACTCAACCCATTAAAGACCGGATACAATTATAGTAAAATGTAGTATGAAAATTTTATGAGAAAAAAATCCCTATTTTTTATTTTATTTCATCTCGAAAGTATATGTTGTTACCACTCGTTTGAACCGTCTCGACGAGAAGATCTGACGTTTAATATTCGCAAATGACATAAGCCCATTTCTCCAGTCATAGCCACATATATATTTGTTGAGGGCTTCATAGTACATTGGAACATTTGTCAAACGGCCGCATTAGGGACCTCCCAGGATTCAGTTCGAGGTGTTCCATGGTATGAATCTTGGTTATTATGAAAACAAAACAAACAAAACAATAAACTAGAGAAAAATCGATGGCGTGCCATCGCAATTTACCCACTTTTCCAAATTTCAAAGTCCGAGATGTGAGATAATCCATGATTCGGACACCATATCAAAAGTCTAACTTCAATTCGAGCATCTACACACCATCAGGAAACCACATACCAACTATGAAGTCTCCAGCTATGATTTAAAAGTTTTAATTTTTACAAGGCCAAATTGCGCAAATTCTAAGTCCTAAAGGGAGATAATCCATGACCAAGGAGTCAAATAAAAAATCGAAATTAGCTTCGCGAATCTGCACACCATAACGAGGTCACATACAAAATATCAAGTGTCCAGCTATTCTGGTTTAAAAGGTTTGAAAATGGGGAGATAATCCATGAACCGGGAGTCAATCTATTACGGTTTAAAAGTATTACTTCTTACAAGGCATAGTTGAGAACTTCCAAGTCAAAAAGGGGGAAATAATCCATGACCCAGGGGATTATCAGGAAGATACGTACCAAATATAAATATATTCATTCTATCCATCTATCACGTGGTTACAACAACAACAACGTCGCCCACTCCAAAGTAAGTATTATTTGATAATAATATGCAACGGATTTTGATCAAATATGGCGCAGCAAACACGTCTTCATGAGCTGCATTTGGTAGTCCAGGGAGTTCGGCGCAGACTTATGTCGTTTTTTTTGTGAAGACTCGATTTCCGTGTCGGTACACACGGATATCGATTATTCGCAAAAACTACAGAAGTTTGGGCGAACATACAAAGACCACCAAAATGCAGCTTAACAAGACACGTTTGATGCGCCATATTTCATCAAAATCCGTTACGTAATAAGGACAATATGAAAGAATACGTACTTTGAATCAGATGGATTCTGGAAGTTTCAGTACTTGTTGTTGTTGTTAGTACCACGTGATCATACACCTTGATTACGGTTTAAACGTCAAGTTTACTTCTTAGTAGAAAACGTGACGGACGGTCACCCGTGACGAAAACAATATACCCATTGTTTTTTTCAAAAGTGGGTATAAACATATAATAGTTAACTAAGAGTTGATGACTAAAATACTGAACGAGAAACAACAATCACGACCACATGATCAACTGTTCGAGCTGGTGGTTTCTAATGTATCCCTTCAACACAGTGCGTATGCGCCGTGAAACACGGTGCCGCGACACATTTTGGTATCCTGTCAATAAGACCTAATCACTGCGTATGCATAAGTGTGGTTGTCATACTAGTCGATTCTCGGATTTTGAGGATGCGGCTGGGGTTATGTTTTGCATTTTTTAAAAGCTATTTGTAGGTGTTGACGGGATAAATAGAATAGTAGGTTAGTGTCGTGAATGGGAAAACATATCTGGCACGCCAGATATATTTTTCCATTTGCGGCACTAACCTACTATTCTCTATAATGGATTTATGCATGTTTAGTTGAAATATAAATATATTATTCCATGGCATCAAAATACAAAGCTGCGACACGACACCATCTGGCATAATGGAGAATAAAATGGACAATGACATGACAAAGCCGTCGTGTCTATTATCTATATGTTACGGTGTTCTGTAAGGGCCACTATACATTCTCGACTACGAGATCACGGGATTGTGAGAACGCGAGACAAGATCGTGAGAACACGAGAATGCAAGATAAGATGGAAAGATTACGAACATGCGAGGCGAGATTCTCGCGTGGCGTTCTCGCATTATCGCGGGCGGGCGGGAGCAGGTACTATGGTTCCACTTGACGGATCGTAACCAAATGCGGAATACATGCTTATCACGACAATATGAAAACTTTGATCTATCGCCATTTTACGACAATTGTTAATGTTCGCTTTCTGCATCCTTTTCCACGCAATAACTCCAGGTATATGTACATTTGTAAATGTTTTCCATGGCAAGAGGAAGAACTCAATTGAGTTTTAAAAATTCTGATCAGTTATCTCCACTAGGCGGCCATATTCTAATGTTCGCGTTCTGTAACATTGTCACATTCTACTTCCCATATGTGGTTGTGACTGGAGAAATGTGGCTTATGGGTTTTGGGACCAATGCAGCTTTACATCGAATAGCACACTCCTGTGGCCTGATAATGATCTACATTGTTTGTTAGAAGCATGACGGGTGTTTCACAGATGGAACGGTGAACAGTGCAGATCCTGATCAGACTGTGCGGATGCACAGGCTGATCTGGATCTACACTGGTCGCAAAACCCATAAGCCCCATTTCTCCAGTCACAGTCACATATATCCGAACTAAATTTGGCATACATGTTTATCATGGCAAGAGGAAAACTTATATTGATTTTCAGAATATTCAGATGAGTTATCACCCAGCCGCGTGTCCTCTATGCTTGTCCTCGTGATAGATAATTCAAGTTCTACTCAACACATCTTAACCAAATATGGTAAAATATATATTATGGCAGGAGGAAATGCCCAATTATTTATTAATCCACTGATTTCTGTCCCATTGTTTACTTACTATGCCTCGAAGGGCGTGTATTGTAAACTTCGATGTTCGTGTCCAATTTGTGAACCCTCGTATTTGATGCCTGGGTACGAAATGGTTCGTTCCGACGTGGACGTACCCGAAATTGTACAAAAAGTACGAAATCTCAAGTACAACAATCTGCACACCATAATGAATCCACATATTACGTCTTCATACTTCATATAATAGGATTTTAATGTCTTACAACTTACAAGGACAAACTGCGATGTTTTAAGTCCAAAAGGGGAGATAATCCATGCCCAGAGTGTCAATTTAAATGATCGAAATTCGTTTTGCATCTACATACCAGAAGGAAGCCACATGCCAAATATGACGCATCCAACTATCATCTGTTAAACGTTCAATCCATAACCCAAGGCTCGATTCAATACTCGATATTCACGTTGCGTATATATACACAATAAGTAAGAGGGCTAAATACCAAATATAGTGGAATCTCTCTAAACCGGACACCCTGGGGGACTCCCATGTCCGGTTTAGACAGGTTCCACTGTAATTATTGAATATGAGCGCCCTACGACATGTTTGTGTGCTTTGCAATCATGAACAGACGTTAACATCGGACATAAATGTCAGTGACTCCATAAAGTTAATCAAACACATGCGTTCGGTTTAGAGAGGTTCCACTGTACGATGTCTACTGCTGTTACGTTTTAAACATTTTACCAGTTACAAGGCAATATAGGGCTCAAATAAAAAAATCGAAATTCAATGTGCGCATCTACACACTATAAGGACGACGTATACTAAATGCCATGTCCTTAGCTATTACGGTCTAAAAGTTGATTTCATACAAGTCACGTGACGAACGTACGGACGGACATACAGAAGGACGAAAACAATATACAAAGTACATGTACCCATTTACGAAAAGTGTGTATAACATTTCGGTAATTACGGAGCTAAGCAGCTCAGTGTGATGTCAATCCTGGAATTATATGCTATAGAATCATACATCGATGTACTAAATGTAGCAATAGACAGACCCGGCGAGAAAGTGACATCGATATTATTCAATTTTAGCTCTTTTCGACCAGTGAAATTAAGTCAAGACGATTTAGTCACTGCCTTATACGTGATACTGTTTCAATTTGACGACAGCAGAGCATAAGAAACAAAATCCAATGTCACTAGTGGGGAGTATCATGTTACGTAGTTTAATATGTGAATTTCTCTCATGGACACGTTCATATGTTATCTCCGTTGGGACATCATATTATGTCACGCAAATTTCTATGGGGGCAGCCATTGATAGTGCTATGTCTAAACGGCGAGTACGGCCAAGAAAATAGTGCCCTGTGCCTATGGCGTTTTGGTCTGTCTTGCTTTGTATCTAAAACTCTACATATACTATTCTCTATAGTTTTCAAAGTTTTGTGCTCAGTTTATAAGCTAAATTCTGGAAAATACGAATCAATACATTTTCGTGCGTATGAATACAGCAGCTATTATCTTTAGTCACAGTTAGGTAGCAGTGACCTGTTAGCCACCAGTTTCGTACATTTATTTCTGGGAGTTTCAAACAGTAATTTATTCTAGGGAAAACGTATGGATGGGAATGGGTTTGCACCAGCACAGTACAGTTGCCTCTGGATGATGATTGAGAAAATATGCAACTTTCAGTCTCTAGTTCCGCAAGTGATCAGCTTTTGTGGAGATAACATATTACAGTACTTTAAGTACTTTGATTTACGTGTGTTGCCTTTCATTATCTTGTATCTCCGATACCAAGGTGCATGATCACGTGGTTATAACAACAACACCAGTGGCTGAACGTGTTGAAATCTTTCCCACTCCAAAGTAAGTATTATTTGATATGTTCCTTAATATGAAACGGATTTTGATGAAATATGGCGTAGCAAACGCGTCTTCGTTAGCTGCATTTGGTCGTCCAGGGAGTTCGGCACAGACTTATGTCGTTTTTGCGAAGAATGGGCCAAAGTACAGATACCAAATGCAGCTTAACAAGACGCGTTTGATGCGCCTAATTCATCCAAATCCGTTACGTAATAAGGACAATATAAAAGAATACGTATATACTTTGAAACGGATGGATTCTGGAAGTTTCAGTACTTGTTGTTGTTGTTAGTACCACGTGATCATACACCTTGGATATTATAGTACTCACTGTTCTTAATTACACGTTGCGCATACCTTCTTATGCTCATAGTCCTGATTTACAACATAATCTCTCTAAATTTGACACCATAGAACACCCTGAGATGTCATTGTGATCAAGTGGTTCCCGAACCCGATCTTCCGACTTGACGTAATCTGTGTCGTCATTTTTACATTAGATTTTCATTAAAATCTTCCTAACAAATGGATGGATTTTGATGATATGTAGCGCACCAAATACGATGACATATGTGTTTTATGGGTGCTATGAAAGTCTTCTTACATTCACGTGCTCTATTTTTATTTACATTTACGGTAACCGATTCTTCGTCAAAACGACATACTTATGAGATTAAAGCCGCCTGTACAATAACGGGGCAACGTGTACCGCATTTGCTGCGGTATATTTCATAAAAATATGTCATTCCATTAGCAAGATATTAAAGGAAATCTACTGTAAACACATCTAAAAAAACATGACGTCATGCCGTTCGGAAACCACGTGATCCCCCACCTTGTTTCATAAGGTTCTCCATGACTTGGAATAGTCACAATATTGATTTACAGCGGAACCTCTCTCGGTTGGACACACTGGGACACCATAGGAGATCACTGCTTATAAATTCATACAGCATGTCTCGGCTGAATGGTCATATGGAATATCTCTAACTTGGTAACCATGCATTATGTAAACCATGGCTGCGACTGGAGATATGGGGCTTATGTGTTTGGCGACCAGTGTAGATCCAGATCAGCCTGTGCATCCGCACAGTCTGATCAGGATCTGCACTGTTCGCCATTCCATCAATGAAGCACACGGCTTGCCACTATGAGAAATATATATCGTGATCAGGCTACAGGAGTGTGCTAATTGATCAGGATCTACACTGGTCACAAATCCAATAAGCCCAATTTCTCGAGTCACAGCCACAAATGATGATTAACAGCGGAATATCTCTAAATCTGACACTCTGCAACACTGTGGACGTCGTTGCGTATACTGCCATACTGTTAACCATGTCTTGCAATAGTAGTCATGTGATTGGTGTACAGAGAAACCTCTCTGCATTGGACACACTGGAAGGCCATTGTTTATCATTTCAAAAAGTTAACCATGTCTTACAATAGTCATATGACAGTGAACCCTTTCTACTTTGGACAATATGTGTACTTGGAAGAAACTGTTTCAAATTCATAATGTTAACCATAACTTAGAACAATCATATCTCTAATTTACAGTGAAACCTCTGTTTATAACTTCATGTCTTGCAATAGTCATATTTGATTGATTTACAGCGGAACTTCTCTGAAGTAGACACCCTGGGGACCTCATATGGGGTCCAATTTAGAGAGGCTCCAATGAGTAACACAGTATATGTACTTAGGAACTGGAAACTAGCAATCGGTTCCTAGTAAATGTGACTGTGTGTCGTTTCCAGAGTACGAAAACGGAAATGGAATAAAAGAAATATGAGGCAAACACACTTAGAGCCGACAGACGCCGGCGTAAAGTGACACCATCCGGCTTTAGACCAATTTACGCCATTTGTGAGTGTCAGATACGGTCCCTAGACTGCTAAACAGCAAGCGGTAGAGAGCGAGTGAATCAGATAGATTATTGCGTATACGCTTACCCACTGTCACGATGGTCTCTTCATCCTAAAGTTTTTCGTCTACTTTTTTTCTTTATTTTCCATTTAACTGAATTTTTGAAGTTTGGAGTATTGTGTGGCACATAACTTCAAAACTATCCGTCCACGAGTCTTAACAGTTTATTGAAATATGTGGATGTGACTGGAGAAATGGGGCGTATGGGTTTTGTGACCAGTGTAGCTCCTGATCAAATAGCACACTCCTGTAGCCTGATAAGGAACTATCTTGCTTGTTAGAAGCATGGCATGTGGTTCATTGATGGAATGACGAACAGTGTAGATCCTGATCAGATTGTGCGGATGCACAGGCTGATCTGGATCTACACTGATCGCAAAACCCATAAACCCCATTTCTCCAGTCACAGCCAGATATTAATTAGCAGGTGTAGCTGTGAACCAGAGGTTTTGTTTTTATTTGCGCTCTGTGGAGGCGGAGTTTTGACCATTATGTAGTTTGGAATTTTATGTCGTGCATATCTCCAAACGTATTTGTCCAACAGTCTTGAAACTTCATAGAAATTATAACCACCATGTGTATGTATATACTTGGGGATTTGTTTTTCTTTTTCGCCCTGTGGAGGCGTGAAAGTGTTATAACCATTGGCTTAGTAGTTGGACGCTTGTGTCGCTCACATCTCCAAAATGATTGAATCAACAGTATTGAAACGTTTTTTGTTTGTGTTTGTCACCAGTAAGGACATACAGAGTTATTGCCGTAGCCGATTT
The DNA here is from genome assembly GCA_029237695.1 of Conchocele bisecta. NCBI lineage: Eukaryota > Metazoa > Mollusca > Bivalvia > Lucinida > Thyasiridae > Conchocele > Conchocele bisecta. The sequence goes on from CM055266.1 coordinate 1,646,847, forward strand.
CACCAACATTGCCAAGTATACTTTTCTAGCAAAGTATACTTTGAGGGAGTAATCATTTATTTTTCACGAAATGCATTATTTCAACTAACAACTGCACATATTTGATGATTAAAAGTATGCAGAATTATTATACTGAATGTATTACATTATCACAGCCAAAATGGCTGTGATAATGTAATAAATTCAGCATGATAAAAATTAATAAATTTATCCTTAAATTGAAAAGTTCTCCCTGAAAGTATACTTTGCTAGAAAAGTATACTTTGCAATGTTGGTGAAATATGCTACTGGATGTAACGTACTAGAGGTGGATTCCGTATCCTACATATATTGACACACTTCTAGTTTTCCTTATATTCCATTTTCCTTGATAAAAACACTGTTTGATAGCACTTGAGACTCATTTCCAATGGAAACGATTCTATATAGTGCCGTAAAACACAGCGGTCTATTGAGACAGAAAACACAATATGAAACAACAGCCGACGACAATTTACGCTTCCCACACTCGAAAGGTTTGAGTAGATTTATTTTGCGTACAATATATTATCAACAAATGTAAGATAGTATAAGTGAGACACGCCATGTGATTGTGTACCTTCATGAAAATACGTTTACAAAATTTACATTATCTTCCGTAAATGGCATCAAAAGTTCGTTGACAATCTTTCAGAGTACATGCGGAATACTTTGAAAATGTTGTCAACTTTTGACTTTATTTATGAAAAATATTGTAAAGTTTAATGAAATTACGCAGATGCCCGAAGGTACAAAATCACATGGCGTGTCTCATATGTGGGCACGATTTGTCGATGATCATTTTAGTAATGCCCCATACATATTTGACGAGCTTAAATACAATGTGACAATGTGACACCTGCTGCCATAAGGTGTTATTAAGTACGTGTTATTAGTTTATTGTTGATGACGACATTGTCCTTGACGGCGATATGTACCTGTCGGTCAAAGGTTCAAGTCATTGCAGTTTGCTAACGAGTGTAAGATAAGATAAGATAAGATACATTTTATTTAACGTCGGCAAGATATATAACAAGTAACATAAGTTCTCAAGAACTTTTGAACCGACACATATAAACAGATAGGACAGTACAAAACAGCACAAGTTTGGACAGCACAATTACATGTAACATGAATATCACAATTAAGTTTGGTTCAAAAATAAAAAAATATAAAAAATAAATAGTACAATATAGCACAATTTTGGACAGCACATTTAAATAGAACATGAATATCACAATTAAGTTAAATTTAAATAAAAATGGATAAAAAAAACGACAATTTTAACAAAACCTGATATAAATAATGCTCACTCAACCGGCTATGGCAAAACTAGTTGTTTCATCTAGAAGTTTGCACAGGCTGAGCATTTACAGTCAGTGCCGCTCCAGGATGACATTAACTGCTTAAACTGATTGAAATTTGTAATCTTTCTGAAGTCTTCGGGTAGGGAGTTCCATAAAACTGGCGCTGCATATCTAAAGGAGTTCTTGCCGTATCTGGTTGAGTTCACCTGAGGTATACTTAGAATATTTGAGTACCTAAAACTGTATTTATTCTCTCGTTTGTGATAAGATCTGTTAAAACTAGCGGAGCCAGATCATGAAAGATTTTGAAAGTTTCTATTGCAACCACACGCATTCTTCGAATGTGTAAGGTTGGCAATTTAGCTTTCAGTAAAAGATCATTATATGAAAGATTGTAATCATTATACACAAATCTAAGAGCCCGTTCCTGTACTTTTTCGATTTTTTTGGTATTCGCTTCAGAACAAAAGTGCCATAGAGAGGGGACAAAAGTTAAAATTAGACAAGATAAAAGTATAAAAAATAGTAAGCCTGTTCAGTTTTGAGAGATCTTTTCCAATACGTTTGAGAATATTAAGTTGCTGTGCTGCTTTCTTCAGAAGCTTAGAGATATGACCATCAAAATTTAATTTGAAATCAATGTCTACACCTAATAATTTTACAACTTCATCACAAGAGATAGTTACTTCCCCTATTTTAAATGCAGGTGATCTATCAGCCGTTTTCTTCCCAACTGTTATGGCCTGAAACTTGTCTGGGTTTGCCTGCATGCAGTTAAAATCAAACCATTCAATAAGGACTTTACTCTCGGATTCTAAAACATTTGTAAGTTCATCAAAATTTGGTGAGTTAAATGAAAGTGTGTTATCATCAGCGTAATTATACAATGTTCCTTTTTTAATAAAATAAAAAATGTCATTTATAAAAACATTAAAAAGAAGTGGTCCGAGAATAGAGCCTTGGGGAACCCCCTTCTTCAGATTTGCCCATGTACCAACAATATCCCCAATTTTGATCTGCTGTTTCCGCCCGGACAAATAACTATTCATCATACAAGTTGAGTTATCTGACAGACCATATGCAGATAGTTTATTGATTAGGATATTGTGTGGTAAACAGTCAAATGCTTTAGAGAGATCCATTAAAATTGCCGCTACAAATTCATTTTTATCTAGAACTTGTTTCCAGTCTTCTAAAAGTTTTAAAAGAGTTGTCTGGCATCCGTGTCCCTTACGAAAGGCGCATAGAAAGTTATCAAAAATGTTATCAAAAAAATCTGACAGCTGATCTGATAAAACTTTTTCAAAAATTTTGGAGGTCATAGGTAGAATGCTTACAGGCCTGTAATTAGTCTTTGACATTGGGTCATTCTTTTTGAAAAGTGGACTAACTTGGGCTTCTTTAAGTCTATGAGGGAAAATATTAGAAGTAATTGACAAGTTTATTAAATTTGTGAGGGGCTTGACCAGAGCCGGTTTACCATTTTTTAGAAGTTTAGCCGAGATGCCGTCGACTCCCGTTGCCTTTTTTACCCCCAACTTATTTATTAATTTTGATACAGTTTCCTGATTTGTTTCCTTAAAAGTGAATGCATTAGGAGGAAAGTTTTTGTCTTTAATAGCATTAAGACTAGGATGATTTTCAGGGTTAAAATTGTAATCTTTACCTATATTTTCTGCAACGTTTACAAAAAAGTTGTTAAAAAACCTCAGCTACTTCATGTTTTCAGTTATTAGGTTATTATTTTCGGAAATAATTATTTTTGACTGCTAGTTACAGGATTTTTTCGACAGATACGGTTTAATTGTTTTGCAGAAATCTGTTGATTTACAGCCCCCAATACATCGTTCATGAAAATAATTATTTTTTGATTTGGTTTTAAGTTTATTTACCAAATTTCTACTTTTCCTATACAGTTCCCATGATTTGTTTGTATTATATTTTAAATATTTATTATAAGTCATTTTATTTTGATAAATAGCTTTCCTTAACATTTTATTCATGTACGGTAACGGATTGTTTTTTCTGTAAGCCTCTTTAATCGGTACGTGCTTATTGAAAATTTCAGTTACATCTACCTCGTATTGATCATAAGTTGAATTCACATATAATGAGTCACTGATATTTGAGCTATTTGGTTTTATTTGGATCTGAGATAATTCACAGTTTAAATGCTCAACATTTAGGTTTTTAAAACTTCTATATTTAAATTTGCTTTTTTCTATGTTGGGGGTTGTAGTATTAATTACAGTGCTTATCATATTGTGACAATCACTAACACCAGTAGGAAAATTCAACGTTCTGATGCATGTGCGTGAGCAATTTGTAAGTATGACATCCAGTAGAGAAGGCTGGCAATTTTTCATAAAACATGTGGCTTCCTTAATAAGATTGGACAAGTTGAACAATTCCATCAAATCAAACAATGTTTTTCCTTTGCCTTTACATAGCATATTGTAGTTTAGATCACCAATCACTATGTAATTATCATATGCAGAAATGCACTTATCAATCAATAATGTGAAGGATTGACTAAATAATGAATCGGGCAAGCATGGTGGTCTATATATGCAAACAATACACCATTTTACTTTCTGAAATGTTACTTCATGTACTAAATTTTCTAGATTGTCAGATTCTATATCTCTCCGTCTACGACCTGGAATGTCTGTCCTGATAAATGAAGCTACGCCTCCGCCATGTACATTTCTATCCCGCCGCTCAAATTTGTACCCTGGAATGTCAAATATGTTGTCGCTGTAGCTGGAGTCGAGTTTGGTTTCCGATAAATATAATAAGTCTACTAATCTGTCCAACAGAATTTCGTGGATTTCTTCAAATTTGGATTTCAAACTGCTGATATTAAGGTGAGCAACAATAAATTTATTTGGATGTTTGTTTCTGAGAGATTTCAGCTCGTCGAAAGTAGAAGCACTGTAAGTGTAACGCTTGGTTTTCTTTCACTTAATGATTTTTAAAATATGCCAGTGGTATCTGAAAGCATGTCTCTTTTTATCACGGCGCATCACATTCCCAAATGGGTCTACAGGCGGAGACAACACTGGTTGTGCGGACCCGTGTCCACCCTGGCTGTAGGCGGCATTTGACCACTTATACACATTGGTAAATACCCCATTTACAAATTACACACACATATGGCATACTTACCAAATTAGCAAATTTATAGTCGTCACTTCTAACATTTCAATTCAAGCTCTTCTTAGTTTCATATGCCACCTGCGTGTGGCCAGAAACACTATTACTAAATAAATTACATGTTCTGTTCTGTTCTGTTCTTATAATACACGGTTGGCTAACTACACATACTGCAAGTCTAAAATAACTAGCCAAGTGAAAGTTATGTAATTGCTTATTTTCAAAATGGCCGCCGTATTTTAGAATTTGATCAGCTCGGCCAGTTTCATATTTGTGTGAGTGTACATAGAAACTGACGGTGCTGTCCACAACGTAATGAAATACGTTCTTCATGTTTAACATATTTTATTTTTGATATACTTTCCATTAAAATTCAAGTATCTAGCATCGACTGTGTTTAACTCAAACATAAATTACTAAACTAAAAGTCAATATCTGCAAGACACCGAAGACGAAGGATAAAACAACAACATTAAATGCATGTACCATACAACAAGCTTGACAGACGGACAGCGGCGACCGCAGTCTTAAATTAAATAATAACCCGTTCACCCCTAAATAACCGGTGCTACTAAACACCCTTGGACACCCCAATATACCACAGGACACAATAGAGCACTATTAAATCAGCATATACTTTCACATTACTACAAAACAATAGATTGTACATACTAAGCTGATGATTTATAAGATAATGAGTAAGTAAAATAACATTTTTATATTTGTTACAACATCACATACATACAGCAGCAAGTTAGAGTATTATGTCTAAGCACCACTGGACACATATCAATTACACCAAGATACCCTCAACTAAGTGACAATTGGATGAAGCTATAAAACAATTAACTATGATATAGCCACACATTATAAAACAATTAACTATGATATAGCCACACATTATAAAACGTGGGCTCCAACACATGTGATATACTGTACATGTTTAGGCTCATTGTTATATTTCAGAGGCTGAACATACATGTAGTATATATGTGTAATATAGCAGCCTACAAACTGAGTATGCAAATGTAACTTCTGCTCCTAAATGTTATTTGTGTGTAATGCCCACTCAGTAGGCACGGAATGTTCTTTACACGAATTAAATAAGTGTATAATTGTGTCACTATTCCACCAGTTCTAAAAAATACGAGTGCCCGCTATATAGATATAATCAAATAAATACAGATAATATATAGTAATGTCCGTTAACATTTTAAACAAACACGGTTATCGCTCCTGATATGTGTGGAAATTAACGTCTAATATAAAATGTACTGAGTGGACATGTCACTTTAATGGCACGATGATAATCAAAACACATTTAAACCACTTAATCGCAAAGTTATCAACAGTGAAATCTCTCTAAACCGGACACCCTGGGAGGTCCCCAGTGTATCCGGCTTAAAGAGGTTTCACTGTAAATCAGGCATTTGATCATTCTGAGCCATAGCTGTGTGCTGTGCGATCACGAACAGACAGTATCGCCTGAGATAAATGACCAAGAAACTCATCAAAAATAAGACCACATAATATTATTGGTGTCCTGTTTATAGAGGTTCCACTGTAATGGTGTTATATAGACCAGGGGGCCGTTTCACTAAACTTCGTACAACTAAAATATTCGTAAGTGCAAAATTATGATAGTCTGTAAATTTCACATTAACAATGTTTTCTTGTAAATAATTATTGAATTTACATTTATTGAGCATAGGCTGCATATGCAGCCTATGCTCAATAAATGCAAATCAATAAATATAAATTTACAGACGATCTTAAATTTGAACCTACGAACATTTTAGTCGTAAGAAGTTTAGTGAAACGGGCCCCTGGGGTGTTTAGGGATGTATTGGGGTGTTTAGTAGGATCCCTACATAACCGACATAGACTGGCTGATTATAGTTTTAGGGACTAGCCCATTAATCATAATAGTGTTTAAAAATCTGAAAAAAATACTGATAAATACTGTAGATCTTGATCAGACGGTTCCATACGAGCCGGCTCATCGGGATAAACAATATTTATCTACAAATTGAGAGAAAATTGCAAACGAATCTTCAACATTTAAATGTGTAACCTGCTGTGAAACATATATATAAATGTACATGTTCTACTGGCGTCAAAAATATAACGGGATAATTCGTCTCCATATGTATATAAGTATTCAGTGAATCAAGTATGATCAATCATCTGGGGGCCGTTTCACTAAACTTCGTACGAATAAAATGTTCGTAAGTGCAAAATTATGATAGTCTGTAAGTATCACATTGACAATGTTTTCTTGTAAACAATTATTGGATTTATATTTATTGAGCATAGGCTGCATATGCTCAATACATGTAAATCCATCAATTGAAATTTCCAGACGATCCTAAATGTGCGCTTACGAACATCTTAGTCGTACGAAGTTTAAAAAAAACGGGCCCCTGGGCAGGGAGTGTATGCTTTGGTAACGTAATAACATATATTTTGAGAACAATAAGAGAACTCTGATATATGAATACGCTTGTCATATTTAAATAGTATACACCCTTTTAAACAGAGGTTGACTGACTATCAATAATTCATGCACAGTGTCATGGTTTTCAACTTCTATGAATGATAACTGAAAATATAAGGCCACGTCTGTTCAATTCTAATTACCTACCCTAGTTTCTCAGACTTTAGCAGTTTCTGTGGAATATTGTGTGAGTGGATCATTAAATTAAGGGCAGACTATATCGAACATCAAGATTTGTTTCAAGTATAATACTTCGTACATGTGGCTGAATATTTGTATAAAGTATATGTAACCCTGTTCGTCTTAGCGTATCCGATACCGTGCAATAAGTTTCCATGTGACTCATTGAGCATGAGCAAACCATCGGCCAGTTGTATCACCTCTTGTGGCGTTTGACAGAGACAGCTCAGAATTTGACAGATAAACTAATACAATTTAGTGCAATATGTTCTAAATATAATTATTTACTTTGTCCTAGCGTCCTATTTCTTATATGTACATACCAAGTTAATGTCAACTCTGATGTCTGACGATAAACGTGCCCATTTTTTTCTTGCTGTCTGTGTCAAACGCTTTAAGAGGTGAAACTGACCGGATGGATTTTTCATATTAAGCTGGCCAAGATGGCAACTCCAAGCACCGTTTCGCATACAGAAACAAGATAATTCTTACATACATGTCATATCCCATCGCATTAAATGTGAAGCAATTCTGTTTGAATCAAATGATGATCAAGGGTACAACGGGTCCTTAATTTCCATTTAGTTATAACACGAACTACTAAATGTATATAGCAAGTACAATGAACGCAGGCCCGTACGCAGGAATTAATTTAATTTGTTGGGGGGTGCGTTATCGACGGCGCGAAGGGCTAAACATTGTTATTTTTGCACATTCACGGACAGACCTCGGCAGACTAACCATTTCACCTCTAAATAACTGGAATGGATTTTGATATGTTAATTTTGCAAACCATTCCAATCATCACAAAATGATTTTCAGACCAGTCCATTTATGAACATGAGGTGTTTTTGTTCTCAAAATTGTGAAAATTACAAAAAGTGCAGATCCTGATGAGACGGCTCGTCACGAGCCGGCTCATCTGGATCTACACTTTTTGCCAATACCACTATACAGGCCTGTGGTGTTGAACGGGTTAAGGGGGGGGGAGGGGGGGAAGGGGGGGGGGGGGGGGGGGGGGGGGGGGGGCGGGGGGGGGGGGGGGGGGGGGGGGGGGGGGGGGGGGGGGGGTTGCGTACGCACCCGTCGCACCCCCTCTGCGTACGGGCCAGGAACGTACCCTTGTTGCAATGTTGAGGCCACAACAAAAATCTGCCGAATTTGGCCATTTTGGTCCTAATATTTTCACGATTGTACCAAAGCATGTGCACGATTTAATTACAGGGCGAGGGCATTGGAACTATACAGTACATTGACAATTGACACCGTCACTGGAGAACAATAACTATAACTGTGTCTACACCTACTGCGCCGAATCATGTGACAAATGCGGACGCCGGTTGCCTCTGATTGTGAGACCACTCAGTACACAATTCAGCGGTATACACTGGCACCGTTGTTTTTACTAAATATAGTAACTCTCACCTGCATGGGACAATTCCGTACACGCGATGATTTTTCATTGCCATTTAAACGCATTTTAATGTACTCTATATGTAACTTGTTATTTGAGATTAGACATGAACGTGTTCTCTGCCTTTCAGAACACAGACCGGTCGAAAATAGTACATACACACACAGACATGTGGCCATAATGGACTGACAAGTTGACTCGCCCACTTCGATTGTCAACACCGGTTCAAATGCGTCACGCATTCGCAATTTTCTACCATTTGCATTAATATTTGGAGGGAAGTGTGTTTGTCGACGCTTCCGACACCTATCCGAGCAAATATTATCACAGAAAATGGACAAAACTACTAAATGTACGTCGCTGGATGATTTGTTAACTGACCAGGGGCCCGTTTCACTAATCTTCGTGCGACTAAAATTTTCGCAAGTGCAAATTTAGGATCGTGTGGAAATTTCAATTGATGGATTTACATTTATTGAGCATAGGCTGCATATGCAGCCTATGCTCAATAAATGTAAATCCAATACATGTTTACAAGAAAACATAGTTAATGTTAAATTTACAGACTATCATAAATGTGCACATTTTAGTCGTACGAAATTTAGTAAAACGGCCCCCTAGATTGTAACCTGGATCTGTTGGACCTTAATTTAAGCACACTTGCTTATGGTGTCCCTCCGTTAGGTTTGACGTATCTTCGCTACAAACACTAATGTTTAACTATATAATTATAATATACAATACGAAGCACCCACCTTCACCGCTGACTGTTCGCCGACATCAGACATGTATATACCTGGGACTAATGTGTTATACCACATAGCTGTGGTAGTGTGAACTAGATAAAAGAAGGTAAAAACGGTTAAACACCATTAGACACAAACAGCCAAATCTTGTCCGTATACTAGTGCATGTACTTCTGGATAATCCGCATCCAGTTATGACGGAGAAGTTGTTTTCGAAATCGCTTCACATCTGCCACAAACAACGTTTCACAGAACGCCGTGTTGGAGCTTCTTAAAGGTACATGCCCACTCTATAGTCACAACATGTTCTTTATAGGAATTACATAAGTGTATACTTGTGTCACTATTCCACCAGTTCTAAAACTTAAGAGTGCCCGCTATACAGATATAATCATTTAGTAATGTTTATTTTACTGATAGTGACGCACGGTGGTATCAGGCTATTTTCATATGCAAATGAGGCATGCTATTTTTTAATTATTTATACTAATTAAATGCGTCACCTGAACAAATAATATTTCCGACAGATTATAAAGTATGATCATTGCACATCAAAAAGTAAATACAGAGATTAACTGTAATATCTGTTAACATTTTAAGGAAACACGGTTATCGCCCCTGATATCAGTGTGTAACTTTACGTCTGATATAAAACGTATAATAATGCCTCACATACGTGGAGTAATGTTGAATTAATGTTTTGCCAGAAAATGTCTCAGATGATGTCTCTGATATAACGAACATTTTTTGTCTACTGAGTGGGCATGTACCGTTAACACTTTCATCCCGTAATATATGGCATTGCTAGTTCCATGCTCATTTATGGGCTAGTACATTTATCAAATAATGTATATTTTAAACCATCTGCAACATTCAGACAAACACTGCAGATCCAGATGAGACGGCTTGGTACAAGCCGGCTCATCGGGATCTACAGTGTTTGTTAATGTTGACAGGATGGTCTGGCGGGTTGAAAGGGTGAAGTCACAAATAATGCTGTATGCAACGGTACATTGCAGCATGTTTTCCAAATGTGCAATTTCAAAATGCAAGGGGAGCTGCTCCAAGCCAGCAATGGAGACATACACCCATCCAATGCAGCTACCATTATAAGGTTTGATCATGTCCAGCCGTGTGCAAACGTTTGCTGTGGCCCGAGGGAACTGTTTGAATCACAAGGCCGCAGGCCGCGTGTTCAAACAGTTCCCGAGGGCCACAGCGCAAACGTTTGCTGTGGCCCAAGGGAACTGTTTGAATCCCAAGGCTGCAGGCCGCGGGTTCAAACAGTTCCCGAGGGCCACAGCAAACGTTTGCACACGGCTGGACATGATCAAACGTTATTGTTACATTTCTAACAAAAAAACTGATGTAATTTTAGCATTATATTCAGTATTTTCAGTACTTTTATAAATCGCCCCATTCACGTAGATAATTTTCGGTATTCATATTCCGGGTCCATGAACGTCATGAAGTAGTGACGTCTTGAAGGCACTCCCGCGTAGTGACGTCATGAAGGCACTTGGTCTACGCGCGGCCCCGGAATGAGCATTGCCTAAAGCCATATGCAAACAGCACGCGCTATATGTGCAAACAACGGAAACCATGTAACAATATGAGTTTATCTGTTTCGCGACAGAATGAAACAGGTAGGGCGTTAATTAATGTATTTGTTGTGTAGTTTGTAAATAATTAGAGCAATATACACGATGTAGTTTGTCAACTTACACTAGGCTAGTTATTGTACTCGTTGTTTCGCAGTCCATATTGCCACTAAAAGGCAACTGCAGTAGCCTATTTCACCAAAATGTTCTTGCTAAGTACACTTTGAGGGAGAAATGTACAATTTAAGGACAATATTATTAATGTTTATTATACTGAACATACATACATTATCACAGCCATTTTGGCTGTGATATGTAATAAATTCAGAATAATAATTCTGCATACTTTTAATCATCAACTGTATGCAGTCGATAGTTCTATATGAAATAATGCATTTCGGTAAATATAAACGATTGCTCCCTCAAAGTATACTTTGCTAGAAAAAAGTATACTTAGCAATGTTGGTGAAATAGGCTACTGAACTCCATTACATACTTTCAATTCAATTCAATAACTTATTAATAACATATACAGGTAGATACATATAATTATATAACTTATTTTATTTGATTATCACATTTACGCCCAACTGAGACCAATTACATTTGTTCACACAAAACGTTTCCCACCAAACTGGTGGGAAATGTTTTGTGTACAAACAAATCTTCTTGGCCGTAGATTATCTCCCTTGATATATTCCACAGCCTGGCTATGACGTGTGTGGTAGGCGGGTTACGTGATCAATGTGGGATGGGAAGATTTATCGTACTACATTATATAGTCCGTCATTTATAATTAATAATGTACCAATGGTATATAAAACACGCCTGCTGCGATGGAATCGGAAATTTGCGCAAAACGGATCGACCGCTGTCGGGAAATCGCAGTTACAGAGAAATAGAAAAAGTAAAAATTCTGAAATCAACGCTTTCTTTTCAATTAATTTTCTTTTGGCGGAGTTAGTTGAGGACAGTTGTGATACTTTTGTTTTTTACAGCACCGGCGTTAATACGAGGTAAGATTTCAAACATTTCACAATCTTGTCGTTTCATCTTTTTTCAGATGTTTAATATTTTTTAGTCTGGTAGAGAACCGGGAGAATTGAAACAGTATACCCAGACAGAACTATGTGTGGCTGTGACTGGAGAAATTGGGCTTGTGGGATTCACGACCGATGTAGCTCCTGGTCAAATAGCACATTCATGTAGCCTGAACACGATACATGTTGCTTCTTACAAGCGTAACGGGTGTTTCATTGATGGAACGTCGAACCGTGCAGATCCGGATCAGACTGTACGGACGCACAGGCTGATCTGGATCTACGCTGGTCGCAAAACCCATAATTACCATTTCTTCAGTCACAGCCGCATTTTAGAAGAACACGTGAGTCGTCTCTATTGAAATCAGTAAAATAACTGGGAACATTTAAACGTGAAAAGTTATAACATGGAAATAACCAAATTGTAGGTTCGCCCTTATTTGACCACGTGACGGGCCGAATGATACATGGTTTTGATTGGCTGGCTACTGGGGCTACAAGTAGCACCAACGATTCAATGGGTGATCGTAGCTAGTTATCTCCCTTTGAAAATCTATGTATAGAGATCCGGTCCTTTGCTGTAGTATTTCAGCGTTTAGTTCTTACTGAATAGCACAAAAAATTAGTTTCTTTTTAAATAATGCTAGCACGTCTATTTTCTATTCAATTTATTCAGATATGGACGGATTGTCATAATTCAAATTGTTTCATAGACAGGAGGTATTATATACTACGTTATATGCAGGTTTTCGTATTTCGCTCCTGTAGCCTATTTCACCAACATTGCAAAGTATACTTTCCTAGCAAAGAATACTTTGAGGGAGAAATTTTCAATTTAAGGATAAATTTATTAATTTTTATTATACTGAATTTATTACATCATCACAGCCAAAATGGCTGTGATAATGTAATAAATTCAGTATAATAATCCTGCATACTTTTAATCATCAAATATATGCAGTATTTAGTTCTGTATGAAATAATGCATTTCGGGAAAAATAAATGATTACTCCCTCAAAGAATACTTTGCTAGATAAGTATACTTTGCAATGTTTGGTGAAATCGGCTACTGATCTGATAGAAACAAATTTTATACCCAGCTTCATACCTCTCGCGAGGGTAGCAATTTAACCCCATCTCGGAAAGAGTTATTTTTGTAATCGTTTATCTGGCGTGTTTGATATGTTAGCTATATAAAACTGTCAAAGCCGTATTAATAAATTATTAATAAAGAACATACACATGCAGAAATTGGTTATTTTACCGTGTCAAGGTGTTTATCTGATATATGTATATTTTGTAAATTTGAAAGCTTCATTTCGTTATGTTGAATGTTGAACAACAATACGAGAAAAGAAGGCTTCCATGAGAAAATGATTTCCCTGTTCTACTATTTTTGGCAATTTACTAGTTCTATATCAAATAATATTTGTTTAAAGGTATAAACTATACAGTTAACTAAATGTTGACCTACCAGCAACAGGTTTGGGTATATACTTATGTTGCTCACATTTTTTGAATGGGTCAAATTGTAGCCGTAGATAAAATATTGGAGGCGAATTATTGTAGCTAGTATTTATTTTATCCCGTCAACACAGTGCGTATGTGCTGTGAAACACGGTGCCGTGAAACATTTTTGATATCCTGTCAATACGATCTAATCACTGCGTATGAATATATGCGGTGGCTGGGGTTATATTTTTTGCATTTTAAAGCCATTTGTAGGTGTTGACGGGATAAATAGAATAGTAGGTAATGCCGTGAATGGGAAAACATATCTTGTGCGGCACGAAAACAGGATGTGCTCGGCAGAGCCTCATCCATCCCGTTTCCTAAGTCTTGCCAGATATTTTCCCATTCACGGCACTAACCTACCAGGGGCGGACCTGGAGTGTGTGTGTGGGGGGGGGGTGGGGGGGGAGGGGGGGGGGGAGGGGGGGGGGGTTCCGGGTTTGCATAGATCACAGTTTACCACCAGTTGGATGCCGTAAAACACAGGAAAGTGCATTTCGAAGAGCTCGAAAATAGGACAACCCCCTATTTGCGAACGGTAACTCTTGTAATTACTCCCGTACCGTCCGCTACGGACGGTACGGGAGTAGATTGCAAGAGTTACCTTCGCAACTAGACAACCCACCGTTCCCCAAATGCTGGATCAGCCCCTGCCTACTATTCTCTGTTTGATGCACTGTTTCCTCTAATAGTTGAAAGTTAATAATACATACCTTCTTAACCCTTTCAACCATAAGGAACTGGAATGGATTGTGATATGCTAATGCTCCGACCAATCCAATGGTCACAAAATGATTTTCAGATTCGTCCATTTATGAAAAGGGGGTGTTTTTGTTCTCAAAAATATTAAAATTACTTTCAAAAAGTGCAGATCCTGATGAGACGGCTCGTTACGAGCCGGCTCATCTGGATCTTCACTTTTTGCATAAACCGATATAGCGGTATTTCGGGTTCAAAGGGTTAAACCTGCCCTCCCACATCTCGGGTTCTATTATACGATATATAGGAATAGACAAATGTCGTTCGTCCATTCTTTGAATATATAGAGAATAGTAGGTTAGTGCCGTAAATGGGAAAACATATATGGCAAGGCTTAGGAAACGGGATGGGCGAGGCTCTACCGAGCACATCCATTCACGGCACTAACCTACTATTATTTTTATCCCGTAAACACATACAAATGGCTTTAAAGTGAAAAAAATAATAAAATAACCCCAGTCACCGCACATATTCATAAGCAGTGATATTCGTTTTAACATGATATCAAAAATGGTTCACTACACCGTGTTTCACGGCGCATACGCACTGTGTTGACGGGATAAAATATACCATTCGGCCAAACTGAACACTCAGTTACCATTACCGGACGTATTCATTGGCATTATTGTATATTGTTTTTCATATCAAACGTGAATTGCCAATCTTGGTATCTGGGGTCATATCCGTGTTTCCGTAAAAGGTTATGGAAGAAAATATTTATTATCTCTATCTTTTTGATGTGCAATACTCATTTCGTATAATAAGTCGATACATGTATTCATGCGACGCATTTAATTAATACAAATAATTTGAAAATGTCCTGCCTCATTTACCGTGCATATCAGAATAGTCTGATACACACGCGCGTCTCTATCCGTGAATTAAATATTAACGCAAATCTTACTGACGAACTGAAGTTCGACTATTGTATACGAAATTCCATCAAATATTGATTTTATAGTGAAGAAATGATTTTCGTATGGGAATTTAACATTGAGGAAACAGAGGCGGAAGATGTGGCAATGTGCATGATCACGTGGTTACAACAACAACAACAACGTCGCCCACTTCAAAGTAAGTATTATTTGATATTTTGCTTAATATGCAACGGATTTTGATGAAATATGGCGCAGCAAACGCGTCTTCGTGAGATGCATTTGGTGGTCCAGGGAGTTTGGCACAGACTTATGTCGTTTGCAAAGAATCGATTTCGGTGTCGGAGACACGGAAATCGATTCCTCGCCAAAACTTCTGTCGTTTTTTGCGAGGAATCGATTTCCGTGTCTCCGACACCAAATGCAGACCACCAAATGCAGCTTAACAAGACGCGTTTGATGCGCCACATTTCATCAAAATCCGTTACGTAATAAGGACAATATAAAAGAATAAGTACTTTGAATCAGATGGATTCTGGAAGTTTCAGTACTTGTTGTTGTTGTTAGTACCACGTGATCATACACCTTCGGTGTGGTAGGAGTAAAACAAGAAAAGGAAATTGACTCCGAAACTTGGTTAGCTTGGAAATGATGTAACTAAGAAAACAGAATTTAGATTTGAAAATCGGTCCACAAATGAATTCTTTTTTCAAAAAAGCTCTTTTTATCCGTCATGTTAAATTCCCATAGGAAAATAGATTTTTCGCAATAATATCTCTATTTGACGGAATTTCATCAACATTTTTTTTTGGAGGGTGATATTTTTATTATTGTGGAAAAGTTTTGTCGTCTGCTGTTTGTTTTTTGTTTCTAAAGTATTGTCAAACCATGTTTTATTGAGAACGCAGGCAACATATAAAGCAACAGCAGACGACAATTTTCGTGCCCAGCATTCTAAATAGTTAATCGTAACTTGTTTTTTAATTTTTGTTTATATTATATACATTTAAAGGTACACAACCACTCAATAGGCGCAACATGTTCTTTATATCAGAGACAGCATATGAGACATTTTCTGCCAAAATAAACATTCATTCACCATTACCCCACGTATTGATTGGCATTATTATACCTTTTATATCAGACGTAAATTTCCACATTGTTATCAGGGGCGATAACCATGTTTCCTTAAAATGTTTAACGGACGTTTGAATGTTTCAGGTGACGTATTTAATTAGTAGAAATAATTAAAAAATACCATGTCTCATTTGAATATGAAAATAGCCTGATACCACCGCGCGTCATTATCAGTAAAAAATATTACTAAATGATTATATCTGTATAGCAGTGAAATCACCACTGTCATCAGGGGCGGATCCAGGACAGGTCTAGAATTACCGTGAATTCCCAATTGTAAATGAGACATACAAGAACGCCAACTGTCATAAATCTGCCGCAGGTCGAGTGCCCCTGTTTATGCCGAAAATAGTGCTAATGGGATCGGATAATGTTGATTCATTGGTTTTCAAGGTGCATGATCACGTGGTACTAACAACAACAACAACAAGTACCGATTCAAAGTACGTATTCTTTTATAGTGTCCTTATTACGTAACGGATTTTGATGAATATGGCGCATCAAACGCGTCTTGTTAAGCTGAATTTGGTGGTCTATGTATTTTCGTACACACTTCTGTCGTTTTTGCGAAGAATCGATTTCTGTGTCTCCGACACGGAAATCGATTCTTCGCAAAAACGACATAAATATGTGCCGAACTCCCTAGACCACCAAATGCAGCTCATGAAGACGCGTTTGATGTGCCATATTTCATCAAAATCCGTTGCATATTAAGGAAAATATCAAAGAATATTTACTTTGGAGTGGGCGACGTTGTTGTTGTTGTAACCACGTGATCATGCACCTTGGTTTTTATTATCCAACTCCTTAAATAAGTTGATATTCCATAGCTTTGACTAATTCCCTAAGTTCGACGTGCCCGGTCAATTGTTCCGCGTGCACGGTACATAGTAAAGACTATATCACCCCTGAAAATCATGATTTTTGTCGAAGATCACGTATACAATTCAACATAGATCGGTCTGTCGACACGCCCACGCCGAAGTTACGTTCATTGTGTCACATACACTGTTTACAGGTGGAGTTATAAAATCAGTTATTTCATGGTGATTCGGGCACAGTCAAAACATATTGCCCCTCGGTGCTGTGGACGACACGATACGCTATTGTCCGATGCCTTCGGCCACAGCACCTCGGAGCAATAGTATACAGTTACTGCATGGTCATTCGGGGAACAGTCAAAACTATTGCCCCCATGTGATGTGGACGACCCGATGCACTATTGTTCGAAGGCCAAAGGCCGAGGACAATAGTGTATCGGTTCGTTCACAGCAATATGTGTAGACTGTTCCCCGAATCACCATGAAATAACTGTTGTATTACTCAACCTGTAAACAGTGTATGTGACACAATGAACGTACATTTGGTGTGGCGTCGTTGACTGACCTATCTACGTTGCATTTTATGACGTAATCTTCGACAAAAATCATGACGTCATGTTTTCAGGGGTAAAATAGTTTTGACTATCGACCTGGCACGCGGAACCATTGCCAGCCCCTGGCACGTCTAAACCCAGGGAATTAGTCAAAACTATTGAATATCAACTTATATAGGGAGTTGGGTAATAGTTTTGACTTTTTCCCGAATGACCATGGAATAACTATTTGTACTTTTTATTCGGTGTTGGAACGGGAAGCTTGCTACACGGGAGAAATGTGAAAATCAGAAAATTGAATGGTAAAGTTTGTGTGCATCTAACACATCCCATGCGGGATACCCATATATATGTGGGCATAAAAAATTGCAAATATTTTTTGTCTGCATTGTTTTTCATTTCTCATTAACATTATATGTTGTTAGCACTTTCGACGAGACGGTTGAAGTGAGTGGTAACAACATACACTTTGGTTGAGAAATAAGAAAAATAATCGATTTTCCACGTAATATTTTTGTTCGTTAAAATCTAAACTCGGCAACCTTTACAAGGGGGCGTGTGCTGTACATACCCCCGCCTGGATCCGCACCAGGAGGGCCGTTTCACTAAACTTCGTACGACTAAAATGTTCATAAGTGCAAAATTATGATAGTCTGTAAATTTCACATTAACAGAGTTTTCTTGCAAACAATTATTGGATTTACATTTATTGAGCATAGGCTGCAGCCTATGCTCAATAAATGAAAATTCATCAATTGAAATTTCCAGACGATCCTAAATTTGCACTTGCGAACATTTTGCAGGTTAGTGGGTTTAATCCGTATTTATTTATGTCACTACAAATCAGACTGAAGAAAGATCCCCGCGACTTTGGGAGGCTTCTGTCTCCCGGTCTGTCAGTGTAAACTGCCGGTTAGGAATCAGACAGCATTGAATGTCACTATGTACTCCTACCTTCCGCATTCAATATTTCACTAAAACCACTTTTCCTCATACGGATACACGGAGACTGTTTATGGCAGGCTATAGAAGGATAAAACTCACATTCTATGGAATCTAATCATAGAATCCACGTGCTCTGATAATAATGTAGTGTCATATATATAGAAGATCTTACGGAGCCCGCAGGGGCCATGGATTTGTTTTTAAATAATTCGTTCCCAGTTTTAAGTTTTTTATTTCCATACATAGTCATATACAAACAATAAATGAGTTACAAGCAGTTTAACAACATGAATTTATAGGTTACACTCCTTGTTTGCAATCAACTATGAGTACATGTATTGTAAATAATTATAGATTATAACGTATTGTTCATACATGGTTAGGTTGGATTTATTTAAGAATGTTATTTAGATGAGAGAATAGAGTTGAAAATGAGATATGGTGAAATAGGTTTAGTGAATAATAATTGAGCAACACATCACGATACAATACTATTACGGTATATGCTGTTATACCTAACTGTAATATTTGTATGTATAATCAGAAGGTTCGTGTATCTCTAAATGAGTGTTAGTCTAATTGGATAACATTCCATTTTCGTTCATGAACTATGAGCTTATTTCTATTCATTGCAATTTCTTTTTCGATATTTTGTGTTGCCTTTAGGTAAGACATAAACTCTGTAAATTTAGGTTCCGTGTTTCGTAATTTACCTGTATATATAAAGTATTTTCCTAGTATGATACAAAAGTTGAAAAACTTGTTGTCTTGCTCATATTGCCCGAAGCAAACAGTGTGCCAATCAAAATTACATACACTATTATTATTGTTTAAAAAGGTATTCAGCTGTGACCAAAAATGTTGGCTTATAGTGCATTCCCAAAAAAGGTGCTTATTTGTTTCTGGAGCCATGGCGCAAAAATCACACAAATTGGAGCTGACAATGTTACACTTAAGTAAATAATCGTTTGTAGCAACAATTCTCATCAAAAATTTGTACTGAAAATTCCTAAGTTTAGAACTTATAGTGTTTGTAAAATGATTTGTGTAGACTATCTTCCAATTTATATTTTTATCCGCGAATTCGTCATCCCATTTTGTCTTGGCTTTATGCACAACCGGTTTCTGTTGATTAAGAAACATGTTATATAGCTTCTTATTACATTTGGTCGTGGTTGTTTTTATTTGTTCTATTAATAGTATCTTTGTATTAATCGTGTTTATTCTTTCATTTTTAATTCGTGTTTTCCAGTCTTGAGGAATGCACGAAATCAGTTTGAAGAATTTTAGGTAATCGTTATTACTAACATCAAATAGTTCTTTTATTTTTGTAAAGTTGAAGAATGATGTAGTTCTATAATCGTATAGTTGTTCTATATATTTAATCCCCTTATTAGCCCATTCCTTGTAGTAAAACATTCTTCTATTACCTTTTATTTTCGAATTGTTCCATAAAATTTGCTTTGATATTGTTTCTGGATTATCGCAGAAGTTTAGCTTGCACCATGATTTAAGAACATCTGTCAAAAATTTATTTTTTATCAAATGTTTTACGTCTGTTTGGTTTACATTTCCTTCAAATATATGTACACCACCAAAAGGCTTCAAATAATTTAAATATAGTACTTTCCATTTTCCGTGATTTTCAGTTTGACCCATGTAGCCTTTAGTGCATCAATAAACGATTCTAATTCTATCATTTTTAGCCCGCCTTCTTCGAACGTTTTAACAATAATTTTTCTACTAATTTTATCAGGCTTTGAATCCCAGAGAAAATCAAACATAATGCGTATAATTTGCTTTAAAGTCTCCTGCTCCGGATTGTCTAGAACTGTTAAAGGGAATATTAATTTTGGAAATGCAAAACTTTTAATGACAGTTATTTTACCTAGTATGGTGAGCTTTCTTTTTTTCCATTTGCCTAAACATTGCTGAAATTCCTTTATTTTAGGATCTATGTTTAAACTATGCACTTTATTTTTATCATTGCAAAAATATATCCCTAAAGTTTTGGCCACATCTGCAGTCCATGAAAATGGTTTATCATCACAGTACGTAGTTGTAGAGTTCTTCGTCGAACCTGTTCTAAACAATATTGACTTAGAATAGTTTAAACGTAAACCTGAAATGTTTCCAAAATTATCTATTGTACTAATTAATATTTCGAGAGATTGTCTGGACCCATCCATGCAAAATGTAGCATCATCCGCGAACATAGTATTTTTTATTTCTTCACTATTTATAGTTATTCCTTTTATTAATTGATTTTTTCGTTCCCACGAAATAATTTTCGATCCCTCAGTTTATCAATTCGTTCCCTCGAATTAACAATTCGTTCCACCGAAATGACAATTCGTTCCCTGAATTTAAAAATTCGTGCCCTCGTATTAACAATTCGTTCACACGATATAACAATTCGTTCCCACGAATTAACAATTCGTTCCCGTCGGAACGAATTGTTATTTCGTGGGAACGAATATTGTTAAATTGAGGGAACGAATTGCTAATTCGTGGGAACGTATTGTTATTTCGTGGGAACGAATATTGTTAAATTGAGGGAACAAATTGTTAATTCGTGGGAATGAATTGTTAATTTGTGGGAACGAATTGTTAAACTGAGGGGACGAATTCTTATTTCGTGGGAACGAATTAATAAAAAAAAAAGAATTCTGCGTCCCGTGCGGGGCTCGGTAGGATCTTGCATAAGTGATGACTTAATACTTTATCACTGGGTCCAAATAATACATTCTTATCACCAAGCTTAAAGGTACATGCCCACTCAGTAGATTATAATATAGGGAGACAGATCGGTTTGTATATTCTGTAGATATGACCTTTTCTGGCAAAATAAACATCCATTCACCATTACCCCACGTATTGATTGGCATTAGTATACATTTTATATCAGACGTAGATGTCCACACTGATACCAGGGGCAATAACCGTGTTTCCTTAAAATGTTAACGGACATTACTATTTATTCTCTGTATTTATTTTTTGATGTGCAATGATCATACTTTATAATCTGTCGAAAATATTATTTTTTCAGGTGACACATTTAATTAGTATAAATAATGAAAAAATGTCATGCCTCATTTGCATATGAAAATAGCCTGATACCACCGCGCGTCACTATCAGTAATATAAATATTACGAAATGATTATATCTGTAAAGCGGGCACTCGTAAGTTTTAGAACTAGTGGAATAGTGATACATTAGAACTAGTGGAATAGTGATACAATCATACACTTATTTAATTCCTATAAATAACAGTTTGTGCCTACTGAGTGGGCATGTACCTTTAAAATGATATTTATTAAACGGGTTTACTGATTACATAAGAAACGCGGCTATGCCGAGTTTCTTATGAAATAAGTCAACATGTTTGATTAATACATTAAATCTACACACGTGTTAGATTATACTTAATGCATAAGCACGGCATCGTACATTGAATATGTACTAATCACTTACCATGTATTCTGTGGCTGTCTAATTTGCGTATTTATTACACAAGTGCAGTATTATCTAATTTAAATATAATTACACCTCGATAGCCCATTTTATGCAATAACTCGCTTTATGTGGCAGGGTTTCGAACTTCACTCATACAATGGATTGTTATAGCTCATTTGCACTCCATAAAGCGAAAAAACACATACTGTATATCCGAGTTAGCCATAATCTGAGACGCAGTGCCTTTGATATGATAAACAAATCTTCCTCGAATCTCTCAAACGGTGATGTAATATACATGTATTTATTGTTTACCCTAGTTTCTCGATCAATGAAAGCAGAGCATTTCGTCTCAATTAATCAATTATTGCGACTATGTATCCAATATCTATTAAATTTATTCATTAAATGTTTCAATACGTAGAAAGGTATATTTATATCCAGACGTCACGGCTGTTGTGACGTGTACATCCTGTTGTGACGTGTACATGTGCGCGTGCGTGTCAAACGGCCAATAACGTAGTCGTATCGCAAGTCGAAAGCGTGTATGGGCGGGACTTGCATTACTACAGACATAAGCACGCGAAGAAGCGGGGCAACCAATAAGAAAGTTATAGTTCACATATTGAATTTTCAATAAACTGATTTCTTTAGCACTCAAAAATCAGTGTTTTGTCTTTCCTCATACGTCATAAAGCAAATGTATTGACTGACCGTTCCAAGACAGTATCCTTGTGTCTTTTGACCATTCCAGAGTGTCATACATTTTGATAGATCTTAGTGTTTTATCTGTATATGCAGAATGGTTTACTATGACACTATTTAGAATAACGTTATATGATTGTATGGACTTTTGTGCTTTTAATCCATTATCTTGTAAAATACTCCATAGTTTTGTAGTGGCTCAACTTGAGGCAGAATGTGGACAGTCACATAGAGGAGTTACACGCGGCTGTGCGACCATTTGAGATATTTGCTCCAAATTTAGTAATGTATAGGGGAGTGGAACCTGGTTTTGAATAGTGAATTTTGTAGACAGATTTGTAGTGAGACTGGTACATTTAACAAGACGCGTGAAAAAGACGCGTATAAAAGACACATCATATTGCTCACATATGTGGCTGTGGCTGGAGAAATCGGGTAATAGAGAATAGTAGGTTAGTGCCGTGAATGGGAAAACATATCCGGCAAGGCTCAGGAATTTCTTTATTTCTCATCAGAAGTATATGTTTTGACCACTCATTTGGACCGTCTCGCCGAGACGGTTCAAATGAGTGGTCACAACATATACTTTGGTTCAGAAATAAGGAAAATAGATAGAGAATAGTAGGTTAGTGCCGTGAATGGGAAAACATATCTGGCAAGGCTCAGGAAACGGGATGGGCGAGGCTATGCCGAGCACATCCCGTTTCCGTGCCGAGCCAGATATTTTTTCTCATTCACGGCACTAACCTACTATTCTATTTATCCCGTGAACACCTACAAATGGCTATGAGTTTCGCGACCAGTGTATATCCAGATCAGCCTGTGTATCTACACAGTCTGGTCATAATCTGCACCGTCCGGCATTCCTTCATTGAAATACCCGTCGTACTTCTAACAAGGAATATACAATGTAGATCATTATCAGGCTACAGGGGTTTGTTATTTGATCAGGAGCGTCACTGGTCACAAAGTCCATAAGGCTTGATATGCACCGTGTCTCCAGTCAAAGTCACGTATAGCGTTAACGTCTCATTAATGTTGAAGATGAAAATGATTATCAAATTATTGAAGTTGTTAGATGGGGGAGGGCGTTAGTTCATTTACCCAACTTACCCGTTCTAGGGCTGTCAAATATAGATCAGTTAACCAATTATATAAGACATACAACACGAATCGATAATTATTTGAATTTCTCGTAATTATTTTACTAAATCTGGAGACAGAATGTTACCCAAAAGACGCAGTCAGTCGTCATCTGACAGACACACTAAACCTTCATGTTTCTTAATTCTGGCTGTGACTGGAGCAATGGGGCTTCTGTGATTTATGCCCAGTGTAGCACCGGATCAATTAACACATTCCTGTAGCCTGGTAACGATTTGTATTGTTATATAGAATCATGGCGGGTGTTTCAGTGATGGAATGACAGCGATCAGTGCAGATCCGGTGCGGATGCACAGGCTGATCTGGATATACACTGGTCGTAAGACACACATGCTCCATATCTCTAGACACAACCATATTTAATTGTCTTTACCCACGATGTTCCACTCGGGAATCTTCGGATTGTGTTATATTCAACCACACACACTCCGCGCCGGCCTAAAATGGTTCACGTCGAAAAATACACCGGTTTCTGACGAGATGCCATTCAGCTCTACTTACAGCTAGGGAAGAAGCGCAATTTTCCTCTAGAAACGGTGTAATTCATTGCGCCGGTTACTAGACGAAAATGTGTTTACGCAGTATCTTTTGTATGTAACTGAATTGGACTTCGTCAGGAATCGGCGCCCATTTCGTCGTGAAACAGTTTACGCCGGCGCGGAGTGCAACACCGGTGACATATATTGTCCCGATAGACTGTGTTAACTGACAATTTTGTGAGGTTGTTCTGCTATTTCTGTACCGGAAACACATTATGTGAAAAATAACGATTTTTAGTTGTGAAATGTAATATTGGTTGAATATTTAAATTTAAATATAACAAAATTAGCAGAATTCGATTGCTTATAAAACAATCGTTTGCAATACTGCAAAGCAAGTTAGATTTTTAAAGTATAATCATTTCCTTTTCAACGATACATACATGTACTTACAATTGGTTTCCGAAATACACTACAAATATACAGTTATATTAAATAATGTTTTACTACAGCGGAACCTCTCTAAACCGGACACCAAGAAAACACCTTTGATCCTATTTGTTTATGAGTTTCTTGGTCCATTATCTGCGGTGATAATGTCTGTTCGTGATCGCATAGCACAGAGTTATGGCTCAGAACGATCAAATGCCTAATTTACAGTGAAACCTCTCTAAGCCGGACACCCTGGGGACCTCCCATTGTGTAAGGTTTAGAGAGGTTTCATCGAATTTGTTTCATTAATTGCTGCACCTGTCAGAGACCAAGTGCCTTTAAAGTCCCTAAATCCAGAACTGTATTTACCTCAACTTCAAGGTGCATGATCACGTGGTTATAACAACAACAACAGTTGCTGAAAGTGCTGAAATCTTGAATGTATTATTGTAATTTTCCTTAATATGAAACGGATTTTGATGAAATATGGCGCAGCTAACGCGTCTTCATGAGCTGCATTTGGTGGTCCAGTGAGTTTGGCACAGACTTATGTCGTTTTTGCGAAGAATCAATTTCCGTGTCAGAGACACGGAAATCGATTCTTCGCAAAAACGACAGAAGTTTGGATATACAGAGACCACCAAATGCAGCTTAACAAGACACGTTTGATGCGCCATATTTCATCAAAATCCGTTACGTAATAAGGACACTATAAAAGAATACGTACTTTGAATCGGTACTTGTTGTTGTTGTCAGTAGCACGTGATCATACACCTTGCATTTGTCGTTGCTCCGGAGATCCATGACCGATACAAATCATTATTAGCGCTTAGAATGCTACACACAACAATTGTCGTCTGCTGTTGCTTTTATATCTTGCCATATTTCTCAATAAAACATGGTTTGACAGCACTTCAGAATCATTTCCATGATTCTGAAGTGCTCTCAAACCATATTGTAAATTATTCTAGAGTGTTGTCAAAGCATGTTTTGGATGATAGAAATGGAAAATAGAAAATAGACAGCAGACGGCAAAACATTAAGATAGCGGTCTAAGGGTTAAATGTCATTGTCTAATTTCAGCGAATGTCGCATTCTTCATTCCAATTACTACTAATTACTAAATTTAAATACCTATTTATTACGACGAATAGTAAACATAGCAGCATGGGAGAATTAAGATATGATATACTTCATGTGGTGAAGTCATTTTGTCTTGATTTGCACGGATATCATTGAATATCAGGGCGAATTACATTGACAGAAAATAACACAGTTTCTGTGAAAACAATTCATGAAAAATGGCCATCTTCAGATGGCTTGTCTCATATAGAATATGGCAGAATGTAACAATACACACACAGGTGATATAATGGAACGACACTTTGATATTTTCTAGTACCATTGTCCATTCTGAGAGCCAATGTATTTGAAAGAAAGCCACATCAATGAATCAAGATTACATTGTGTAACCAGACACTAGAACAAACAATATTCCTGTTTCTCCTACCGCGTTACAAAGTGTGTCGTTAAACGCTCAGTGATTAAAAAACCGTGGCAAAACAATCGCTGTCGTGGTTCACCCTGTACAACCCGACACCAGAGACATGAATATACGTGCTTCACACATCGGGTGTCAGATGGGGAGATTCAACTACATGTACTGACGTACGTCCTGCCAGTGTCATCCATATCTGTGACACGCCATGTGATTTTGTACCCTAAGAACGTGTGCGATTTTTCATGAAATACATTTACAGAAACTGATATCTTTTCTGTATATGACGTCGAAAGATTACGAAATTTTCATTGCAAATGCGGAATTCGAATTCAATTCCGCATTTGCTATGAAAATTCGTCAACCTGTGACGTCATTTATGGAAACTATCGTAAATTTTTAAATATTTTTCATGCAATATCGCACATGTTCTTAGGTACAAAACCACATGGCGTGTCGCATATACACGTTGCATGATCATGTTGTTACAACAACAACAACAATGGCTCAACGTGTTTAAAGCGCGCCCACTCCAAAGTAAGTATTATTTGATGTAATACGGAAATCGATTCTTCGCAAAAACGAAGTTTGGGACAAAGTACCGATAACACCAAATGCAACTTAACAAGACGCGTTTGATGCGCTATATTTCATCAAATCCGTTACATAATAAGGACAAAATAAAATAATACGTACTTTCAATCGGAGCGCTTTTGGAAGTTTCAGTACTTGTTGTAACCACGTGATCATACACCTTCATATAGTATATATACAAAGTCGGCCTGCATACCGAACAATGAGAGAACGTCTCCGTGATCGCTCATGCGGTAGCAAATGAATGGCAAAAGTCAAACTAATTCGACCTGGTAACCAGGCAACCTGTTTTCTATCTCTAACACGGACCTAGCAACACACAGTTTTCATTACATATTTACATTGTAGCGATATAATATCACACTGTGACAGTACAATACTACTAGTATTTGTCATTGATTTGCATAATTATTATATTAATTCAGAGAGTTCAGAGGAGAGAAAAATACAAATGGTCCTACGAGCCATGTGCTTGCATTTTCAATTTGACATGGGGATACACGAGACTCGTAGGATTTTCTTTTATTAATTCGTTCCCACGAAATGACAATTCGTTCCCTCAATTTAACAATTCGTTCCCACGGTATAACAATTCGTTTCCACGAATTAACAATTCGTTCCCTCGAATTAACAATTCGTTCCCACGAAATGACAATTCGTTCCCTCAATTTAACAATTCGTTCTCACGATATAACAATTCGTTCCCAGGAAATGTGAATTCGTTCCCTTAATTTAACAATTCGTTCCCACGATATAACAATTCTTTCCCATGAATTAACAATTCGTTCCCGTGGGAACGAATTGTTATTTCGTGGGAACGAATTGTTAAATTGACGGAACGAATTGTTAATTCGTCGGAACGAATTGTTAATTCGTGGCAACAAATTGTTAAATTCAGGGAACGAATTGTTATTTCGTGGGAACGAATTAATAAAAAAAAAAGAATTCTACGTTCCCTGCGGGGCTCCGTATAATGGTATTAGAGCATTCGTAGCCATAGTAAGTTCACAGCAGCATGAGTGCTTGCCCAGCCTGAAAAGGTTTATGGGTTTCTTGGTACACGATGTGCGATATCTAATGAAATATTCACAAAATTTACGATATTGTCCATTAAAGACGTCTACATTTGACGAAGGTTTCGTAGAAAATGCCCAATCCGTAAAATATCGTAAATTTTCCAAATACATGTATCTTTTATGACAAATCGCACCTCAATCGGTACACAATCACATGACTTGTCTTGTATATGGTAATCTGGATCTACACTGGTCACACGTGCGACAACGGACATGACAGTCTACTTGGTTTACTCAGCAATGCAACTGAATATACAACATGCACAAGAACTCAGTAACACTGATGGCTTTACCCTTAAAATCTTTAACAAAAAAATCAAACTTTAGCGCAAATATTGACTTCGAGAACAAGGGCGACATGCGTGTGCTATAGAATGAAATTATGGATGATGACAAATATGTATATGCAGTTTCATGTCAATCCTAAACAAGGTAACAGAGATAATAGGTTGTCGAAAACCTTAACGCAAATCTCGGACAGACAGATGGACATATGGACAGGATGGCGAGTATTAACCCGAATGTTCTGTCTGTAAGGCAGGGCGACTTACAAGTCGCCCTGCCTTACAGACAGAACATTCGGGTTACCAAGAAAATGTGTTCGGGGCACATAAAGTGTTCCGTGGATGACGTTGAACTGGGACACAATACAGAGAAACGCCAACTCCGGCAATATACCAAATGAATACGGACACTTTGATACGTTTTCCACAAGTGATTTTTCAAATGTGACTCGATAATGATAGTGTACGCCCCGTTAGATTCGTATTAATTATAAATAAATAACTAAAATGTCGTGTCCGTTGTTGTTTTGTCAACCATTACTTCATATTAATATCATGCCCGTGAATCCCCATGAGACCAATGATGTATATGCGGTCCTTGGAATGACTTGCTGTTGTATTTCCTCTGCGATAAAACCCATTATTTAACGGAGAAATTCGTTCCGTATAAAATATTCGTCGCTGTGTGTCACGCACATAGCGATGTTGATATCCCAGTGAATTTTAAAATGAAACAAAAACAGTTTGCTAATCAGCTTATGAGAATGACACGCCATTAGTTCGACATTTCCGAGAACGTTGATGAATGTGCTGCCAGCGTTTAACACTATCATCCCTAAGTTACTGCAATGGAGTTTGACGTGTTAATTTTGCAACCAATCCAACCGTGACAAAATGAATTTCAGACTAGTCGATTTATGAAAACGGGATGTTTTTGTTCTAAAAAATATGAAAATTACTTGCAAACAGTGCATACAATGAGGAGACGGCTCTTCACGAACATATAAATACAAAAAAAACACAATTGCATAAATAACCCAATTGTACATACATGTATATATAACCCAATTGTACAAATAACCTAATTGTACATATATATATACCAATTGAACATATAACCCAATTGTACATATATATATAACCCAAATTGTACATATAACCCAATTGTACATACATATAACCTACTTATACATATAATATATATTCAAATTGTACATAATATATAACATAAGTGTACATAAATATAACCCAATTGTACATACATGTATATATAACCCAATTGTACAAATAACCCAATTGTATATATATATAACCCAATTGTACAAATAACCCAATTGTACATATATATAACACAATTGTACATATAAGTCACCTGGAAAAGACGGGAATTTCTTTGGTATAATATAAACATTCCACAAAACATAAAGGCACTTCACAATGTTCCTTATTGGTACATGTGTAGCAAATATGCCAAAATATCCCAAGCCAAATTATCTCCCCTGTTTATCACAGTTTCTGGCAGCCACACATTGAATATAACGCATGTTTTCGGGAAGGTGATGAAATCAAATGGTGTATTTGATTTCTATGTCATTCATGAGGGGAGAAAACATATATGTGACACGCCATGTGATGTGTACATTCGGAGATCTGCGTAATTTCATGAAATACGTTTACAAAATTTACAATATTTTCAGTAAATGCCGTCAGAAGTTCACAAAATGTTCAGTGTTGTATTTTGTCAATTTTGTTATTAATGCCAATCAATACGTGGGGTTATGGTGAATTAATGTTTATTTTGCCAGAAAATGTCTCAGATGATGTCTCTGGTATAAAGAACATTTTGTGCCTATTGAGTGGGCATTAATGTTAATAATTCGAGCTAGCATTACATATGTACAGTTAGCTCAAAATCAGTCGAAGAGCTCTCTCAATCATTTAGCTAGCTCTAAATAGTTAATGATAGCTCTAATTATTAGATTCCAGGAACACCAAATCTACATACACTCAAATAAGTATTGTTACATGGTTTCCGTTATAGCGCGTGCTGTTTGCATATGGCTTTAGGCAATGCTCATTCCGGGGCCGCGCGTAGACCAAGTGCCTTCATGACGTCACTACGCGTAAGTGCCTTCATGACGTCACTACTTCATGACGTTCATGACGCGGCCCCGGAATAAAATACCAAAAAGTATCTACGTGAATGGGACGATTTATAAAAGTACTGAAAATACTGAATATAATGCTCAAATTACATCAGTTTTTTGTTGGAAATGTAACAATAACGTTTGATCATGTCCAGCAGTGTGCAAACGTTTGCTGTGGCCCTCGGTAACTGTTTGAACCCGCGGCCTGCGGCCTTGGGGTTCAAACAGTTCCCTCGGGCCACAACAAACGTTTGCACACGGCTGGACATGATCAAACCTTATATTACTAGCTCTAAAGCTAGATCCAAATGACGTAGAGAGCTCTTCAAATGATTTGGAGCTAGCTTTAGCAATACTTATTGGAGTTTATGTAGATTTGTCGTTTCTTAAATGTCCGACGTAGCAAAAATCACGACAGTACAGAATAAAGGCTGTAACAGATAACTGGCTATGCATTGACCAACTACACGCTGATACAAGTAACTCATTGTCGTATCCTGCATTGACTAGATATAGAGAATAGTAGGTTAGTGCCGCGAATGGGAAAACATATTTGGCAAGGCTTAGGGAACGGGATGGGCGAGGCTTGCCGAGTCCATCCCGTTTCCGTGCCGCGCCAGATATGTTTTCCATTCACGGCACTAACCTACTACAGCATTCTATTTATCCCGTCAACATCTACAACTAGCTTTAAAATGCCAAAAATAACCCCAACCGCAACCTCAAAATCGGTGAATCGACTAGTATGACAACCGCACATATTCATACGCAGTGATTAGGTCGTATTGACAGGATATCAAAAAGTCTCACGGCACCGTGTTTCACGGCACATACGCACTGTGTTGACGGGATAAATACTTATATCCGGACCACAACTGCTTTCTGGCGTTCCATTGGTCACACGGCGTCACCTGACCTTACCGAAAAACGCAAGTGTATTGTCGCAGCGGAAACAGGTCCGAGATATTTTCCTAAACCAGATTTTTGGCATTTTAAAGCTCGTTGTAGATGATATTTTATCAGGTAACGAGATTTGTATTGACCCAGTACATGCTGACAGATAACATAATGTCGTATCAGGCATTGATGGACCTGATAGGAATATCCGGGTCCCAACAAATTGAAAACAGACATTTCATTGGTCGAACGGCGTCACATGGCGTTACCGAATGACGTCAGTGTATTGACGTAACGTAAACAAGTGCGCGTTCTTTTCAACGAAATATATTTTATATTTCACCATCGACTGGCATAAAAAGGTACCTGATAAATAGAATACCAAGCTAGTATCTGTTGATATCAAGTTTATCAGGCTCGGCTCGGAAACGGTAGGAATTCCTCGGCGATCCTCGGTATTCCTACGCGTTTCCTAGCCATGCCGGATAAGCTTGATATCAAAAGACTCTAGCCTGGTATTCTATATATATTTATACCGCAACCATTGCTCCATGTAGCATAATAAAGGGGGTTGAATACATGCTGTTTATATCTGAAGTAACCTAATATATCTGAAGTAGCCCAATATACATGAAGTGCCGTTTTTCCCTTTATTTTTTCACCTTTGACACCTAATCGTGGCCTCTGATTGGTCAGTCTCAACAGCAAATTCAAGATGGCGGCGAATTTTAAAATCGAAATCGCTGTCGATTCAGCTGAATTTTGTCCATTTTTACAGTATATGCGATGTAACCAACGACATGGATATATCCATTATGATTGCAATGCTTATTATGACAATTGTGTAGTCTAAATCCAGCCAATATTGAAGCTCATCGTAAAAAAATGGGAGATTTAATGAGATACAATACCGATACAATACCGAATCTACCTAGCGTGGACGCCGCCATTTTGCTTTGAATGACGTCGTTAGATTTGTGACGTATGGCGAGGGAATGACGTTAAAACATGACGTCACGCACGTTTAGAATGACGTCACGCATGTTCAACAATTAAGTTTAGTATGCGGTATAAATTAAATACATGATTAGTGCCGTCGAATATAAAATATATTCGGTTTCGCCCCGACAACTTTATAGGGGCTCGCTAAAGCTCGCCCCAATAAAGCTGTCTAAGGCTCAACCGAATATATTTTATATTCGACGGCCCTAACCATGTATATATATATATATATACTATATTTGCCCATCCACTAGCATAAAAGCTACCTGATGAAAGAATGCAATGATAGTGCCGTGAAACTCATTACATGCGCAATACACCTTTACTTGTATTACGGGTATGAATTTTTTTTTAAATATTTTATGTTTATGTTTGTTATTTCTCAATAATTCCAGCACAAAAATAATTACACAAATCCCTAACATTTGATTGGCTCGTAGCAAGTCTCTGTCCAAAATTTATATCCCAGTAAACTCCCACGCCGAACTACTTTCCGTAACCGTGAGGCGCAGTTAAAATAATTCTTAAGAAAACGGAAAATAAACACATTTTCTTGATGAATTTATTTCAAATGCTGGAATTATAAGGAATGAATGGCCTTTTTGTGGAATCTATCGGGGATATAAACTTGGAAAAGTCGCGGGAATACTGGACGAGGACTTCCGGCCTTCGTCCAGTATTCCCGCGACTTTTCCAAGTTTATACCCCGATAAATTCCACAAAAAAGGCCATTCATTCCTATAATGAAAGTATATGTTGTGACCACTCATTTGAACCGTCTCGATGAGACGGTTAAAATGGTGGTCACGACATATATTTCTGACCTCATATAAAGGAAATATTTAGGATTTTGCACAAATAAAATGAAATGGGTTAATATCAAGTTTATCATCCTTTGATCGGAAAGGTGTTTTCTAGGCTTGTCTGATAAACTAGATCTCACAAGACACTTGCCTGGTATTCTCTTGCTATGCATGTTACGTAGGGGTGGGTGAGTTATTGTATAATGTAAATCCCCAGGTGAAGAGTACACAACAGGTGGAGAATTTATTTCCCCGAATTATTGCGTGTTCATAACTGTATGTTCCCAGTTCGCAGATACTTGGTGATATTTATTAATTATTCATAGGTGTCCCCCAATAGTACGGCAATATACCCTTGAACAGTATGCGTAACATGCAGTTATATCGTAAAACGGTCCAGTAAATCATTATTACCCTGTCAAAGCATTTTCACAAGTCTTAAAATATTCAGTATCCAACACATTAGCACATGGTCTCGATTCATTGATTCCAACTTTCGTCCGCAATTTATTGCCTTATGGAAATAAACTATGTATTGTCTCATTAATACATATTAGGTGTATTAAAGGTAATTATCATAATTGTGGCCGAGACTGGAGAAATGTGGTTATGAGATTTGTGACCAATGTAACTCCTGGTCAAACAGAACACTGGTGTAACTTGATAACGATAACAGCTAAATATCGGGAATCTCGATTGTACATGTATTAGATTGTATGTACATGTACTTGTGAATAAAATAGGT
The DNA here is from genome assembly GCA_029237695.1 of Conchocele bisecta. Taxonomy (NCBI): domain Eukaryota; kingdom Metazoa; phylum Mollusca; class Bivalvia; order Lucinida; family Thyasiridae; genus Conchocele; species Conchocele bisecta. The sequence continues at coordinate 1,680,692 of CM055266.1, forward strand.
TATTACACTCTTGAAAATTGTTTGCATGGGTTTCGCTGTGAGAGAAAACCCATAATCAACTCCTTACAAATACATGTAATACACCGTGAGGAGAACACCCTTAATTGCGCGCCTGTTTTCTTGGAAACCACGAGCTACCATGCAAAATGTTTAATTTGTATTACAGTCAAAATAAAGTTATTTGAAAATTTGGAAAGGGTCTCGACTAATCTAGAATGTTAATGTGATTGAACACATTCCAAACATGCACTCAAATATATCTGGCTCATCGAAACAGCTGCGTAATTTGGATTTCAAAAAGTTTACATGACGTCGCATTTGACGTCACACAACGTAACGGGGAAAACACGTCATTGTATAAATATTCATGCGCACATCACACTTTTTTGAGTATAATCTCAAAAATAGACTAAATGTGCATATATATCCACCGTGGAAGTGTAATAAATAGGATATTCTATCGTACATATTTGAATAGCGGAAATAATACACTCGTGTCTGTCGGTGTCCGTGCAAGCAACTCTTTCGCTACGCTCATTCGTTGCTTACGTGGAAGCCGACGCACACTCATGTATTATTTCCCGCTATTCAAATATGGAATATCTTCTATATCACGCCCAACATTGCAATATCAATGAATAAGGGAAAACACTACGAAAAGGGCCGAAGAATCTGACGAAGTTTATATAAGCACATGCTTATGCCCAGTCTCTAACACTGTATGCACATATTTAATAAATACAACCATGAGCTGGAGCGTGTTGTGGTTAAAAAAACATTTGGTCTGTTAAATATGCATAGGGTCTGAAGGACTCTTCACAAACGTTAAACAGACCAGAGTTGTACACACCACAGTAAACGCAACGTTATTGTGTCGAAATTATTCATGGAGCAGCAACGTTGCCTGTCAAAGCGTGCCGGTGTTGATAACGTCGTGGAAGATTAATGACTGTTAATGAATTTTAACCAATTAAGAACATCGCACGACGTCAAGTGTAAACTCATTACGTCAAATGGGTTCCCATTATGAATTGAAGGCATGTGTAAATCAGGCGCGGATCCAGGATTTCGGGTTGGAGGGGGGTTGGGTGGGGTGGGTGGGGGGTAACTATTTTGCAATACTTGACTATATTATCGAACGAGCTAAGCTCGTTCGATAATATAGTCAAGTATTGCAAAACAGTCGACCGAGCGGAGCTCAGGATAGCGCTGGAGGGGTCCCGGAATTTTTTGGAAATCTACATCGCATTTCCTGGTGTTCTGGCGCATTTTGGAGGAAAAATATTGACACTGTCACAGTATGTTTAGACATGATTTTTGATTGAAAACGTTTACATTTTGAAACAATAAGAAAACGACCGAAAAATGTATGGAATACATGGCACTTGGCATGAAACGTGCCTTGTAACTAGTAAAAAATATCCATCGATATGGAAATTGTCAAAACATGTATTTTAACCCTTAAACCGCTACACACAACAATTGTCATCTGCTGTTGCTTTTATATATTGCCTTATTTCTCAATAAAACATGGTTTGACAGCACTTCAGAATCATTCCAATGGATCTGAAGTGCTGTCAAAGCATGTTTTAAAGTATTCTAAAGTGCTGTCAAAGCATGTTTTTGATGATAAAAATGGAAAATAGAATATAAACAGCAGACAACAACAAATTAAGATAGCGGTGTAAGGGTTAAAGGTACATGCCCACTCAGTAGGCACAAACTGTTCTTTATATCAGAGACATCACCTGATAACATTTTCTGGCAAAATAAACATTAATTCACCATTACCCCACGTATTGATTGGCATTATTATACATTTTATATCAGACGTAAATGTCCATACTGATATCAGGGGCGATAACCGTGTTTCCTTAACATTTTAACGGACATTACTATTTATTCTCTGTATTTATTTTTTGATGTGCAATGATCATACTTTATAATCTGTAGAAAATATTATTTGTTCAGGTGACGCATTTAATTAGTATAATTAATTAAACAATAGCATGCCTAATTTTCATATGAAAATAGCCTGATACCAACGCGCGTCACTATCAGTAAAATACATATTACTAAATGATTATATCTGTATAGCGGGCACTCGTAAGTTTTAGAAATGTTGGAATAGTGACACAATTGTACACTTATTTAATTCCTATAAAGAACATTTTGTGCATACTGAGTACCTATAATTCCAGCACAAAAATATTTACACAATTCCCTAACATTTGATTGGCCCGTAGCAAGTCTCTGTCCAAAATTTATATCCTAGTAAACTCCCACGCCGAACTACTTTCCGAAACCGTGAGGCGCAGTTAAAATAATTCTTAATTAAACGGAAAATAAACACATTTTCTTGATGAATTTATTTCAAATGCTGGAATTATAAGGAATGAATGGCCTTTTTGTGGAATTTATCGGGGATATAAACTTGGAAAAGTCGCGGGAATACTGGACGAGGCCTTAAACAATTACAATTTTAGAAAAAAAAAGAAGTAATTCCAGTATTCCCGCGACTTTTCCAAGTTTATACCCCAATAAATTCCACAAAAAGGCCATTCATTCCTATATTAAAAGCTTGTCATGTATATCATATGCATTTATAATGGACAGATATAAAAGGTATTGTCAGCATACACGAATATGTTCATCATTTGAAACATCGTATGTATCATGAATCAGTGTCTTGCAGAAATATAAATAGAGAATAGTAGGTTAGTGCCGTGAAATGGAAAAGAAATATCTGGCAAGGCATAGGAACGAGCCCATCCCGTGTCCGTGCCGCGCCAGATATTTTCGCATTCATGGCACTCAGGCTGACCTACTATTCTAGTTATCCCGTCAACACCTACAAATAACTTTAAAATGCAAAACATAACCCCAGCCTCATCCTCAAAATCGAAGAATCGACTAGTATGACAACCGCACATATTCATACACACTGATTAGGTCGTATTGACAGGATATCAAAAATGTTTCACGGCACCGTGTTTCACGGCACATACGCAATGTGTTGACGGGATAAATAGAGAATAGTAGGTTAGTGCCGTGAATGGGAACAAATATCTGGCAAGGCTCAGGAAACGGGATGGGTGAGGCTCTGCCGAGCACATCCCGTTTCCGTGCCGCGCCAGATATTTTTTCCCATTCACGGCACTAACCTACTATTCTATTTATCCCGTCAACACCTTCAAATGGCTGTAAAATGCAAACATTATATTGACTGGATATCAATGTTTCACGGCACCGTGTTTCACGGCACATACGCACTGTGATGACGAGATAAAATGGCAGACTAAGATATGTCAAATTCTGAGGAAATGGTCCGCGCAGTGCTTCGACACATATCTACACCATTCATCACGTTCATACGGTGGAAGCCATGATCTTTAGATACAACGTTGCAACTGAAATCAATAGGCATACTTCAGTGACTGCATGTTACCGAGAAGTTACGACATCCGACTGTCACTCCAGTTGCCCGGATTCGATCCGCGACCCCGGCACTGTAGTTGGCGCAATACAATTGTATTTTCCACTCTACCAGCTGGTTCTACCCAGGTGTGCCATTAGCGGCTTGGTCCGTGGGTATTCAATGCCTGAGGGCCGATTGGGACAATTAAATCAAGGAAAATACTTAACAGTGTATGCCCAGAACAGACTGTGTAGTCCGAACTGGTTTTACTCTGGTTGTAAACGCTGTATTATCCCGTCAACACAGGGCGTATGTGCCGTGAAACACGGTGTCGTGAAACATTTTTGATATCCTGTCAATACGACGTAATCACTGCGTATGAATATGTGCGATGACTGGGGTTATGTTTATTTTTGCATTTTAAAGCCATTTGTAGGTGTTGACGGGATAAATAGAATAGTAGGTTAGTGCCGTGAATGGGAAAAATATCTGGCGCGGCACGGAAACGGGATGTGCTCGGTAGAGCCTCACCCATCCCGTTTCCTAATCCTTGCCAGATATTTTTTCCCATTCACGGCACTAAACTACTATTCTCTATTTACATGTACAATGTGTCACCCATTTATGCCATATGAAATACGAATGAGCATCGGCGAAACAAGCACTTCGCCAAATGGGTGGGAAGGGGAAATAGTCCTACAGGTGGGCATAGCGGTGGTAAAACTGACTTGGCTCAATCATCATGTTATGGACATACTTGAATATATAGTTACATGTACATGTAGTTGTATTATAGTTTGACGCATGCGCCATACGCTAACACAACACATACTCTCGTGCCGGCCGTGCTAGGACGGTACGTGAGTATTTGAAGTTTTACGTCTCCGCAACTAGACTTTCTTTTCTAATAACACGGTATACGAATCCTGATTGTATTGAAGGTACATGCCCACTCAGTAACTGTTCTTTATATCAGAGAAATTATCTGATACATTTTCTGGCAAAATAAACATTGATGCACCATTACTCCACGTGTGATTGGCATTATTATACATTCTATATCAGACGTAAATGTTCAACCTGGTATCAGGGGCGATAACCGTGTTTCTTTAAACTGTTAACTGACATTACTATTTAGTATCTGTATTTAATTGTTGACGTGTAATGATCATACTTTATAATCTGTCGAAAATATTATTTTTTCAGGTGACGAATTTAATTAGTATAACTAATTAAATAATATAATACCTCATTTGCATATGAAAATAGCCTGATACCACCGCGAGTCACTATCAGTATAATAAATATGTTTAAATGATTATATCTGTATAGCTGTATAGCGGGAACTCGTAATTTTTGGAACTGGTGCAATAGTGACCCAAGTATACACTTATTTAATTCCTATAAAGAACAGTGGGTATGTACGTATACACAACGCGTGATCTGCGTTTCGTTTCATATATTTTATAATTATTATGTTTCCAGATGAAATCTATAACTACGCAATGTCTGCTGACAATATTCGGAGTGCTTCTAGCGACCACCATCCAATCAGCGGACGCCAAGTGTAAAGTCGGTTGCCTCATGGGAATGATGGGATGCGCGCGCAAGGCGGAAGTTATCGCAGAGAATTTTGAAGAAGCCGGCTGCTGTGATGTATATTTCTCCTGTATGAAAGCATGTGGCGAGTCGACGGCGTCGTAAGTTGACATCCATGCCCCGTTATTATAGCATGTTATGAGTACGTACTCCATTCTCATGCTCACTATCAGGAAGTTTGATTTGTATTTCCAAATCAAAATTTGTATCCCCATGGTGTCCGGTTTAGAGATGTTTCATTGTAAATAAGGAATTTGATCACTCTGAGCCATAATTGTGTGATATGCGATCACATGAGATAAATGACCAGGAAACAAAAGCACAAACATATTTACACAATTCCCTAACATTTGATTGGCCCGTAGCAAGTCTCTGTCCAAAATTTATATCCCAGTAAACTCCCACGCCGAACTACTTTCCGTAACCGTGAGACGCAGTTAAAATAATTCTTACGAAAACGGAAAATAAACACATTTTCTTGATGAATTTATTTCAAATGCTGGAATTATAAGGAATGAACGGCCTTTTTGTTGAATTTATCGGGGATATAAACTTAGAAAAGTCGCGGGAATACTGGACGAGGCCTTCCGGCCTTCGTCCAGTATTCCCGCGACTTTTCCAAGTTTATACCCCGATAAATTCCCCAAAAAGGCCATTCATTCCTATATTATTAAACCTGCGCAAAGAAGGCAATCAGTTTACCCAACTTGCGTGTAGTGTTGCATTCACGGCTGCGGACCTCATATACATACACACACAGTTAATATGTACGCACCTCGGTTGGAAACGGTACGATTTGGTGCGAATGTGTCACGAACTACACGTATGCATAGAGAATAGTAGGTTAGTGCCGTGAATGGGAAAAAATATCTGACAAGGCTCAGGAAACGGGATGGGCGAGGCTCTGCCGAGCACATCCCGTTTCCGTGCCGCGCCAGATATGTTTTCCCATTCACGGCACTAACCTACTATTCTATTTATCCCGTCAACACCTACAAATGGCTGTAAAATGCAAAAATAGTATTGACTGGATATCAAAAATGTTTCACGGCACCATGTTTCACGGCACATACGCACTGTGTTGACGGGATAAATATGTATTCACATGTATCAATAATTAGGAGTCTTAGGATCATCCATTATTATTGCTTTAAGGAACAGTTTGTCAATATACAACAGCTGCATAAAATATATCTAAAGATATCAGGAAGTGAAATCAATAAGTTAAAGAATGTTTTTTACTCCCTGTTATAAGAGACTTCTTAACATATTATGTCATTACTTTAATAATCTATGTCATCACATTCTGCGCATATCGGATATACATTTGTACCCTGTCTATTATTCCTGATATCCCGTTGGAGGCAATTAGTGTGTATTGAATGGACACTGGGTTGTGGTCCGAACTGACTTGGTTGTGGTCCGAACTTGCTTGATTCTGTTCCAGATGCGGGACGAGACAGATGAAGCCCGAAAAGCGCGGCAGCTGGAACAAGCGTTTTGACTACGATGAATACAATAATCTCCCGTACCGAGTCGTCCGCAAATAGAGCTGCTGCTACCGATGGCTGGATAGTCGCAGATCCTCACAGAAAACTCATGCCCACGGGCGTCACCAGCGTTTTTGAAAAGGGGGTTCGACTTTCTGCTGTGAAGCAACCGAACTATGTAAGGGGTCCAGGGATCCCTTACCGATTTCGGTTGCTTCACAGGGGGGTATATCTGTATAATGAGCTTCTGGGTAAAGAGTTAGTAGTCAATTTAAGAAGTGTATTTCTGACAAGTGGTATCTTGCAATATGTTTGGTGTCGCTTGACTGCGTTTTGTTAGTCGGGCATTTGAATACAATAATATCTGCACATTCATGCACTGAAAATGGCTATCGCGGAGCTCATTTATATAACAGAAAATCCTGATGGGTCCAAAAAGGATCGAACCTCCCCTGACGACGCCCATGCATACCATTTCATTACAATCTCATAACTATGATACATTTAAAGCGTATACATTCTAAGCCACTGTCGTTTGGGCAGCAACATTCAACAATAATGAATTCTGAGTTCTGCTCCCGCAATTATTACTACAAGAATCATATGAATTGTCCCTACCAAACAGAAGACGTGAAATAACATGCATGTTGGCCCTTCAATACTACACGCCACATTCAGAATGTCTGTTTTGCTTAAGCCGCTGCTAGATATGCCAACATGACGTGGAATTAACAATACTGGCCCAGTCATTGGCACTTGTAAAGGTCACAGGACATGAGGTATACAACACAATACTAGGATGACACAATCATTATGGCGATACATGTAACAATCAAATTCGATTATCTAACTTCCATGTCCCTAACAAGAAGTGCGATATCTCATGAACAATATTGTAAATGACGTCAAATGTTGACGTAATTGTCAGGGAAAATGCGATATACAAGTTAGCATTTGCTGTGATAATTTCGTCAACTTTCAACGTCAATTAAAAAAAGCATCACAGTTTCTGCAAAAAAATTATGAAAAATCGCACATTTTCTGAGTTATAAAATCGGATGTCTTGTCTCCAATGCACATGTACAAGCAGTAAACCACACATGCAACGTGTATATTTGCTGGTAGTCGTGTTTGGCGATTGTAATACATTGACTAGGCCCGTACGCAGGAATTCATTTAGGGGATGGGGGGGGGGGGGGGGAGGGGGTGCGTTTTTACGGAGCCCCGAAGGGGACGTAGAATTTTTTTTTTTATTAATTCGTTTCCACAAAATGACAATTCATTCCTACGAAATAACAGTTCGTTCCCTCAATTTAACAATTCAATTAGTTCCCACGAATTGACAATTCGTTTCCTAAATTTAACAATTCGTTCTCAATTGGGAACGAATTGTCATATCGTGGAAACGAATTGTTAATTCGAGGGAACGAATTGTTAATTTGGGGGAACGAATTGTCATTTCGTGGGAACGAATTGTTAATTCGAGAGAACGAATTGTTACATCGTGGGAACGAATTGCTAATTCAAGGGAACGAATTGTTATTTTGTGGGAACGAATTAATAAAACAAATGCATGTCCTCTGCGGGGCTCCGTACGTTATCGACGTCGCGAAGGGCTAAACATTTGTGTGCACATCCATGGACAGACCTCGGCAGATTAACCCTTTCACCCCTAAGTAACTGGAATGGATTTTGATATGTTAATTTTGCAACCAATCCAATCATCACAAACTGATTTTCAGACCAGTCCATTTGTGAACATGGGGTGTTTTTGTTCTCAAAATTATGAAAATTACTTGCAAAAAGTGCAGATCCTGATGAGACGGCTCGTCACGAGCCGGCTCATCTGGATATACACTGTTTGCCAATACCCCTATACAGGACTGCGGGTTAAGGGTGAAATGGTTAAGGGGGTGCGTACGCATCCGTCGCACCCCCTCTGCGTACGGGCCTGATTGACTCATGTTTTATGGTTTTAATTGTCAGCAGTGTAGATCCAGTAGCCGATTTCATCAAAATTGCAAAGTATACTTTCCTAGCAAAGTATACTTTGAGGGAGAATTTTTCAATTTAAGAATAAATTTATTAATTTTTATTATACTGAATTTATTACATTATCACAGCCATTTTGGCTGTATGTATAATAATTGTGCATACTTTTAGTCATCAAATATATGCAGTGGTTAATTCTATATGATATAATGCATTTCGGGAAAAATAAATGATTACTCCCTCAAAGTATACTTTGCTAGAAAAGTACACTTTGCAATGTTGGTGAACTAGGCTACAGATAAGACGGCACATAGTTTGCGAATACTTTCTAACCTTTTACAAAGAATACACAGTTTCTTATTTAATAGACTCTCCCATCTTAATTTTAAAGCTTTTATCCATTATTAATGAATAGCAGCTTGAAAATGAAGATGGAAGAGTTCGTCCTCGTTAATCAGTGTTGACATGGTTAAATACCAGCGAGTATATCAGTATACCAGTGGCCACTAGCAGCGGTGATGGAACGCCACTAGGGACGCCGCGGTGCCACTTAAAATGCGGGAAACGAAAATTCTCGTCTGCTGTTGTTTTATAGTTATTCATCTTACTCCATAAAAACATTGTTTGACTGCACTTTGGAATCATTCCACTGGAAATGATTCTAAAGTGCGGTCAAACCGTGTTTTTTTTCATTAGAAAATTGGAAAATTGTAAATATACAGCAGACGACAAAATCTATCGGGATCGTGTATTGGTATTGTGCTCAAACGGCAACGACGTGTATTTCTGACATAAATACAAGTCTGCAAAACTTAATGAATTACTGACAATACATAGCATAAATAAACTTATTTTTTGGAGTTATTCTGACTGGTTTTCATTTATTTACTTGTCCATTTAGTATCTGTTTTATTTCGTCCATGGCTACGATTAAGCAATACGTTGCAAAGTTTCAGGGTGTGAGATCACGTGGTTTCCGAACGGCGCGACGTCATGTTTTTAGATGTGTTTACCGAAGATTTCCTTAACCCTTTCACCCTAAGTAACTGAATGGGCTGCGATATGTTCGTTTTGCAACCAATCCAATCATCGCAAAATGATTTTCAGACTGGTCCATTTATAAAAAGGGGGTATTTGTTGTTCTCAAAAATATGAAAAAAATACTTTTAAACAGTGCAGATCCTGATGAGACGGCTCGTTACGAGCCGGCTCATCTGGATCTGCACTGTTTGCATAAACCGATATAGCGGGCTTTTGGGTTCAAAGGGTTAAGCTAGTAGCAGTGACGTTCAGTTCATATCGTGACGTACCTGTTTAACGGATTTTTTTTAAGAAACATTGACCAGCAAATGCGATGCAGATTGCCGTTTAGTGTACAGTTTGCTTTAATCTCATAATTCTGTCGTTTTGACGAAGCATCGGTTACCGTGAATGCAAATATATGTAAACGTCTTGAGCACGTGAATGTTATAATAAACGGTACTCGATTATTCGTGAAGTTATTGTAAAGAAGTTTTAGAACACCCATAAAATACATACGGCATCGTCGTTGGTGCGCTATATACATGTATCATCAAAATCCTTCAGTTTGTTTTAAAGAAAATCTACTGTAAAGATGACATCACAGATCACTACATGTATCAGTGCTCCAGATAAGCTGCGTATTTGCTTAAATACCCAATTAAAATTGCCAAAAAACCCAATTGAAATCAGAAGTAGCGAGTATCAAAAAGCAATAAGAATTATGTGGTACCTTTACCATGCTGCAAAAAAAACAACAGATCAAAAATATAGGATTTTCTTTTTATTTTCCATGAAAACACTCATTGGAGACAATTCTAAAGAAATACCTAGATGTGTTTTCATTTCGAAGCATTTTAGTAGGCTAGCAAGAATTTGTCTTCCCAAGGACACGCCGAACCGGCCATTCGCAGCGGGTCGATGTGGGAACCGAACCGGGGGTCTCCCAAACCGCTGTCCGACGCTCTACATACTGAGCTAATCCGGCCACCTGTCTGAGGCTTGGATGTAAATGTAAATGCTTGGATTTAACGACGGCATTGGTTCGATGACCTTGCATGTCGTCTCCCAAGAAGGGGAGAAAGGAAGGCAGAGGAAACTGGCCCCATGGGGCCTAGCTCTTATTCGAATAGTCCCCTCTGGTTCTTTAACGGGCCCAGACGTCCGGGAACTGAACCCTGAATCGAACCCGGGTCGTCAACGTGGCAGTCCGACGATGTTACCCCTCGGCTACGGTCTGCTCTTGCCTAAGGCATCGAAGCCGACCCCCATATATACCAAAGTTTCAACAACGACACGTGGTTACAACATCAACAGAAATGGCTGAAAGTGTTGAAAGAAAGCCCACTCCAAAGTAAGTATTATTTGATATATTTCTTAATAGTCAACGGATTTTGATGAAATATGGCGCAGCAAACGCGTCTTCATGAGCTGCATTTTGTGGTCCCGGGAGTTCGGCACATAGTATGTCGTTTTTGCGAAGAATCGAATTTCGTGTCAGTAGAAACGGAAATCGATTCTTCGCGAAAACGACAGCAGTTTGGGCCGAAGTACCGAGACCACCAAATGTAGCTTAACAAGACGCGTTTGATGCGCCATATTTCATCAAAATCTGTTACATAATAAGGACAAAATAAAATAATACGTACTTTGAATCGGAGGGCTTCTGGAAGTTTCAGTACTAGTTGTTTTTGTTGTAACCACGTGATCATACACCTCGTATACGAGTCCACAGAAATTGGCGGGTATGATATCGTCGGTGAATTGCGTCTGTATATTGCTGCCGACGTCCAAATAAATGTCAGGGGCCCGTTTCACTAAACTTCGTGCGACTAAGAAGTTCATAAGTGCAAAATTGAAATCCACAATAACATAACAATAACAAACTCGTAGGTATAAAATGGTAGCATTAGAGAAACACGTTAATGTGAGAAGCAAATTCATAGAAATATTCGTACGAACATTTTTATCGTACGATGTTTAGTGAAACGGGCCCCAGGTTCCCCGCACTGGGTCCGTTATATGGGGATTATTGTATGGTGGCTCGTTATGGACATGACCTTGCTGAACTTACTGATGTGGAGTCATTTTTCATAAACATCTTTGAAACAAAATGATGCTTTTTGTCTATTTCATTTTTACGACTTCTGTTTTTATGAGTAGCACTTAGTGTCAAATTTGGAAGGGCACACGTGCCAGTATTTGTTTAAACGACTTTTAAAGGCGTTTACACTTGGGGTCTCATCAATACTAACGGGGAATATATTACAGACTTCAACTACTCTGATGCTGAAGGTGTGCAGTTTACTACCAGACGTGCTCTTTTCTTGAACACTTTGCATTTGTTGCCTCTAGTAGCGGAATATGTTACGTGACTGAATATTTTGCGTTTGTCTACACGATCGATGTCATGTAGAATCGTGCATACCTGTGCCGTGAGAGTTATCAGTCTACGACTATGCTCAATAAATTTAATTCCATCAATTGAAATTTCCAGACGATTCTAAATTTGCACTTGCGCTCATTTTAGTCGTATGAAGTTTAGTGAAACGGGCTCCAGTCGCATGGATAATACTCATTAATCAATAGCATTTCCTCTCCTCGTTCAGTCACCGTAATGACAGGACCATTTAATGTATTAATGTAAGTTCGTTCCTTCGGTTCTACGCCCCGTTTAGATACGAAAATTATGTCCCATAATGTTCGTCCTTACGCGGCGTAGAAACGAAGGAACGAAATGTAAGTTTATTATTTATAATCTGTATGTGTCGTGGAAACGAAGGGACGACATTAAGGTTCGTACTATTTGTTTCCACGTGATGTTGAAACGACAGAACGAGCTTTAACGTCATTAAGCTTTGTTTATGTGCGGCCAAAGATACAATGAGAAATGTCCCTAACGAGCCGACATAGACTTTGGAATTGTCAATTTTTCTTATTCCGACTACATAGCACCTTGTTCCTACGAGTTAGTTATTTCGTTTCCACGACATTGCATGTGTATCTCGTTCTCGCGATAGCATCACGTTCTCGAACAACATAATCAGCCAATAGAATAACAGATAGTATTCCACCATCTTGAATGACAATGATTCTACCTTTTGATTGGCTGACTTTGTCGTGGAAACGCGATGCTAGCTACCAAATCCAACGACAGCGACAGCACACAACAAACGATCACAGGGGTCCGTTTCACGAAACTTCGTACGACTAAAATGTTCGTAAGTGCAAACTTATGATAGTCTGTAAATCTCACATTAACAATGTTGTCTTGTAAACAATTATTGGATCTACATTTATTGAGCATATGCTCAATAAATGTAAACATCAATTGAAATTTCCAGACGATCCTAAAGTTGCACTTACGAACATTTTAGTCGTACGAAGTTTAATGATACGGCCCCCAGATGAACCGCAGACAAAACAACAGTTCCAGCACACAGAAACTAGTTACAGTTACATTATCAAGCATCGTAATGGAAGACGTGACAGAAATGGCGCCGCCTTGAATCGGTTAATAAATGTGGCTGTGACTCGAGAAATGGAGCTAATGGATTTTGTGACCACTGCAGCACCTGATCAAATAGCACTCTTCTCCCGTTGAATGAAAAGGATCTATATTCCTTGTCAGAAGCATGGCGGGTGTTTCATTGGTGAAATTGCGACGAGTGCAGATCCTGATCAGACTGTGCGGATGCACAGGCTGATATGGATCTACATTGGTCGGAAAACGCATACGCCTCATTTCTCCAGTCACAGCCACATTTATTAACCGATTCAAGGTGGCTCCATTTCTGTTACGTCACGATATGAACTGAACGTCACTGCTACTAGCTTAACCCTTTGAACCCGAAATCCCGCTATATCGGTTTATGCAAAAAGTGCAGATCCAGATGAGCCGGCTCGTAACGAGCCGTCTCATCAGGATCTGCACTTTTTGAAAGTAATTTTAATATTTTTGAGAACAAAAACACACCCTTTTCATAAATAGACGAATCTGAAAATCATTTTGTGACCATTGGATTGGTCGGAACATTAGCATATCACAGTCCATTCCAGTTCCTTAGGGTTGAAAGGGTTAAACTTACAAGACATATGGTCATATCCAATAACATATAAACACTCAATTGTAAATTGCTGCACACATATTGTTTAAATTAAAATGATTGCAATACACATTATACAAGACATAGCTAAGCGATCAATGATATCGTATGATAAAAGTTTACATTGCAAGTGCCGTGTTATTGCACTTGTTCATTTGTGTCACGGAATGTGCTGTATTGTCACCATCCATGATACAAACACAGATGAATAACGCGTGAAAGGGGTGGTTAAATGGTTAAACAATCTCCTAATTATGTTTAAACCAGTAGAAGTCAGAGAAAAACAATCCTCTAAATACATATTATATTTAGACTTTTCAAAAGCATTCGATAAGGTACCTAGGCAAAGACTTTCAGTAAAGCTGAGAGCGCAATTTGTATCGGGAAAAGTAATAAATTGGGTAGAGAACTGGATATCAAATATACAGCAAATGGTGGTTATTACTGGTACGGCGTCAATGTGAACAAGTGTTACTGGTGGAGTACCCCAAGGCTCGGTTTTAGGACCATTGTTGTTCATACTATGTGTAAACGACATTCACAGCAGTGTTCAGTCTTATATAAAGAACGTATGGGCTATAATGGATATCCCATTACAGCGACAGGCAACCTAAGGGATCCTAAGCTGCGGATCCAGGTAAATCCAGGTATTAGGATAATAATAGGCTTTCAGATGCAACATTTTCTTGTGCATGGCGCTTTTATTTCTCTGACTTTCTACTGGTTTCTAAGCATAATTAGGAAATTGTTTAACCATTTTACCATCCCCGTCACGCGTTATTAACCATTGGACACAAACACCTCATCGCACCGACTTTCAAAAGCGAAACCCAATGACACAATTAATACCAAATAATAGGCAAACTGTGCATACATGTCGAAATGACAGTCTACCAATGATCGGGAAAATAAGAGCATCTCTAGAAGTAGTTGCAAACGGTAACTCTTGCAATATACTCCCGTACCATCCGTAGCCAGGCGGTACGGGAGTATATTGCAAGAGTTACCGTTCGCAACTACGTATACACGGAGTATATCGCAAGAGTTACCGTTCCCAACTACACTAGAAGAACTGACGATTATACTTTCCACATCCGCCACACTGCTGATGTGAGTTTTAGATTACAAGACATAGTCAAGCGATTCATGCATATGATAATCGCCGAACACGACTACCAGAAACAAAAGCATTGCAAGTGCGGTTTAATTCATTGCACCTGTGTATTTGTGTCACGTGCTGTGCTGTACAACATCAAGAGAACACGACATTGCAAGTATGGTTTTATTACACGTGTACCACGTGCACTGACTGTGCCAATATTGATATATGGTCCATGAAACAAATGCCCCCTGATACCGACTTAGACGAAATGTAAGGAGCCCCGCAGGGGATGTAGAATTATTTTTTTTATTAATTCGTTCCCACGAAATAACAATTCGTTCCCTCAATTACGAATTAACAATTCGTTCTCGCGATATAACAATTCGTGGGAACGAATTAATAATTCGTTCCCGAGGGAACGAATTGTTAATTCGAGCGAACGAATTGTCATTTCGTGGGAACGAATTGTCATTTTGTGGGAACGAATTGTTATATCGTGGGAACGAATTGTTATTTCGTGGGAACGAATTAATAAAAAAATCCATGTCCCCTGCGGGGCACCGTAGAAACGGAATGTAATAAAGACACATTAGTTACCAAGAGGTGCAACATGTGCACAACTGTCGAAGTGATATCCGTGATAAACGACGATCAAGGATTGGGATAAGAATAACATCACCGGAAGAACGCAAGTGGAGACTTCGACCGCGGGACTGAAGTTTCTAGCTGCGATATTACAGGTACATGCCCACTTAGTAGGCACAAACGGTTCTTCATAGTAATTACATAAGTGCATAATTGTGTCACTATTCCACCAGTTAATCATTCAGTACTATTTATTTACTGGTAGTGACTCGCGGTGGTATCAGGCTAGTTTAATATGCAAATGAGGCATGATATTTTTTAATTATTTATACTAATTAAATGCGTCACCTGAAAAAATAATATAAGTATGATCATTGCACATAACAAATTTAATACAGAGAACAAACAGTAAACTCCGTTAACATTTTAAGGAAACACGGTTATCGCCCCTGATATCAGTGTTGAAATATACGTCTAATATGAAATGTATAATAATGTCAGTCAATACGTGGGGTCATGGTGAATGAATGTTTATTTTGCTAGAAAATGTCACAGATGATGTATCTGATATAAAGAACAGGTTGTGCCTACTGAGTGGACATGCACCTTTATAGGCACTGGGTCTCAGATATGCCTAGAAAGTGGTGAGAAAGATTAGGAAAGAATAGTTTAATTGTAAATTTGTATCGCATCTCTGAACCAAAATGTACACTGTATCTCTAAACACAAATGTACACTGTATAATTGGCCTGGCAAATAAATGGGAATTGGAAAAAAATGTTTATAATACTGAAAAATAACTAGCATTTGCAATGCAATTTGCAATGCCAGTTATTTTTAAGTATTGTAAACATGGTTTGAAATCGATGGTTACCGATTTATTTTTAACTAGAGTCTATAATGGGAACGTCTTTATAAATGTGGTAATATAGTATATATGATCATTTCACAACAAAAAACAAAAACATTTAACAATGTTTCCTTATTGGTAAACGTTTAGCGAAAATGCCAAAACTAAATATGCCAAACCAAGTTATCGCCCCTGTATATCCCAGTTTCTGATAGTATGTACATATACTTGGATATTATAGTGCATGCATGCTTTTGGAAACTTCATCAAATAAAACTGTACTATTCAGTTATATAATTATGTCGTTTAGTGTGCATGGAGCGAAAAACGACAAATTATTGGATATTTGAGACATCATCCGAGACACGGTGCCTTTAAGATCACACGATTGTTTTTAGATACAGTAGAACCACTCTAAACCGGACACCCATACAATCTATGTCTGCTTAATTGTATTTGGCTATTGTCATCTCTAGTAGTATATAAGAGTCATAATGATACAAGTTTATATGGAAGCCACACACTACGTGTGGTGGCTTCCACACGAAACTTGTAATCATTATGACTCTTATATACTACTACCGCGAGACCATATATTTATGACATGAGAAGATACACCCTATTAGAGATAAGAATCCCTATGTTATACTCAGTATATATATAACATAATGGTTCTAGTTAAGTGTGCGTGGTTGAAGACAGGTAGTCACGAGAGATGTTTTCGCACCGGTATTTACGAATATTGCAAACATCACCGTGCATGGATGCGAAGAGGTTCCGTTTCACCTCGCCCATGTCGGCATTGTGGGGTAGGGACCAAAGCCGAATCATTGCTATGTCCACCATGCGGTGGCACTCAGGCTACTCATCGAATGGCTAACAAGGGATTACGTGCTCGCAAGTATTATCGTTTAGTAATAATTCAAATCGGAAAGTCAGTTAGAAAGATAGAATCGATCTAATAAGTCACGGTGATTCTACAGCATTAAAACACTGTAAAAAACATTATCAAACTAATTTTTATAAAATTGAACAGAAAAAACGAGTACCAATATAAAAGAGAAAATGGATAATTCAATACAATTTGAATTGCAAATTTTTAATGACTGTGTTGAAGAAGTTTACGAAGAATACGGGGGTTATAATCCTGTATATAAATTCTATAAAATGAGAACACTAGGCGATATCGAATATATGAAATACCAGCGTAATTTATTACGCTCCGATAAAAACGTTACATTTCCAATATTATACCGGCAATTATGTCAACTATACAAGAGGCAAATACGAACATTAAGACAGATAATGCGTATCGGATATGAAACTAAGGCGTATTATATAAAACTATTAAAACCCAACGATTCGTTTACGAATGTACATTTTTACGATATCGCTTATAAAGATATTGAAAAATTATTATTGAAAAAAACAAACTACTAATTAATTTATAGCCGAGTGTATTTTTCTTATCGAAGGTATGTAAACGGGCTATCTGAAATTATTTTTCATCAACCTCGAGCGGTCGGAGTCCGACCGCTGTTGTCATGCAGTTGTTTACCATGACAACGGCGGTCGGACTCCGAACGCCGTTGTCATGCAGTTGTTTACCATAGCGACCACATTTGTAGGGATAGAAATAAATAAATAAAAATGTTTAGCTCCAACCGCGGCGCGAACCCACGACCCTCGTCTCTATAGAGTATCGCCTTAACCACACGACCACGAAGGCTGTTATGATAAACACTACCTAGTGTTGTACAATTATCGATTTACGACAATGTTTCAATTACACGGGTTATGAACCATGCGTAAATTGATAGCCGAGGTAAACAGAGCCGAGTATATCAATTACACAGACGGTGTGTACAGTGTAATCCTAGACTGAATTTGTTATGCGATTACGGCGTAATTCTCAGTGAAAAACACATGTTGCATAGGTATGTAAATTTGTTTACTGCACCAATATAAGAAAAAATTAATTATTTTTTAAAAAATCACAATGGTGCTGTAACATTTCTTTCGACTTTATCTCCAAGTTTTTCCCTAAATTTATCCCAATCAGTACACTAAATCTTGGGCATGGTGGCGCGTGCCTTGATTCTTATATCATTTTTTAATTTTTCATATCTTTTTGATATCTCCGCATTTCTCCACCACGGATTCAAACTCTAAATTTGATATTTTCTTATCGGCCAACGCTTTGGACACCATAACGTCGATGCTATTTTTCTTAGACCTGGCGAGAACGATATTCTATCATGTTTTCTACATTTTTTCTCGAGTTTTCCACCCGACGCCCTAATTACCATACACAACAACCCAGAAACGGCCGACACCGCACATAAAATCCCCGCTACGGGAACCGTTATAATGGTGGATATAGTTGCAGCTGTCCCCGCCCCACACAACACAGAAACACTCGCCAGAGCCGTGCTAGATACTTCAGCCATGTTCACCGCGCGCCTATATTTTTTAGCGTTTCTTTTTCTATTTGTATATTCTCTAACTAAAATATCCTGCATAGCGACGATATTATTCAACCTAAAATCTGAACTTCTTTCGTTAATTGTACACAGTGTTGATGGAGTGGTATTGACAATTGGAAGCGTTGATTCGTTCATATTTAAATTTTACAAATTTATTTCAATATATTAGTATTTACACAATAAGTTCAATTAACAATGAGACAATAGTGGAAGAACTCTCTGAGTCACCGATTTTCGTAACAAAGTTAATAACACTACCTTGGGAAAGTCTAATTCGATCATTACCGGCGAACGAAACAATCGTCGAACTATCTCCAGAGATTTTAGTGACTCCAACCCCCCGTTCTTCCCATCTACTACAATATTTATCGCGACCGCGCCCACAGGTTTACCATTAGCATTAACCGAGCAGACCGCCATTTGGATAACTTCACCTGCAGCTGTCATAGTGTATCCCCCATATTTATTACTCGCTTTGGCACCGAACGGAATAATTCATAGTGCCCCTCAACCAATGGGCCCCGCTTCTCAGCCCAAACTGTTATGACACGTTTTGGTGTTTTCATTGTTTTCACTATTCCGGCAAGCGCCCTGTTTGCGTTATATGCCTCAGTACGAATCTCATAAGAGGCCTCCTCAAGAGCTTTGGTCGCGGCTATACGATCATGTTTCAGTTTATCAGAAACTTCGGTTATTTTTCCATCTAGTTTCGATAAGTGCCGCTTCTCTGCTGAGAGAGTCCTCTAAGCGCAACGCATCATAAGCCTCCGTAATGGTCGCCTGGTGGCCTTCTAAGGCTTTATCAATACCCGACCGGGCCTGTTTTTGAAATTCGGTTATTTTTCCATCTAGTTCAGCAACCGCCGCCTCTCTGATGAGAGAGTCCTCTGAACGCAACACCTTATAAACCTTCGCAATGGCTACCTTGTGGTCTTCTCGGGCTTTCTCAACCCCCGACCGGGCCTCTTTTTGAAATTCGGTTATTTTTCCATCTAGTTCGGTAAGTGTCGCTTCTCTGTTGATAGAGTCCTCTAAGAGCAACACCCTATAAGCTTCCGTAATATCCGCCTGGTGGTCTTCTCGGGCTTTCTCAATACCCGTTCGGACTCCATCAAGATCAAACCGGGTCTCTTTTTTAAATTCGGTTATTTTTTCGTATATGTCAGTAAGTGCCGCTTCTCTGTTGAGAGAGTCCTCTGAGCGTAACGCCCCATAAGCCTCCGCAATGGCCTCTTTGTGGTCTTCTCGGACCCCCTCAACCCCCGACCTGGTCTCTTTCAGAAATTCGGCTATTTTACGTCTAGTTCGGTAAGTGTCGCTTCTTTACTATGAGAGTTCTCTAAGCGCAACGCATCATAAGCCTCCGCAATGGCCTCCTCAAGGTTCGACTGGTGGTCTTCTCGGACTTTATCAATACCCGACCGGGTCTCTTTTCGAAATTTGGTTATTTTTTTATCTAGTTCAGTAAGTGCCGCTTCTCTGATGAGAGAGTCTTCTGAGCGCAACACCTCATAAGCCTTCGTAAGGTCCGCCTGGTGGTCTTCTCGTGCTTTCTCAATACCCGACGTGGCCTCTTTTCGAAAATCGATTATTTTCCCGTCTAATTCAGCAAGTGTAGCTTCTTTGCTGAGAGAGTCTTCTAAGCGCAACGCATCATAAACAGCCGTAATGTCAACCTGGCGGTCTTCTCGGGCTTTATCAATCCCCAACCGGGCCTCTTTTCTAAATTTGGTTTTATTTTTTTACCTAGTTCGTTTAGTTCCGTATGCGTTTCTTCACGACTTTGTGTATTCACAGCCAGGGCATATTCTCTAAGTTGTGATAGTAGACTTTTGTGAATCTCGTCCGTGGCCCTCGATATAGTTCTATTGATCAAGGCCTTTGTTTTTTGGGTAGTTAAAAAGTCGCCCTCTGTCGGGATGAATCCCCCTTCTGCCGGTTCCAAATTATTTGAATTTGTCACCCAATCGGAAGAACTACCTGGTCCGTATATACTCAATTTCAATAATGTTGTTAATATATATTACGAACATGCGTTTAATTCTAAATAATTTTCTTAAAATTAATTAATTTAAAATTTGAAATTTCTAGGACTACCGAAATCGGGTAATCGTTCTTCAACTCTCGCCCTTTATCATCAAGAATAGAAATCTTCAACTCGTGGATGTGTCCCGATTCCAAAACTTTCATCTCGGGGTGTGGGAAGTCTAAGGTCACAGTCTCACCATAGAAACAGTCGCTGGCGGGCACGGTTTTCAGTAATATGCTGGGAGTGCCGTCTACCGTGTTGTACGATGTGTTCACCCGATCCAGGTGCACCCCGAGAGTTTTCGTGACGGCGAAGTTCACTGGATTATCACCGACGTACTCACCCGGGGTAAACACTCCTTTGTTTGAGGAGTATGTCTCTCTAAAACCGAGTTGAATACCCAACCCCGGGGAGACCACTACCTTATTATCACTGATGATGGTCATTGTTGCAAGCCCGGTAGCATTCGATACTGTGAGGTTGATTATACCGTCAAGCTCTGAGTTGACAAAATCTTTGAGCTGTCTTATTCCCCACAGTCCGTGAGGCAGCTTTACACCTAATTGTTGTCCATCCTTCACATAGTAAAACCCTTCGCTCTTCCCCACATTCTGCCATCCAACCGTGAAGGTGATTGATCTAAGGCCTACCCGGCGTTGTCCGCAGCAGTTGTCTATTAATTTTTGAAGTTCACAACTCCCTTTTTGAATATTAGTGATAGTAGCAAACATAATAATATCTTTCAATGGATACAAAAGCATTTAGCTAATGCAAATACGGGCTTTAATTCTAATGCAAAGTACGCGGTCGGAGGTAAATACACGCAAAAAGACGTTGTTAACCTTGTACACCCAACCGTAACGGTTAGACCGGACAGTGGCTTTGCCACCAATTTCCCTAACACGTTTGAGAAATATAGGCTGCCCAAGATTACTACGATGGAGTCGGTAAACGGGTGGAAAGCCACACCGATGCAGTTTTGGCAGAACCAGCTAAATTTTGCTGTATGGTGCGCAACATCCGGGTGTGGAGTTTCACATAAAGACCATCTGACATCCAAGAATATGTCATGCTCCGAAGTGTCTACAACTTTCACACGTATTATACTATTAGGAGGATTCTCAAAGAACTAGGTATTTCTCTACCTCAAGACGACGCCTGGGATCCCATTTCCAACGCATACGACCGTATGGCGTTTTGAAAGATTGTGTAACGAATTTAACGTTTCAAAAGACGCGGACTGGAGGCAGAAAGCATTTCCTACCACCACCGGCCTCGGGGACGTTCTCATTCGGGGCCAGTCCGGGAATTGGACGCAGACTGATTTTAGACACGATTACTCCGGTGACCACATCATCAGTCGGAACGCCGGGAATTTTGACCCCGCGACTATGACTTTCGGGCCAGAAGTGTCTGGAGGTCGGCACTGTGGCGTGTTTTCTTGTAAAATGTTACCTCCGAAACTGGCTCACGTCGATTACATACAGCAGGCTGCTGAGGTTCAGAACACGTGGACCACATTTATGTTAGATAAGGGTCTAGGGTTCACGCAGGCCGGGGTTACTCGCGTCAACGAATCTATTCGCACGTACGTCTGGGCCATCCTCGGCGCACAGAAGCAAACTCGCAGTTCTATACTGGGCACGGGAACGGCGTTTGATGCACAAAAACAATTCTTGGCACTTGTAGAGGACGCCATCTCAGCTAAGGTGGACCTGGAGAAGGCGATCAAGAATTATCAAGACGTTTTGCAGACTGCCAGCACCCCAGTGGACTATGTATTTGGAATAGGTCTTTATATGGCGCCGAGCAATATGATACTACGAGACGACCCGGTTGATGGTTACAATAATCAGATCGTAATCGCCACCGCCAATCAAAAAATCGGTCACAACGGTAACGTGAACACGGATATCATCAAGTGCACCCCCAACACGATCGGGTTCAACAGTGTTGAGGGAACCGATTTCATAAAACGCCCAAAACACAAAAAGGATACACCTCCCTCAACACAATCGAACCCAGTACCCCCAATTCGTAAATTGGATGCACCATCGAGTTCCATCAACAGACCAATCGCGATTGGAGAAACACCAATCATCAACAATGTTGAGATTGGAAGCACAACACACGAGGAGGAGAAATTAGCGCTCGTCGTCGCCCTCGTGGCGATCGGATTATTTGCGCTTTGGTTTTAGGAACTCTCTGGCGAAGAATAGTAGGAGACCGGCGATTGCCACGATTAAAGCCCAAGTATTTTTGGCTAGCCATCCGGCCGTTTTTGATAATATAGATAACAAGAAGGAGAGGAGACCCCCGATCAGTCCAGGTAGTGCGGCAGCCGCCTTTTCGGCTAATTTAGCCAGGAGACTGGCGAGGGCTTTTAGTTGTTTTTTTACCCACTCCTTGGCTCCGCCTGATGGCGCGGGTGCCGGTGCTGGTGCTGGTGCGGGTGCTGGTGCGGCACCAGCATTGACAGCTACAAATAGAGACGATATAGATAGAATTAGGGTCGATATAATCATGCTGAAAGCTGCGACGATGGTTAATATCGTGATGCCCTTCTCTCTGAACAGAGTGCGAAGACGCTCACCGAGTGTCGTGTCCTCGTGCAGAACCCTCGAGATTGTTTCGCGGCTCCGACTTAATTGGCCGGAAAGCGTCTCACGGTTAGTCGAAGCAGCCTCCAAGCGAGCTTCTCTTTCGTCCCGCAACGACCGCAGGAGTTTGTTGATCCGCTCAGTAGATTCTCTATCGTCACCGATTTCCCCAAGTTTTCTTTCTTCTAGCGCGATATGTTTGTCCAGCGCCGTGACTTTGGAAGGTTATTGACCAGTTCGCCCCGAGTTGTTTGCAGAGCCTTATCGAGTCCCCGGAGTTCGCGAAGAGGTAATGGTGGGTCATATTTCGTGCCGTTCATTTCGTTGACCGTGGTTTCCACTGTGTTAATAGCGTCGGTGGCTATACGAGGGACATCGCTGAGCTCGCTCATTTCTATAGCGGCGGCCGTCTTCGTCAGCGTTTCGTCGGTAGACTGTAGGGTTTTTACCATTTGTTGAGGCAGCTGCGACCGATCATCGATCACTCCGAGAGCTCGAGCGAGGGATACTCCATATCGGTTCACGGAAGAGGGGCTGAGGAACTGGGTCGGGTCGTTCTTGTACGTCAGCAACTTCCAGCTATTACCCCATTTAACCCACAAGTCTCCTCTTTTAGTGCTGCGGAACTCCAACGTGGCCTTGATGCCGTTTTTAGACACCTCACTCTCCCACCATTTCACCCGAGAATTCGTTTCTTCGAGAGGCGCCAGCTCATCCTTGGAGATCCCCGCAGGAATCTCGGCACCGCCCGCCCACGCCGGAGTTGCGGGTGGGGCCTCCCACATAGGGACACCAGCAAATGAAGTTCCCGGTGCGTCTGGACCAAACAAAGATGCACGTGGATTAACCAAAGGCGTATTTCGTGGTGCGCCTGGATCAAACAAAAGTGGAATTGGGGGTGCTGGTGTCTCTATGAAGGTCGTTTCATCATAGTCATCGATGTCATCATCATCGCGGAAATCGTCTCTGCCGATTTCATCCATGTTAATATCGTAATCATCCATCTTTATAACTTTCTTAAAATTAATTATGTATTAAAGACAAAACCATAAGGGTTTAATATAGTTTCACTAAATTATGTCTTCGAGTCAATACGGTCGCAAACTCAATCCATACCGCAGACTGCGTGAGCCCCTCGGGGCAAAAGGCTTGAGACAGATTGTCGTTATTACGAACAACCCATCGACGATCCACCAGAACCAGCAGCTCTTGGTCCGCTTCCCCAACCTCGGAGCTAACGACGTCATTGTGCCGGGTACCGTTCGCCTCGCTTTCACTATTTCGCTGACGTCGACGGACGCGGACCGAACCGTCGTTCAGAACCTTGGTCGCGCCATAGTCAAGAAGACCATGATAAAGATTTCTGGTAATGAGATGATGTCGATCGACGACAGCGACGTCTACCATTGTTACCAGGACCTATGGAAGACGGCGCAAGAGCGCGAAAACGCCGTCTATCAGGGTATTGACACCAGCAAAAATAAGAACGTAACCAAACTTAGAATCGGGGCTGGTAACAAGGTAGATAACAACGCGAGTGATAATGCGGTCGCGCGGGCGCTTACGGCAACCGCTTCTACATCCCGCTCGACTTTGAGTTGCTGGAGAGTCACATGCCCTACTATCAGAGCGCTTTGGCTGACCGCCTCGAATACGAACTAACTTGTTCAACGACTACAGGCCGAGTTATCATAGCCAGCGACATGTTATCGACGTATACGATCGATAATGTTTCGCTGGAGTACGACATGGTCACGATGCCCGAACTCGCGCGATTGATCAGAACCCAGTACGCCGGCGCGCGTTGCCATACTTTACGACCGAGTTCTTCGCCATCGTAAGATGACGAAAGACAAAGGCGACACATTGTGGAATATTAACGTCAACGTACCCGCCCGCTCGATGAAAGGTATACTGATGCTGTTCGAGGAGGCTCGGGTAGCGCTCGGTGTTAGAAAAACCGACAGATTCTATAACCCCAAAATCACGAAGGTAGAGGTGACGATCGAGGGAGTTCCCAATCAACTCTACAGCGCGGGTCTTCGCGCGCACCAGCAGTGGGACGAAGTAAGAAAGCAGTTTGCTGCCGGCTCTAAGCGCTCTCCGGAGGTTGCAGCGGTTGCCAAAGACCTGCATCTCTCGGCCGTCTCCCTCGCGGAGTTCCTGAATACCAAATACGCGTTATGGCTAGACATGCGAGCCAGCGACGACGACCAAATACACGGCAGCGGACGCCAAGTTGAGAACGCTAGCGAGGGTGTGACGATCCAGATAACCAAAGAGGCGGACGGAGCCGGGCCATTGAACGTGTACTTATATATAATTACAGACGCACAACTCAACATCGAAGATGGCCGATACGTCTCAGCACTCTATTGATTTAATAAAAAAATCATCTAACGATTTATTAATTAATAATTTTGAAAAAATTAAGAAAATTAGCAATCATTCTAACGATTTATTAATTAATAAATTTGATAATTCTAAAGAATTAATTAAGAAAATTAGCAATCAATACCAATTCACGATTGGAGATGCCCACTCTGCCATAATATGTGGGCAGACAGGATGTGGAAAAACGGTTTTCATCCTCGACATGCTCGAGGAGTCCTACCGCGATGCCTTTCGTCACATTGTGATCCTGTGTCCCACTGTGCGGCACAACGATACTTATCAGCGGCGAACGTGGATATGGACCGACCCTGAGGTATACGTTATTGACCCCGGTGATAGGCTTCACGATTGGTTGCGTGGTTTATACCAAAGATTCCAGGGTGAGCCCACCCTATACGTGATTGACGATTGCTCGGCCAAGGCGGCGATGACCAAAAAGAAGGACATGCTCTCCGAGCTCGCATTTTCTGGCCGCCATGCTAGGCAAAGCGTATGGATATCCACTCAAAAGTACAACGCCGTCTCAAGGATCTGCGCGAGCAAACGAAATGGGTCGCCCTCTTTCACTGCAAGGACGAGACTCATTCGATGACTGTCTTCGAGAGAATGACGTTATCCCAACAACGCGCGAGGAGCGCCTGGAGGTTAGACGGATGCTTTCGGAAACTAAGCATGCCAAGCTTTTGCTAAAGACTGATCAACCAACTACTTACGAAGTTATCAATTAATTTTATAATTAATTAGCAATTACTGAACAAATGCTGAACAATGCTGAACAATGCTTAGCAATTGCTGAACAATGCTGAACAATGCTGAACAAATGCTTAACAAATGTTGAACAAATGCTGAACAATGGTTAACAATGTTAACAATTTGGTGCTCCGCTGCGAGCTTTGTTGCGAGCATAATGGTGATCATAAGTATCGGGTGGTGCGCTTTGCAATATGTTAAAGTGATGAGACTTGTTAGAATAGTTAAATTAATTTTAAGAAAAATGAACTGCGACGAACTTCTCGATCAGCTAATAGAAGAAACCTCAACTCCGACTGCCAACATAGATAATGATCCGACAGAGCAATCGGAATCAACTCCAACGGCGGTTGGTATTGGGTTGAGTGCAACGACTTCGAATGAAAATGAAAATGCGGCGCGACGAGAGCGGCTAGCTGCGCTGGTTGCTGGGAGACAATCGGAGCATTATCTCGGTAGACGTCTCTCAGTTTTTCAGGTGGATAAGATGTCAGATGCGGAGATCGATAAAATGTATGCGCGATACGAATCCAAATTGGGAGCGGAGATGACAAAAACTCTCGGATCGGCGGCTATTCATTTGTACGCAACCGCCGTTAGTATACTTTCTCCCTATACCACACCGCGGGATTGATTGACGATCTAGAGACTGACCCTTTTATAGGTCACACTCTTAGAACAGCCTGCTGCTCAATTTATCACAAGTTTGGAATGTACTTAGCTCCGCTGACAACCGCGTTGACCACGGGTAAACACTGTCAATTTGGACATATATGCCCACGAACTATAAGCCCTGAAAATGATGACACAAGACACACCCACCCGCGAGAGTGACGGAGTTGAACCCGATTGCTCCAACCCAATCGAACCCGAGT
The DNA here is from genome assembly GCA_029237695.1 of Conchocele bisecta. Lineage (NCBI taxonomy): Eukaryota > Metazoa > Mollusca > Bivalvia > Lucinida > Thyasiridae > Conchocele > Conchocele bisecta. Next base: position 1,707,988 of record CM055266.1, read on the forward strand.
GTTACTCCGCCACTGGATGACATACCGCATATAAAAAATCCAAAAAGACAGGCAGCTGGGCGGGCGGCGGCTGCCACGAAAAGTTAAACAAGATAAAATACTCGCCGAGCTTCGAGAGGCTAAACTCCAATCGAGATTGGGGTTGCAATCGGGGACGGAGACAGCAAAACATCTGAAGACAGAGTTGAGTACAACCCCAATTCACGAATTGGAAGCACACCCAAATTCTTTGAATTTGTCACCCAAATTCGTGAATTGGAGTTGGGTTGTTGGTGGTGGTCTGGCAGTTGTTGGTGCCCTGTGCGTGTGGAAAATATCCATATTATCGAAAAAACAACCAGCCAGTGTTCAGAAGAAAGTTACGAAACACCAATCGCGATTGGATGCGCCCCATTTAAACATTGATCGCGACCCCTTTTATATGCAATAATGGCTGAACAAGACGGTAAATTGTTAGTGAATGCGCTTTATCACGCGTGGTGATATCGGGTTTCAGTATCGGGTATGCTCGACTATCAAAGATGGCCCTAGGAGGATCCGCTCCCAAATTGGACTTTACTGTGAGAGACGTAGGGCTCGCGACCTTAGATGTAGCGGCCGCAGTTTGGACCCGAGATTATCTAGTTAAAGCTGGAATTCTACCAGTTAATATATGGAAATAAATGGCTTCAATCGCAATGATGATAGGTGGTGCGCTTCTTTAAACGCATTTGCGTTCACCGGCAGCAACTTTCTATTCTCTAAACTACAAACTTGAACGCGGATGAGGAGAGTACGCGGTCAGATTTAGCTGTAGAACAATTCAATAGCGCAAACAAAGGAACGTGGTCGGAAAACGAACCGCCGCCCATCTTGACTGGGTCAATGAAGAGCTTCGCCGCGAAAATCACGCCGCACAAACTTTTCAGAACGTTGAAGAAGCCAACCGCGAGTACGCGCTGGCATATCCGCAGAAAAGTCTCGCGCCACCGCTGGATCGCGAGCCCCAACTTTCAGATTTCTATGTACCGTCAGAGGCCCAAAAAGACCGCGAGATCGCGTTCATCGTCGTGGGAATGGGTGTGGTGGGTCTCGTCGGCTACTATATTCAATCGAGATTTTAAATTAATTATTAATTATAAATATATATATATATAGAACGATGTCAGTTGACGAACTTTATTTTGCTATGATTGATGTAGGCTACACTGCCCTTAAACACCGCATAGCTGGTGCAAAGGGTATGATTCTCTGGGCCCGAGATTCTCTCGAGACGTGGCGGGAGGACGAAAAAGAGGCCACCCTTTTCGCAAAGCGGATGTTATATTCCTCCACCAATCCTGGGGATTAGATTTTTCCCAATTTCCTTCAGAACTTAACCCCCAATCGCGATTGTACTTCCAACCAAAGGTTTATTATTATCGACGCAGTTACCGGACGATCTGGCGAGGGCATGTTGGTGGAGATTGGTTCAGATATATTAGAATACATCGCATACGATGAACACGCGCAAACTTAATACCAAAACTATCGGTTCGCCTAATCGCGCAAGCTAGCGAACACGTACTATAGCCCCCGCGGCTACTGGAAGGGACTCGCTGCCATCAAGAACCTCGCTGCGGCGACCAAGGTTTCAGAAAACGCTGTCAAGGAATGGCTCAAGAAGCAGGCCATCTGGCAGATCTATTTACCCGCGCCTCACAATATTCCGCGCCCGAAATTCGACGTGCCGGTACCGAACCAAGTTCACCAAGCGGATCTCCTGTTTCTCCCTCACGATCGCGTCGGTCGTAAGACGTACAAGTACGCGCTGACAGTCGTTGACGTAGCGAGTCGTTATAAGGGGGCTGAGCCGTTGGCCACTAAAGAGTCTAAGGAGGTGGCCGAGGCTCTCTCCCGAATATATAAGAGGAGTCCTCTCAAATGCCGAATCTTCTCCAGGTCGATCCCGGCCGCGAGTTCATGGGCGCGGTCTCTCATCTATTGTCTAAGCACGAAGTTTCTATCAGACGCGGCCGCGTCAACATCCACCGGACCAGGGATCGTGGAACGCTTCAATCGAACCCTGGCTGAGAGACTGTTCGGACACCAATACGCTAAAGAATTTGTAGACCCTCATTCGCGATCGACCGTGTGGGTGGCCAGACTGCCCGCCGTGGTCTCCGCACTGAACGGAGAGGTGACCAGATTGATAGGTAAGAAGCCCGTAGATGCCATCAAGTTTAAAAGGGTGACGAGCGAGCCCTCTGCCGTCTCGCGCGGGCGACCCGTTGGTTTAGAGGAGCAACGGCTTCCATCGGATATTGATGTCCGGTACCTGTATCAACCGGGAGAGCTCGAAGGTGGCAGCCGCCGCGCGACTGATCCCGTGTGGTCTCTCAATGTATATCATCTAGATCGATCTATTACCAAGCCCGATGAGCCCGTGCTCTACTATTTGGATGATGGGCCATCTCGAGGGTTTGTTCGCGAAGAACTTCTCGCGGTGCCTTCTGACACCCAGCTACCCCCGGATCGTCAGAGTCTTTAGTATTCTCTCTCAGAGTTCTTTTTTTTTACCTATCCTATAGGCTCGGTGTGTAACCCGTCTTCCATCACTCTCCTCTTGTCGTAGTACGCCGAGAGTCCTAATTTTTGTTGAACAGTACGTCTTCATCACCCCATTAATCATTCGGAATCCCCTGTTCTCCGCCATATCCCTACCCCCTTCGAGAGCACTCTTATACCTCCCCCAAGTCAGATCGTTAGATCTCTTCGACATCCCCTTGGCCGAGTGCTTAAATTTTCCATCACCGCTCACGTAGTAACACTTGCTACACAGAGCGATGGCTCTATCCCCTTCGAATTCCAGCTTGAACAGTCCCGGAGTTCTGTTGCTCCACACGTCCCACGCCAACCACTCGGTCTTCTCCTTATTAAACTTTCTCTTCATATTCTTTCTCACCACCGCCGCCAGCGTCTTCTCCGACAGCGCGAAGTACATGCTGTCAGTGTCCATCTGTATCAGTTCGAAATCTCCGCGATCCACGTACTTGTCCAAGAAATCGTAGTAGAACTCCAGCATCCGGAGCTTGGCCAACTGGTAGACCGCTATGCCACACTGAAACGGTCTGTTGATCACCACTCGAGTCTTCCTGCTCGATATCTCGTAAGCCTCCCCAATCTCCTCCAGGTCTTCGAACCACGCCGACCTCAGTGCCCGATCGACAGTCTTCTCATCCTTCGTATATGTGGTGTTCAGGTGTCTCTCTTGTGCCTCTATCAGCTTGCCACAACACGCGTTGCCAACCAGTTTGAATATATCCGCCAACACCGCCTTGCTCTTGTCGACGTCCCCCGTCCGTCTAGCAGCGGTGACCTCTTTAGCGAACCATTGAAACGGTTTGCCGGGCGTGTAGTCTATAACCCTATGCACCGCCTTGACGATCAGACCGTGCTCCAGATACCACTTAGCAGCGGGGAGTATATGATCATCTTCTTGGCGGACATTGCCCCCACGAGCTTTCTCTGTCCTTCGACTCTTTTCCTACCGGTCCCGGCCAGGTAGTCCTTCATGTGCTGCGGAACCTCGTTCTCATCGACTTCTCGATTAACGAACAGCGGTGACATTTCCGAGAACTTGTCTCTCAACGTTTCAGGGACCTCTATATCCAACTCCGCAAATCCGAACCACTTTTCACTCCTGACCTCCCTCACGAAACGGTCTATATACGACTGTCTTTCCGGGTCGTCACACGTCCATATCTGCTCCTCACCACACGGCATGTCCTTCGACAGAGTAGATAGGTATAGAGCATTGGCATCGTACCCCAGCACCGCCTTGCACATCTTCTCCTCCCGACTCCCCACCTGACCCCTGATCGTCGACCTTCCAGCCTCGGCGTATCTGGAGAATACTATGGACGGACCACCGACCAATCCCTGCTTCATCATCTCGTAAGTTTCAGACTTCGGTGACCACAGCTCGGGCGTGTCCGCCTTCCCATCGATCGACCCGCGGAGTAGGTACTGAAGGGAAACACCGGGCAGAGACACAGCATCCTTGAGTATATCCACGCCTCGTCCCTTGTAGAACTCCGTCATTTTAGTCAGAGCCTCTAGGAACGGTCCTACATCCAAGTTGTTGTAGTGTTGCAACCATTCCTTGAACGTCTTCATCCCCTTTTCTCGGAATACCTTCTTACACTCTTTCCACTCGGACAACGACAGTAGGAACTCACCCTTCAACTTCGAGTACCACTCGGGATAGTCTGGCAGCCCCGGATGGTCGAGCTTGTCCGCGCTATCGAACCACTCGTATGGAAAGTGAGACTTTACCGTTTTTACAGTCGTACGCCTTAACCCACGGTCGTACGTGGTACCGGGTCCCAGATACTGGATGATGTCGAGAAATTTAAACTCCGGGGTAAACAGAAACATCGTCGTGCTGGCTCTCTTTCCGACCATCACCTTATTCACGGTGGCCGCCAACTTCTCTACAAAGTACTGCTTGATGAGGTTCAGGTCGTACCTGCTACAGTTGAACCCCACCACCGGGACTTGGTCAATCCATGAGATAATCTTTGCTTGCTGAGACTTTGATAACATATCTATGTCGGCCGGCAGATACTTCTTCATAACCCCCTCCCTGATTGCCTTGCCTCTCATCTGCAGCTCGGTCACGAACTTCTCGACTAGCGTGTCGGGATCTCGTTCGCATAGGTGTGTGATCCCTTCATGCATCGTATCCCCCAACGACACCGATATAGGAACGTGCTCGACCTCGAAGGTCAGGTCTTTGGTGGGTCGCGTGCTTTTTGACTTGTCGAGATACGCCTCGAAGTCGTAGACTATCTGGTGGGGGTACAGAGTCGTCTCCTCCTCGCGTGGCAATTGTGGATAGTAGGTATTAATTTTATCAAAATTATCATTCAACCACTCGCACTCCCACATCACCACCAGCTCGTAACCCGCCTTCCTTATCTTGGCGTCTTGAATTTTCGTCCTCTTGTACAGCGATCTCGCATTACCTCTCATGCAATGCCTCGGACACCCGTGCCAGTAGCATCCGTGAAACTGAAACACGGTCTCGGTCTCGTGACAGTAACCGTCGACCGGATCACCGGCCCACCCACCTCTCACCACCGTGACCGCAGTTGGCGTGATGTATGTGCTTTCCCACCCTCTCCTCTTCTCTGCTCAACCATTGAATCGACCTCACACTCGCTGAACCCTTAGGATAGAACGCCTTCTCGTAGGCCGACTGTGGTCTCTCTACCCTCTTACCTGGACATGTCACCACGGTCTTCCCACCCATGCAGGTGGTCGCGTGCCTGTGCATGTTACACGACTTTGTGAACCGTTGTTGACATCCGGTGCACCCGTACTAGTTCGTCATCTTGCGGAGATTCGTTATGAGGAACGAGTGACCTCCAAACATTCCTATCGTCATTGTCTTCCCCCCAACCACGTCGTAATTTGCCGGAACCTTCATGAGGTACCACACTCCATCGGCGGTGGGCTCGTACACGCGAATGCCCATCTTGAAATGCTCTTCGACCTTCTTAATATCGTCCAGGGGGATTCCCTTACTACCCGGTCCGTTATCGTGCCCGAGGTATTCGCGAGCCAGAGCTCGTGCCTTCCTACAACACCCGTCGGGTCTCCCTCCACGTTGGATGGCTATGCACCTAAACAGACACAAGTAGTCGTCGTACGTGTCAACGGAATACATTCCCTTTTTCTGTCTTAGCCAGTCTGGGAGTTTTCCCGCTCCCATGAGAAGTTGTTGCGCGTCGATGATCATCTTCACCTCGACCGATATCCAACGAACGAAGGTCCATTTTGTGTTTGGTCTATCGACTTTGTCGATGTCCATTCGACCTTTCTCTCTATCGGATATCCAACTCTCGGCTTTGGCGATCTCGTTTATCCACGGACTGCCCTTTGATTGTTTGTGATAGATCATAGTAGCGTCGGTCTCTATGTGCCTAATACGATACGAGCACGAATACCTCAGGTAACATGCCGTGGTCATTTCTGGGCGAATTTTATTCATTATGCGATTAGCGATCTCCCCGTCTACCCCCCTCTCGAAAGTCCATACTATCTTCCTCCTACCCCTATCAATAGTTTCCCTAACTTCGGCTTCTTCGGCGAGAATCCTGGGACCCTACTCCACCAAAGCTCTGGCGATATCTCTCCTCTTCTTGGGAGGTCCCCCCACCAACCCTTGATAAATCTTATTGTAGTACGCCTTGTATAGGGGTTTTCTACGTGCGCTGGGATCTTCTTTTACACGCTGCGCGTAAGCGGTGGCGCGCAGACTGGCCGTCGTCTCGTTCTCCAATTTCTCGGAGCGTTTTTCGGGGTCGGCGGGCAGTCGTCCGGTCGAAACCGCACGCCGCAGCCTCTCCTCGTAGACGACGGCTCGCGCGTCACTTATCCTATCTGCTATATCTTTCTTGAGTCTCAAACCTCTTAGGGAAATTCCCCAACTCTTAGCTTGCTCTCTCATTTGCTTTATGGTAGGCATTATACTGAGTATAACCAATAGATTTTTTATCTTCAATAGGGTGTAAGTTTATATTTATTCGTAATAAATATATGACAGATAGGGTTACACTGAGTATAACTTATGGATAACTTGTCTTTAATAGGGTGTCAGTATATATTTGTGACAGATTGCTGTAAAATACTGAGTATAACTTATGGATTTCTTATCTTCAATAGGGTGTCAGTTGTTATTTTATTCGTAATAAAAGTATGACAGATTGTTGTATATATATACTGAGTATAACATAGGGATTCTTATCTCTAATAGGGTGTATCTTCTCATGTCATAAATATATGGTCTCGCGGTAGTAGTATATAAGAGTCATAATGATTACAAGTTTCGTGTGGAAGCCACCACACGTAGTGTGTGGCTTCCATATAAACTTGTATCATTATGACTCTTATATACTACTTCTCTCACCGTTGATAATGTATATTAATGCTCGCAAACGACGTATACCTGTATTGCGATGCCCATATGCCTGATTTACAGTAGAGCCTCTCTAAACCGGATACCCTGTGAGCTGGGATGTCCAGTATAGAGAGGTTCCACGGTATATATGGCAATCGAGGTACACGACGTCAATCAAAACACAATGCAAGTGCGACTAATACATTTACTTGACGTCTTAATTTATATGAAGGACTGTGCCACACGCACCTGGCTTCAGCTTAATTCAGCTAAACTCACTGGCAACATGATTAGGAAACTGTATGTATCAAAGGAGGCAAACTGCGCATGGCTGTCGAAATAACAACTGTGCTAAAATACCATAAAGGATCGGGAATATAATTACAACACCGGAAGAACACAATGGAAGCCATTCTACTGTTGTCGCACTGCAGTGAACTTAGCTGGCCAGTGAGACAAGCTACATCGTCAAGAGATTCATGATAATTGCCGAACTCACTGTCACATCTAAGAAAAATATCTCCAGTCAAGGTGCATGATCACGTGGTTACAACAACATCAACAACGGCTGAATGTTCGCCCACTCCAAAGTAAGTATTATTCGATATTTTCCTTAATATACAACGGATTTTTATGAAATATGGAGCAGCAAACGCGTCTTCATGAGCTGCATTTGGTGGTCCATGGAGGTTGACACAGACTTATAAATGTATTTTTTGCGAAGAATCGATGTCCGTGTCAGTAGACACGGAAATCAATTCTTGGCAAAAACGACAGAAGTTCTAGCGAAAATACAGAGACCACAAAAATTCAGCTTAACAAGACGCGTTTGATGCGCCATATTTCATAAAAATCCGTTACGTAATAAGGACAATATAAAAATATTCGTACCTTGAATTCTATGGATTCTGGAAGTTTCAGTACTTTTTGTTGGTTTTACTACCACGTGATCATACACATTGATTCACATGTGAATAGTTACACGTGATGACCACAGGTTGAAGTAACGGACCGAGGTATATAAATACATTAAATATGCCTAAAAGCATCAATAAATGAAGAAGAAAAAGCTAAAAAAAATTACTCCCTCCATATAGACTCCATATGATATGGAGTCATATAGACTCCATATGATATGGAGTCTATATGGATGGAGTAAACGAAATTGTTAGCTTTTTTTTTCAGGATGGAGTAAAAAAAAGAGAAGATTTTTAGCTTTTTTTTTCTTCATTTGTTGATGCTTTTAGGCATATTTAATGTATTTATAGACCTCGGTCCGTTACTTCAACCTGTGGTAACGACTCTGTATATATAGCTGACACTTGGATTGCGGCGATGCGACCTTTATATGTATAGTTGTTTATATATATGATCTACTCATTGTCTGTGAACAGTCTGTAATAATAAAACGCAAGGAACAACTGGTTAGCTGTACATTCCAGGAATTCATACTCGGGAGTCAAACATATAACGTTATTTGCCGATAAGGTTATTGCTATCAATAACATGGGCGGATTCAGGGGGGCGGACCCGGCGCGCGCCCCCACTAAAATTCCCTGAGTAAAGATTTTTTACAAGTTACAAGGCACGTTTCATGCCAAGTGCCATGTATTCCATGCATTTTTCGGTCGTTGTCTTATTGTTTCAAAATGTAAACGTTTTCAATCAAAAATCATGTCTAAACATACTGTGACAGTGTCAATATTTTTGCTCCAAAATGCGCCAGAACGCAGGAAATGAGATGTAGATTTCAAAAAAATTCCGGGGGAAAATGCCTCCGGACCACCCTGGCGCTATTATGAGCTCCGCTCGGTCGACTATTTTGCAATACTTGACTATATTATCGAACGAGCTTAGCTCGTTCGATAATATAGTCAAGTATTGCAAAATAGTTAGGCGGACCCCCTAACCCGAAATCCTGGATCCGCGCCTGAATAATGACACAGCTATATATTAGTGTTCTTTATCTCTAAGGTTTGTATTCCAGAAGTTTGCTTCAGTTTGCGTTCATTTCGCTCATCAATCTCAATGCGCATTTAAAGGGGCACAACCATCAAAAGCCAAGGTCGCTCAGAGGATTGGTTAAGAAGGCAAGGTTGAATAGACAGAGCCTGCAAGCGCCTGTTGTCCGTCTCTACAGGCCCACACAAACCAGGATGTCGGGGGATGTTTTTGCTCGCATAAATTGTAAGACGCAGAATGGAGTCATTCAGCCAATTCTTACAGGTAAATATTGCCGTTAATATGTTACTTGGGTTAGTGTCTCACAATGTTTACAGACGAGTGTTGTCCAGACGCCAGTGACACGCCCGAGTGCGGTTGTCACTGGCGTCTGGACCTCGAAAGACGCACCCAGTTTGTTTCGACATAATCGTATTTGTGCTTGAGTGATATCGCCCTTATTGCAGTATCAAATAAACAATTAGTATTTCAATCAATTGTTTGAACAGAACAAAATCCTATAAAAAAAATGTATTTAAAATGCAACTTTTGAAAGTGAAAGTAGATTCGCTGTTAAATGTTACAGAAGTCCATGTCTAAAAATACATATATGTATAGTAGCGTCCCATATAGCCGCGGGTTCCACTTTCCGGCATAAACGAACAACCTTACATTTTATCTATTTTCACTTCATGCATTGTGTCGTGTTGCTGTATATCATATATTATATTTATGTTTTCCTTCTGAATTCTCTGAAAATCAGACCTGTGATTTCCTAGAATATCTAAAAATAGTAACATAGGTTCAGAAACATATGGTGTATGGTGGGCTGTTGCTTGTCATAACATCAGTGTTCCTGAAGTTGGATTATAAAGCACACATGTTTTTATGATATTCAAACAATTTAACTGATATGTCTCAGTTGAGAAAAATAATTAAAGTGTAAAACACTTGGTTTGTTCCAGTTTTCAAGATATTTCCCATTGTTGACATTTTTCTTTTTCAAGCTGTGTTACCCTGCACACATTTAGCACACATATAGCCCACCACAGTACATCAAAAACTCTTCTATGATATTGTCTCGCCTATATGGGAACATATGCAAGAAGGTTGCAGCCTGTTTTGTGCTGTGTAGTCCCTATTCTCATGGATCCGTGCCCCTAAGCACATACATTCATATTGTGTGTTATATTCTGATTAATTCCTGAAAATGTTTACATCAACATAAAGTTCAAACACTTGACTATGAGTGCACACAAGGAATTCACCAACATTATTGTTTATGCAAGTCTTGGAGTCCCTAGAAATAACCTACCCAAGTCACCTAATTGATCTTGAAACTTCTCATCAGGTTCATGCCCTACAACCTTTTCCACATTTGAGTGACATTCCTTGATCACTCGTACAATAAAGAAATGTTGCTACCTAGATCAATCAAATTTAAATATGGTGAAGTCCAGATTCACCTAGAAATCAACAGTTATCATATTGTATGCACCATTTGCGAACAGACCCTCTTCAGATTAAGGAAATATGTAGAAAATCACAAAATAGGTGGTAAATCACAATTGTGTGTAACTGTAACTTAGAAAACAGTGGGATATAACTTAAAATACCTTTTTAAAATAATTTTCAATTAACACTATTCTTAGAATATGCTTATTCACTTGTTTTCTAGGGGCACGAATCAATGAGAAGGCACGAATCCATGAGAATTGGGGCTACATGTATTTTTTTTGTATTTATTTTTTAATTATTATAACCCCCCTTCCCGCAACAAGTTAAGTTGTTTTGGGGGGGGGGGGGGGGGGGTATCAGGGGATTCCGCTGAGGAAAATAAAAAAATCGCCACTTAAAAAAAAATTAAAACAATTGGCAATAAAAAATTACAATTTTCGGAAAAAAATAAAATTCTTTTTTATTTTTGGATTTTTTTCCCGAAAATTGTAATTTTTTATCGCCAATTGTTTATTTTTATCGCCAATTGCGGAAGTGGCGATCGCCAGCGGAATCCCTGGGGTATACTGGAGTCAGGTTGTCCATCCGTGCGTCCGTCACTAAACTTAACATCAGAGAAATACTGTTGTTATAACTTCTATTTCCTTCTAAAATGCTTAATATTTCACACATGCATTCCTCCTGTAAGGCTCTACTACCATGCTGTGCTAAATACATGACCGTCCAACCCCCGCTGATCCCAAGGTCAAGGTCGAATACTGTTATAACTTCTATTTCCTTCATCTAAAATGGTTAATATTTCACACATGCATTCCTGTAAGGTTCTACAACCATGCTGTGCCAAATCAATGACCGTCCAACCCCTGCTGATCCTAAGGTCAAGGTCAAATACTTAGTCTCTTTACAAAACTTAACATCAGAGAAATATGTTATAACTTATATTTCCTTCATCTAAAATGCTTAATATTTCCCACATGCATTCCTGTAAGCCTCTACTACCATGCTGTGCCAAATCCACGACCCTCCAACCCCCGCTGATCCCAAGGTCAAGTACTTGGTCTCTTTAGAAACCTTAGCATCAGAGAAATAAGTTATAACTTCATTGAAAATTCCTAATATTTCACTTTTGCATTCCTCTAAGGCTATCATGCTGTGACAAACCTACGACCGTCCAATCCCCGCAGATCCCAAGGTCAAGGTGACATACTTAGTCTCTTTACAAAACTTAGCATCAGAGAAATATGTTATAACTTTCTTTCATCGAAAAGTCTTAATATTTCATGCATGCATTCCTCTAAGGCTCTACTATCATGCTGTGACACATCCCCGCTGATCTCGAGGTCAAGGTCACATACTTAGTCTCTTTACAAAACTTAACATGAGAGAAATTGGTTATAACTTCTATTTCCTTGCTCGGATCTGCTTCACATTTCACACACACATTGCTCCAATGGACCTCTACCAATGTGTGACAAATTCACGTTCGTGCACAGAGTCAAGGTCACTTGGATTTTTTTTACATATTTAGGGGTACCGGGGCCCACGCGGGGGGGTATTCCGTAAGCCTGACTGACCAATCTTTACAATATGGGAATTATATGTGGAAGTAAGAACGACTGAATTTCATGATTTGTGTTTTATTTCATATATTGTCCCGTCTGCTTTAGCAGAAGCGGGACATAGGCATAGCTTTCCCGTCGGCGGCGGCGTCAACATTTCACGTTAAGTTTTTACGTTTAGCTCAGTTTCCAGAAAACTATAACTCCTACGACCTCCATACTTGGTATACATCAACACTGTGGTGTAACCATCTCAAACAGAGGGAGCCCATGTGACCGTGACCTACTTTTCATGGTTCATTGACCTACTTTTCACATGCATTCAACGTTAAGTTTTTGCGTTTAGCTCTGTTTCTAGAACTTAACGCTCGGGTTAATTCATTGTAACTTCTGTTTCCCTCAATGGAATGCTGGAAAAGTTAACGCTTGGGTTAATGTATTACAAGTTCTGTTTCCCTTGATGGAAGCTTCGGTATACTTCAACACTGTGATGTAACCATCTCACACAGAGGGAGCCCATGTGACCTTGACCTAGTTTTCATGATTCATTGACCTGCTTTTCACATGCATTCAACGTTAAGTTTTTGCGTTTAGCTCTGTTTCTAAAACTTAACGCTCAGGTTAATTCATTGTAACTTCTGTTTCCCTCAATGGAATGCTTTAATATTCCATACATCATTTGTAACAACAATCCGCATCATTCTACAGAAATCCCATGGTGCTAACCCCAAAGGTCAAGGTCGCTGACTTAGAAATTTCTGTGTTTGGAAACGTTAACGCTCAGTTTATGCTTTGATATCCCATACATGCATTTGTAACAACATCCCGCATCATTCTACAGAAAGCCCATGTTGCCCGCTAGCCCCAAAGGTCAAGGTCACTGACTTAGATATTTCCGTCTTTGGAAAAGTTAACGCTCAGTTTATGCTTTAGTATACCATACATGCATTTGTAACAACATCCCGCATCATTCTACAGAAAGCCCATGGTGCCCGCAAACCGCAAAGGTCAAGGTCGCTGACTTAGAAATTTCTGTGTTTGGAAAAGTTAACGCTCAGTTTATGCTTTGATATCCCATACATGCATTTGTAACAACATCCCGCATCATTCTACAGAAAGCCCATGTTGCCCGCTAGCCCCAAAGGTCAAGGTCACTGACTTAGATATTTCCGTCTTTGGAAAAGTTAAAGCTCAGTTTATGCTTTAGTATACCATACATGCATTTGTAACAACATCCCGCATCATTCTACAGAAAGCCCATGGTGCCCGCAAACCGCAAAGGTCAAGGTCGCTGACTTAGAAATTTTCGTGTTTGGAAAAGTTAACGCTCAGTTTATGCTTTAATATTCCATACATGCATTTGTAACAACATCCCGCATCATTCTACAGAAAGCCCATGATGCCCGCTAACGCCAAAGGTCAAGGTCATTGACTTAGAAATGTTTGTGTTTGGAAAAGTTAATGCTCAGTTTATGCTTTGATATTCCATGCATTTGTAACAACATCCCGCATCATTCTACAGAAAGCCCATGGTGCCCGCTAACCCCAAAGGTCAAGGTCACTGACTTACAAATTTCCGTGTTTGGAAAAGTTAACGCTCAGTTTATGCTTTAATATTCCATACATGAATTTGTAACAACATCCCGCATCATTCTACAGAAAGCCCATGGTGCCCGCTAACCCCAAAGGTCAAGGTCACTGAATTCATTCTAAATAAAGCCCATGGTGCCCGCAAACCCCAAAGGTCAAGGTCGCTGACGTAGAAATTTCCGTGCATACATGCATTTGTAACAACATCCTGCATCATTCTACAGAAAGCCCATGGTGCCCGCTAACCCCAAAGGTCAAGGTTACTGAATTAGAAATTTCCGTGTTTGGAAAAGTTAACGCTCAGTTTATGCTTTAATATTCCATACATGCATTTGTAACAACATCCCGCATCATTCTACAGAAAGCCCATGGTGCCCGCTAACCCCAAAGGTCAAGGACACTGACTTAGAAATTTCCGTGTTTGAAAAAGTTAACGCTCAGTTTATGCTTTAATATTGCATACATGCATTTGTAACAACATCCCGCATCATTCTACAGAAAGCCCATGGTACTCAATAACCCCAAGGTTATTACAAGCTCTTTATCATGTACTATCAAACTGCGCGAGATGGGACATCTTGCTCCGCAGAGCTCTTGTATTAAATTAATATTTGTCATAATTTGAAGCATTATTACCGTGGGAATACGGACCTGCTGTCTATACTATTACCGTAATGATTCTAATAGAGGTCCATGCTCTAATAAATGCCCACCCCCCAGTTTTGACGTTGAATTTGATCTATTTCTTCGCAGATTTTATGCAAATAATTGCCACTAATACATGTCCAGTGCGTACTTCGAACAAATGCCAAGCTAAATGTTCAACTAGATTTCTTTAATTTCTACTTTTTCAAAGGCAAATTACTTTTTCAAAGGTAAATAGACAAAAATTATACTTGCGCTTTCGAACGCAGAAGCGAAATTCAACTATTTCTGGTCTCACAGTAATTTCCTCATTGGCAGTAGCTATTTGCATGGATGCTGGGTGATCAGAATTTACATGGTTACGGAGCTTTATGGTGAAAATAATCGAACTGTCCGAAATGTCCACTGTCTGAAACATCCATAGGAGTAAATATTTTTCCAAAATGTCCATAAACATTACAATCATGTCCGGCAGACGGTGAGAGTAATGTCACTTCGTTTTTTTACAGAGAGTAGAGAATACCATTGAAAATTGTATATTTTATCCTTTTCCCTTTGCTGAATACCACTTGCCTCTATTAAAATCATTATGGTACATATTTCTGCACATACCTGACCAAAAATAATGGTGAACATTTCTGATCACATTCATGTACGTTTCTGAATTGCACCTTACACTGTGTCTCCTCGTTAGACTTGTTACAGTCGTTACACACAGGTTGAAGTAACGGACCGATGTCTATAAATACATTAAATATGCCTAAAAGCATCAATAAATGAAGAAAAAAATAAGCTAAACAAATTTGTTTTACTCCCTTTATACGGTACATATGTATACGTCTATATATAGGGAGTAAAAACAATTTGTTTAGCTTATTTTTTTTCTTCATTTATTGATGCTTTTAGGCATATTTAATGTATTTATAGACCTTGGTTCGTTACTTCAACATGTGTCGTTACGTCACACTGCGAATTGGTATCTTTTTGTGCAATCTGCAATTTTTGGTGCTAGGGGATGTCAGAAACGTATCCAACAAATGTCTAGGAAATTCTAGAGTTTTATCACGGTTGAAATAATCTACATATTTAATTAGCATTAATGCTGATTGTCAACGTTATAAGGTCCTTTTTCTCAAGCAGAGGCTGATGTCTATGTATATGCCTTCTTCCATTGACAGATCTGTACCAGATAACCATGTGCTATGCATATTGGAAGAGTGGGAAAAGGAACGACAATGCTGTGTTTGATTTGTACTTTCGGAAGAATCCATTCAAGGGGGAGTTCACTGTATTTGCTGGCTTGGAAGAATGCATCAAGTTCATTCAAAATTTTCACTTCTCTGAAAGTGGTAAGTAATTTTCAGGGATTCCGCTGGCGATCGCCACTTTCGCAATTGGCGATTTGAAAATAAATTAAAAAAAAAACATTTATTTTTTTATTTTATTTTTTGAAGTGACAATTTTTTTTATTTTCCCCAGCGGAATCCCTGAATTTTTGTCGAACCTGAGACATGGCAATCACAATGACAGCCAGTTATCTGTTTGTGTGTCAACATGTTTGGCATTGAAATGAAGTGTTTAATTTTAGAGATTATTGTATGATTGTTTGTCCGTTGGTACAGCATTTATATTTTTAATTTAAAGTATGTTACGCTAAATATGTTTGCAACCAGAATTAACTTGAACATTCTTATGCATCTTTGTTACCATCAGTATTTTTTTTTTATAACCAAGGGACCCTTACCCACCATGCTGTCCTCTGGAGTACATGTCATATTTTTGGAGAATTTGTGGAGGTATTATAGGAATGAATGGCCTTTTTGTGGAATTTATCGGGGTATAAACTTGGAAAAGTCGCGGGAATACTGGACGAAGGCCGGAAGGCCTCGTCCAGTATTCCCGCGACTTTGCCAAGTTTATATCCCCGATAAATTCCACAAAAAGGCCATTCATTCCTTATAATTCCAGCATTTTAAATAAATTCATCAAGAAAATGTGTTTATTTTCCGTTTTCTTAAGAATTATTTTAACTGCGCCTGACGGTTACGGAAAGTAGTTCGGCATGGAGTTTACTGGGATATAAATTTTGGACGGAGACTTGCAACGGACCAATCAAATTTTAGGGAATTGTGTAAATATTTTTGTGCTGGAATTATACATTTGTGAAAACCTATTTGGCAACAAGGCTAGACATCTGAGCACACATAAATGCACATTTTTTCTGCATTTGATATTTTGAACCAAAATAACCTTTTTCAGATATAAAGTACCTGCAGTCAGTTCTGCCACCATACACTGAGCCCGAGTTCTTCAAGTATCTCATCAATCTGAACGCGGACGATGTGACGATGTACGCCATCGATGAGGGCACAGTCGTGTTTCCGAAGGAGCCCCTACTGTCCATCGAGGGGCCACTGCCGATTGTACAGCTCATGGAAACACCCCTGCTGAACCTTGTCAATTATGCAAGGTACGGTGGAATGTCTCTCAGGGCTCCAGATAAGGAATTAGTAATTGGTTATTTTCACTCCATCATATCTGAAGCAATTGGGTATTTCAATATTTTAATTGGGTAAAATAAAATCACTACTGTTTACACATCAACAGACAGCAATTATTGAATACATGTAGTTCGCTTCGAAATGAAAACATGTCTTGGAATTTCATTAGAATTGTCTCCTTGGAGACAATTCTAATGAAATACCAAGATGTGTTTTCATGGAAAATAAGAAAAATATGCTATATTTGTGGTCTGTTTATTGTTTTCTGCAGCATGATAAAGGTACCGTAAATTTGTTATTGCTTTTTGATACTCTCTACTTCCGATTTCAATTGGGTGTTTGGCAATTTTAATTGGGTATTTACGCAAATACGCAGCTTAACTGGAGCTCTGGTCTCCTGGCCACTGGGTACCAGGCTATCTGGCTTAGATATACAGGATAATCCCTCTAAATCAAACATGATGTCTTCAGTGTGTCCAACTTAAAGAGGTTCCTCTGTAATTCAGGCATATGAACAAACCAATACATGTTTGTGTGCCTTGTAATCATGACCGGGCATTACCATCAGAGAGGAAAGTGGGTGGCAGGTGGGAGTACGCGATGGGTAATTTAACGATCGGGGTTCATCCTTACCGGAATCCCGACTGGAGACCTGGTTTGGCCCTCACATACGTCTTTGGCATTTTGTATGTGACAGTTGAATCTGGTTATACCCCTTATAACAGTAATCCTACCAGTATTACTTTTAAATAGGGGAAGGGGCCAAGTGACTTTGGTGCAGTATGGACCTGGCACCAGGTCAGGTTGTTCTAATTTCAGGGCTGAATATGTTGTATCTCGATGTAAATATTCCGTTCTGATTTTGGGATTTTCCCCCCAATGCAGCAGGTTAAAACGGGATCGAACCTGTTTGCCCTGCCTTACATGACCTTAGCTGTTGATAGGCCGTTAAACACCAATAAACAAACAAACAAACAGATGAAAGACAGTGAAATCCATCAAAATTAAACAAACAAGATCATGAATTTTAGCTACCAATGAATCACACGATTCTTTGACAATTGGTTTGCTGGCTGTGAGAAATGCGACCTTACAACATGTGTGACCAGCATAGCTGCAGATCAGCCTGCACATCCGCGTAGTCTGGTCAGGGCCTACACTGTTTGCCATTGATCTTCACTGACCAAAATAACCTTACCACCATCAGCAAAATGAATCATCCTACCCGTGTGTGTCTGTACCTTTGAACATTTTACTGCATTGACCCCTGTTGCAGTTTGGTGGCGACCAATAGGATACAGCATATGTGATCAGCTTAACCCCAGATCAGCCAGCACCTCCGTGGAGTCTGATCAGGGCCTACGCTGTTCGCCATTCACTCACTGTAGTAGCCTTAATACCCCCATCAGGAAAATGACTACACCCATGTATGCATTTTTACATTGGCACCAATTGCTTGGTGGCAACCAATGTGAGCGGTTCCGGCTGAAAAATCCCCCCTTACTAACGACATGCATCCAGCATAGTCCTAGATCAGCCTGCACATCCGTGCAGTCTGATCAGGACCTATGCTGTTTGCCATCAGTAAAATGAATACATCCTAGCCACACATGTAACTGCCTTGTCCCCTATTACAGCTTGGTTGCGACCAATGGCATGAGGTTCCGGCTGGCTGCGGGACCAGACAAAACCCTGCTGGAGTTCGGGTTACGCCGGGCCCAGGGACCCGATGGTGCCCTCTCCGCATCCAGATACTGCTATCTCGGAGGTAACCACGGCATAAACTGCCAGAATGAGGACAGTCACATCTGTATACAGCTGACCTCCTTGGCCCATTCACTAAACTTTGTGTAATAAAATGTAAAATAAAAGATATTTATAAATTTACAGGGCTCCAGATAAGGAATTAGTAATTGAGTATTGTCACTCCATCACATCAACAGACAGCAATTATTGAATACATGTAGTTTGCTTCGAAATGAAAACATGTCTTGGAATTTCATTAGAATTGTCTCCAAGGAGACAATTCTAATGAAATACCAAGCTGTGTTTTCATGGAAAATAAGAAAAATATGCTATATTTGTGGTCTGTTTATTGTTTTCTGCAGCATGATAAAGGTACCACACATTTTTTATTGCTTTTTGATACTCGCTACTTCTGATTTAAATTGGGTTTTTGGCAATTTTAATTGGGTATACATATAAGCAAATACGCAGCTTATCTGGATCTCTGATTCACAAATGCTACCATATTACACAATCAGTTATTTATATTTCAGCAAATCTATCAATTTTAGTACAGCATTAAACGTGTGTACGTACAGTCGAACCTCACGAACGGCCACCTCTCTACAACAACACCATCTCTATAACAGTCGCTATTTTATATCCCAAATGGATGATTTCCTCTATATCTAACCTTTAGACTGTTGAGCACGAAATTTGTCGTCTGCTGTTGCTTTTGCCTTCTTTCTCAATAAAAACATGTTTTGACAGTACTTTAGAATCATTTCCATTGGAAATGATTCTAAAATGTTGCCAAAGCATGTTTTTGATGAGAATTATCGAAGAAAATAAATAAACAGCGGACGACAAAATTTAATTCAGAATTCAGCATTAACCTCCCTACAACAACCACCTCTACAACAGCCAGTTTTGCGTCTTCCCCCGGGTGGCTGTTGTAGTGAGGTTGCACTGTATGTATTTGTAAATTTCAATTGTTCACTTACACACTTCCTAGTAGTATAGGAGTTGGCCCCTCATCCAGGGCTCCAGATAAGGAATTAGTAATTGAGTATTTTCACTCCCATCATTTCTAAAGTAATTGGGTATTTCACAATTTTAATTGGGTAAAATAAAATCACACTACTGTTTACACATCAACAGACAGCAATTATTGAATAGTTTGCTTCGAAATGAAAACATGTCGTGGCATTTCATTAGAATTGTCTCCTTGGAGACAATTCTAATGAAATACCAAGATGTGTTTTCGTGGAAAATAATAAAAACATGCTATGTTTGTGGTCTGTTTATTGTTTTCTGCAGCATGATAAAGGTACCACAAAATTTGTATTGCTTTTTGATACTCGCTACTTCTGATTTCAATTGGGTTTTTGGCAGTTTTAATTGGGTATTTAAGCAAATACGCAGCTTATCTGGAGCGCTGCTCATCCACTATCACATTCAAGTAATCACTCAATACAATATACAGCCATAACTCTGTGAAATGCCACCTCCCTAAAACAACCTAAAATGTACTTGTACTTACCACACAGGTTCTGATGGCACAAGCGTGTTTGTATTTACAATGCAGGTTCTGATGGCACAAGCGTGTTTGTATTTACAATGCAGGTTTTGATGGCACAAGCAACGTGTTGGCGGGAAAGCTGTACAACATTCCAGTGCGGGGGACTCACGCCCACGCGTTTGTCACGTCCTACACCTGCCTAGAGGACCTCCAGTACAAGGTAATATGCTACACTAATCAGTTGCGCCCATTTGAAGAAATGTATTGTTTACTCGTGCCGAAACGACGGGCGGGAACAACTTGTCCTCTGGTTCGCAATAATTTTAGATGTATTTGGTGGATCTTAACCATATTTGGTATACATGTTTATTGTGGGTAGATGAAGAACCCTGTTCATGTTCAAAATGTTGATGAGTTGTATTCCCTTGGCGGCTATTTGTAATATTTACACTATGCAAGCTCCAGATAAGCTGCGTATTTGCGTAAATACCCAATTAAAATTGCCAAAAACCCAATTGAAATCAGAAATAGTGAGTATCAAAAAGCATTGAAAAATTTGTGGTATCTTTATCATGCCACAGAAGCAAACAGACCACAAATATAGCATATTTTCTTATTTTTCCATGAAAACACATCTTGGTATTTCATTAGAATTGTCTCCAAGGAGACAATTCTAATGAAATACCAAGATGTGTTTTCATTTAGAAGCAAACTATTCAATAAGTGCAGTCTGCTGATGTGTAAACAGTAGTCTGATTCTATTTTACACAATTAAAATTTTGAAATTCCCAATTGTTTCAGAAATGATGGAGTGACAATACTCAATTACTAATTACTTATCTGGAACCCTGACTATCTATCTTTTTCCTCGTGTTAAATCAAAGTTCTACTTGATGGATCTTGTTTAGAATGGCAAGAGGAAGACCCCTATTGATTTTCAAAAATGTCTTAGAGTTATCTCCCCTTGCTTACTGGCCATGACGGTGACCTTCGGCACACTTGTTTAAAAATCGTATTGGTGTGATGTCGATCATCAATAATTATCAAATGGTAATTACATGTAATTATGCAATTAAAATGTACCGGGATATATGTTTCTTGCCGCAATGTATAAACAAAAAACATCATTTAGAAGCTACTATTATGTATATATTGGTGTTTATAACTGACAAAAATACAAACGTATCGTTATTACCCTAAATATTCAGACAAAATAGGGGTTTCTCAAAACGAATTGTATGCAAATACCAGCTGCAATCCAGGGGCCCGTTTCACTAAACTTCGTACGACTAAAATGTTTGTAAGTGCAAATTTAGGATCGTCTGGAAATTTCAATTGATGCATTTACATTTATTGAGCATCAATAAATGTAAATCCATTAATTGTGTACAAGAAGACATTGTTAATGTGAAATTTACAGACTATCATAATTATTCACTTACAAACATTTTAGTCGTACAAAGTTTAGTGAAACGGGCCCCAGTACGGTGGAACCTCTAACTAGCCAGCCTGGAAAATGTGTTGTTTCATTTGCATGCATTTCACAATATGAGATACTTCATGTTATTTTGTACCTAAGAACATGTGCGATTTGTCATGAAGTATATTTGCAGAAACATTGGGATGGATTGTGTGGCCTACGGGTTAGAACACCTGACTTCCAATCTGGAGGTTGTGGGTTCAAACCTCGCCTTAGGCATCAAAAATACTTTCATTATATTTCCATACCACTGGTCTGTCGGATGAAACCTTAAACTGTGGTCCTGTCTCTATTAGGACCCTAGCTGTTGGTGGGACGTTAAACCCATTCACTTTCACTTTTTTTTGCAGAAACATTGATATTTTTCGTAAAATACGTCGAAAGATGATGAAATTTTCATAGCAGATGCGGAATAGAATTTGCTACGAAAATTTCATCAACTTTCGACGTCATTTACGAAAATTACCATAGATATTTTCATGATATATTGTACGTGTTCTTAGGTACAAAATCACATGACGTGTCTCATATGTATGTACATGTATTTATAATGTCTGTTGATGATGTTAATGCACTAAAGCATGCCACAAAACGCTCAACCGTGACCTGACTTACAGTGGACTCTAAATCGGGGGAAGGGTTGTGGCCGAGTGTTTGAGTACTGCACTTCAATACCAGAGGTTGTGGGTTCAAATCTCACCTGAGGCATGAAAAATACTTTCGTAATATTTCCATCCCACTGGTCTTTTGGATGAGACTTGAAATCGAGGTCCTGTCCCCACATGACCTTAGCTGTTGTTGGGACGGTTAAACCCCAGGGATCAGTTTACAGGGCGAAGTGGGAGAAATTCTCTCCCTAAATTGTCTGACTTCTCCCTATTTTGAGTTCAGGGAGAAGTTTTTCACGATATAAAACAGAAATTTTGGGGGAAAAAATGGTATAATTTCTCAATTTTTTAGTGAAAACGTCTCCCTATTTTGAAAGGCTAGCTTAAACCCTGAACCCATTCACTTTCTATAAACTGGACACCTCCCTGTAATTATTTGAGTTTATGTAGATTTGGCGTTCCTGGAACCACGTGATCATGTTCCTGGAACGCCAAATCTACATAAAGTCTAATAACTAATGCTAGCTCTAAATAATTAGAGCTAGCTCCGAATCATTTGGAGCTAGCTATAAATATTTAATGATAGCTCTTAATTATTTAGAACTAGCATTAATTATTTGAGTTTATGTAGATTTTGATGTTCCATACATATGACCACTATACAAAATACTGGCCTTCATGGCTTTGCGTTGTTTCTTGTTTTAAACATTAAGACCATGCTGAAAGATGCTGTTCCTTTTACCTTTATTGTTGTAACCGTTGCTGTTATTTTCAGATAATTTCTGAAGACGTTAGATGTAAGGTGTGTCATTCTTTTGTTTTCAACGACTGAATCGCCTACTAAGAGCATGTTGTGACTGAATGTCTGCCCCGCCCCCCACTCACGTTCCAGGGTTACAGCAAACAGTTATGTTGTATGGGCCGCTGCCTGACCGAAGGACCTTATACTATCTACATCCGTTGGAGATCTGCCTCCTTTTACAGTAACATTATAGAATTATTATCTAATATTTTTTATGGGTGGAGCCTAAAGAGCTTGGACAGTGCATACACAGCAAAATATGCCACATATGCAATTCATATGAAAACAAATACATATGCTGTTCATATGTAAAACATGAATTGCATATGAAATTCATATGAACAGAGCACATATGAAAGTCATATGAGTTCATATGCATTTCATATGAATAATTTGCATATGAAATTTATATGAAATGTTTTCATGTAAAATTCCTAAGAAATAGTTCATATGAAAAACATATGAAATTCATATGCGGCACATTTTGTGGTGTATGCGCGTGTGTGTGCCTGGTTAAGAAGTTGATGGGAATTTCTCTAGTCTGCCACCAGGGGGCAGTTGTGTGCAGACAGGCAACATTCGTTCAAGTGATAGGAAATGTTTAGTAACCGAATAGTGAACAGCGTAGCCCCATGATCAGACTGCGCAGTCTGATCTGGGGCTACGCTGGTCACATACTGTTTACAAGGTCAATTTTGTCAGTGGTCGACCCATATTTTTTTTTTTTTGACAGATAGTGAGAGTGTGTCGTGCCACCATGTCTCGTCCAATGCCAAGCACATACAAAATGCTCGCAGAGCTACGTGTATCCTGTGAAATTCCATATCACCAACTGCACATGTACAAGAGTTAATTTGAAATATTTCTTTTGACATGTTTTGTTAGCTTAACACTTAGTATAGTTGTTAGTTCCTGAAACACGTTTCCAGCAGAAGTATTAAATTTGGTACTGCAGTGTTTTTGAGTATGGGTAGGATGAAACATGTTCCAAAAATGCAACTTTTGGCTTAACCCTTACACCGCTATCTTAATATTTAGTTGTCTGATATTTATACGACCGTTTTTAAAAAACTGAAACTATGCACACGTCTTCTACACATATTGAAGATATGCACCTTGGTGTTTTTATGCCGAAAAAATATCACCTTTTTAACAAAAAACATGTTTTTTAACAAAAATATCACCTTTTTAACTTGGCCATTTTTTAGCGCGCCTTCCGAAGGAAGCCGTGCTTATGGCATAACCTCGGCGTCGTAGACGTCCGTCTCGTCTGTCCGTCTCGTCTGTCCATCTTCAAAAATTAAAATGGCCTATAGTTTCCTTGCTTGGATTTGCTTCATATTTCACACACGCATTGCTCCAAGGGTCCTCTACTGCGCTGTGGCAAATCCACGTCCGTGCCGCCCCTTCTAAGCCCAGTGACAAGGTCATATACTTTGTGCATCTCGAAACCTTAACGCTCAGTCGCTCGGGTAAATAATGGCCTATATTTTCTGTTTCCTTACTTTGATTTGCTTCATATTTCACACACGCATTGCTCCAATGGTCCTCTACTGCGTTGTGGCAAATCCACATCCGTGCGGCCCCTTCTAAGCCCAGGGTCAAGGTCACATACTTTGTGCATCTTGAAATCTTAACGCTCGGACGCTCAGGTAAATGGCCTATATTTTCTGTTTCCTTGCTTTGATTTGCTTCATATTTCACACACGCATTGCTCCAAGGGTCCTCTACCTCTGCTAAGCCCAGGGTCAAGGTCAAATACTTTGTACGCTCGAAACCTTAACACGCTCTGGTAAATGGCTCATAAATTTTGTTTCCCTTATCCAGCACGTTGTGTTTTCAAATGTGCCCTCGGTTCCTTTGCTGCCACCGGGCGCGCATCGTTGTCCTCTGACAACTCTTGTTCTTCATTATTGTATTCTACTTTACACTCTACTTTTCTATCTCTGCCTAAATTAGTATACATGTTTAGCACAACGAGATGAAGAAATAAGACTTTCAAATTCTCATTAATGTTTCTTGCCTTGGTGACAGCTTCACATTTCTGCATCTTCGCTGTCTGGCCCATATTCGACGGGCGTATTTTGTGACTTGCGGCACTCTTGTTATTTTCTATTTTCCATTTTTATCATCAAAAACATGCTTTGACAGCACTTTAGAATAATTTACAACATGCTTTGACAGCACTTCAACGGAAATGATTCTGAAGTTCTGTCAAAGCATGCTTTTATTGAGAACTAAGGCAAGAAATAAAAGCAACAGCAGACGACAATTGTTGTGTGTGGGTTAAAATGATGCCATCAAAGATTATTATTTTTATTTACTTTTAAATGTATCAGTCTGTTGAACTAAAAGAAGCTAACAATTCTATAACTATATTTCATGGCCACACTGGTTAACTAAATGCAATAACATGGCTCCATTTTGTTTTGGCAGCCATATTGCTTTTCAAGATGGTTGCCATATAAAATGACTTGGTTATATTGCAGCTTAAATAAACTGAATTTCAGTATCTCAGGTTATATTGCAGCTTCAATGAACTAAATTTCTGTATCTAGGTTTTATTAGTGCAGCTTCATGTTAAACTGAATTTCTGTATCTCAGGTTATAGTGCAGCTTCAATGAACTAAATTTCTGTTCTCAGGTTATAGTGCAGCTTAATAAACGAATAAATCTGTATCTCTGGTTCTATTGAGCTAAATGAACTGAAACTATTTCAGTATCTCTAGGTTATAGTGCAGCTTAAATAAACTGAATTTCTGTATCTCAGGTTATATTGCAGCTTCAATGAACTAAATTTC
This sequence comes from Conchocele bisecta, assembly GCA_029237695.1. NCBI lineage: Eukaryota > Metazoa > Mollusca > Bivalvia > Lucinida > Thyasiridae > Conchocele > Conchocele bisecta. The sequence goes on from CM055266.1 coordinate 1,733,545, forward strand.
AGTATCTCTAGGTTATAGTGCAGCTTAAATAAACTGAATTTCAGTAGCTCTAGGTTATAGTGCAGCTTAAATAAACTGAATTTCAGTAGCTCTAGGTTATAGTGCAGCTTAAATAAACTGAATTTCAGTAGCTCTAGGTTATAGTGCAGCTTAAATAAACTGAATTTCTGTATCTCTAGGTTATAGTGCAGCTTAAATAACTGATTTCAGTAGTCTAGGTATAGGATGCAGCTTAAATAAACTGAATTTCTGTAGCTCTAGGTAGTGCAGCTTAAATAAATAACTGAATCAGTAGCTTCTAAGGTTATATTGAAGCTTAAATAAACTGAATTTCAGTAGCTCTAGGTTATAGTGCAGCTTAAATAAACTGAATTTCTGTATCTCTAGGTTATAGTGCAGCTTAAATAAACTGAATTTCTGTATCTCTAGGTTATAGTGCAGCTTAAATAAAACTGATGTATCTCTAGGTTATAGTGCGCTTAAATAAACTGAATTTCAGTAGCTCTAGGTTATAGTGCAGCTTAAATAAACTGAATTTCTGTATCTCTAGGTTATAGTGCAGCTTAAATAAACTGAATTTCTGTATCTCTAGGTTATAGTGCAGCTTAAATAAACTGAATTTCATGTAGCTCTAGGTTATATTGAAGCTTAAATAAACTGAATTTCTAGTATCTCTAGGTTATAGTGCAGCTTAAATAAACTGAATTTCAGTATCTCTAGGTTATAGTGCAGCTTAAATAAACTGAATTTCTGTATCTCTAGGTTATAGTGCAGCTTAAATAAACTGAATTTCTGTATCTCTAGGTTATAGTGCAGCTTAAATAAACTGAATTTCTGTATCTCTAGGTTATAGTGCAGCTTAAATAAACTGAATTTCAGTAGCTCTAGGTTATATTGAAGCTTAAATAAACTGAATTTCAGTATCTCTAGGTTATAGTGCAGCTTAAATAAACTGAATTTCAGTAGCTCTTGGTTATAATTCAAGGATTAAATAATTGAACAATTTCTGTATCTTAGGTTATAAAGGTGGAAGCTTAAATAAAATGAATTTCTGTATTCTCTAGGTTATTGAGGCAGCTTATTAAATAAATCTGAATTTTCAGGTAGCTCTAGGTTTATAGTTGCAAGCTTAAATTAAATAATGAATTCAAGTGCTTTCTAGGTTATTTGAAGCTTAAAAAAACTGAATTTCAGTAGGCTCTTTAGGTTATATTGAAGCTTAATAAATGATATTTCTGTAATTCTAGGTTTTAAGTTGCAAAGCTTAAATAAAATGAATTTTCAGTAGGCTCTTTAAGGGGGGTTTTTATATTGAATGCTTAAATAAACAGAATTTTCTGTATCTCTTAGGTTATAGTGCAAGCTTAAATAAACTGAATTTCAGTTAGCTCTTGGTTTTATGAAGGCTTAAATTTAAACTGGTATTTCTGGTATCTCTAGGCTTATAGTGCAAAAAGGCTTATATAAACTGATTTCAGTAGCTCTAAGGGTATTATTGAATGCTTAAATTAAACTGAATTTCTGTAATCTTTCTAGGGTATAGGCAGCTTAAATAAAACTGAATTTCAGTAGGCTCTTAGGTTTTACGTTGCAAGCTTAAATTAAAACTGAAATTTACAGTAGCTCTAGGTTATATTGAAGCTTAAATAAATCTGTATTTCAGTAGCTCTAGGTTATTATTGAAAGCTTTAAAGAAACAGGAATTTTTCAGTAGCTTAGGTTATATTGAAGCTTAAATAAATGAATCTTCAAAGTTGTAAACTTAGGTTAATTTATTGAAGCTTAAATAAACTGAATTTTCAGTAGGCTCTTAGGTTTAGTGCAGCTTAAATAAAACTGAAAATTTGTAATCTTTCTAGGTTATAGTGCAGCTTAAATAAACTGAATTTCTGGTTATATTCTAGGTTTTTTGAAGCTTAAATTAAATTAAAACTGAATTTTCAGTAGCTCTAGGTTATTAGTTGCAAGCTTAAATAAACTGTAATTTATGTATCTATAGGTTATTAGTGCAGCTTAAAATAAAACTGAATTTTTCAGTAATCTCTAAGGTTATTTTATTGAAGCTTAAAATAAACTGAATTTTCTGTATCTTCTAGGTTATTTAGTGCAGCTTAATTTAAAACTGAATTTCAGTAGCTCTAGGGTTATATTGAAGCTTAAATAAACTGAATTTCAGTAGATCTAGGTTATATTGAAGCGAAATAAATAAACTGAATTTCAGTAGCTCTTAGGTTATAGTGCAGCTTAAATAAACTGAATTTCTGTATCTATAGGGTTTATAGTGCAGCTTAAATAAACTGACAGAATGTTTCTGTATCTCTAGGTTATATTGAAGCTTATTAAATAAACTGAATTTTCAAGTAGCTCTAGGGTTATAGTGAGCTTGAAATTAAACTGAATTTCTGGTATCTCTAGGTTAATAGGTGCAGCTTTAAACTAAACTGAATTTCAGTTATCTCTATGGTTATATTGAAGCTTAAATAAACTGAAATTTCTGTATCTCTTAGGTTATTGTGCAGCTTAAATTAACATGGAATTTCAGTATCATCTAGGTTATTAAGTTGCAGCTTATTAAATAAATGAATTTCAGAATCTCTTTTTAGGTTATAGTGCAGCTTATTAAATAAACTGTATTTCAAGTATTTATCTTTAGGTTATAGTGGGCAGCTTAAATTAAACTGAATTTCTGTTTATTCTAGGTTATAGTGCAGCTTTAAAATAAACTGAATTTCCAGTAGCTCTAGGGCTTATATTGAAGCTTAAATAAACTGAATTTCAGTATCTCTAGGTTATTAAGTGGCAGCTTAAATAAAACATGAATTTCAGTAGCTCTAGGTTATTAGTGCAGCTTAAAATAAACTGAATTTTATGTATCTCCTAGGTTTATATTGAAGCTTAAATAAACTGAATTTCAGTAGCTCTGGAGGTTATTAGTGCAGCTTATTAAATAAACTGAATTTCTGTATCTCTAAGGTTATTTATTGAATGCTTTAAATAATAAACTGAATTTACATGTAGCTCTAGGTTTATATTGTAAGCTTAAATAAAACTGAATTTTCTGTATTTCTATGAGGTTATTAGTGCAGCTTAAAATAAACTGAATTTCACAGTAGCTCTTATGGTTTATATTGAAGCTTATTAAATTAAACTGAATTTCAGTTAATCTCTTGGTTATAGTGCAGCTTAATTAAATAAACTGAATTTTTCAGTTAGCTCTAGGTTATTAGCTGCAGCTTAAATAAACTGAATTTTCTGTTTATTCTTAGGTTATTTATTGAAGCTTAAATAAACTGAATTTCGTCAGCTTCTTAGGTTATATTGACGCTTAATTTATACTGAATTTAGTAAGCTCTAGTTAAATAGTGCAGCTTTAAATAAACTGATTTCAGTAAAGTCTTGGTATAGTGCAGTAAATACTGGATCGTATCTCTTAAGGTAATACGTGACAGCTAATAACTGGAATTCAAAGTTTATCTCTAGTTATATGAAAGCTTATATTGATCTGTATATCGTAGGTAATTTGGGTCAGTCACCAATATTAAATTTTAAAATGACAACATTCAAAGTTAATCTTGCTAATAGATGCAGAATTGAAAGAACATAAATGTTTTAGTTGGTACAGACAGCGATTAAGTTTCAAAGGTTGTGCAGTAAATCTGGGCCCGGTTGCTCAAAACCTCTGTTAGCTTAACAGACTGTTAAATCCTTAGCATTTTCAAGAATTTAACAGTCTGTTAAGCTAACAGAGGTTTTGAGCAACCGGGCCCTGTCTAATTAACTTATTCTAGTAGTGTAGGATCTCCAATTCTGAAAATTTGCAAAACATTTCTATATCTATTTGTGGCTGTGTCCGACATGTCCGACGGATCAACGACTTTCGTGGAGACTGCATAAGCCCTATATCTCCAGTCACAGCCAGACGTCTGTAACTACTCTTATAACAGTAGCATTGGTTATATAGATAAACTTTAAATGACATTAACCCTGTCAACCCTAAGTACATGTAACTGAAATGGAATTTGATATGTTAATTTTGCAACCAATGCAGTTGTCACAAAATGATTTTCAGACTAGTCCATTTATGAAAAGGGCATGTCTTTGCTCTTAAAAATATGAAAATTACTTGCAAAAAGTGCAGATCCTGATCAGGATCTGCACTGTTTGCCAATACCACTACACAGGCCTGTGGTGTTGAAAGGGTTAGTCACGAGCCGGCTGATCTGGATCTACACTGTTTGCCAATACCACTACACAGGCCTGTGGTGTTGAAAGGGTTAGTCACGAGCCGGCTGATCTGGATCTACACTGTTTGCCAATACCACTATACAAGCCTGTGGTGTTGAAAGGGTTAGTCACGAGCCGGCTCATCTGGATCTACACTGTTTGCCAATACCACTATACAAGCCTGTGGTGTTGAAAGGGTTAGTCACGAGCCGGCTCATCTGGATCTACACTGTTTGCCAATACCACTATACAAGCCTGTGGTGTTGAAAGTGTTAATTCCAGTGTGGTGATTCTGTATACATTCTGTTTCTGCTAGTTGACTGGAGAAATGCGGCATATGGGTTATGCAGTCCGTGTTGCCCCAGACCAGCCCTGATCAGGGCCTGCACGATTGGCCATTCAGTCAATTAAACACCCGTACTGCTTCTAATCTGTAGTTTTTCTCCTTGTCAGGTTTAAAAAGTGCAATAGAATATCAGAAGTTTGAATATCCAAAGATACAATAAGTTCAATTTCTCCAGTCGCAGATTTACCATATTCGGCCGCAAGTGCTAATGTTTTTGTAAGCTTTACTTCTGCCCTTATAAATGTCTTCATCTTAATTTAGTGAAATGGGCCCTGTTATTAACCCTTTGAACCCGAAAACCCGCTATAGCGGTTTATGCAAACAGTGCAGATCCAGATGAGCCGGCTAATAACGAGCCGTCTCATCAGGATCTGCACTTTTTGAAAGAAATTTTCATATTTTTGAGAACACTAAATACCCCCTTTTCATAAATGGACTAGTCCGAAAACCATTTTCGGACGGTTGAATTGGTTGCAAAATTAACATATGAAAATCCATTCCAGTTACTTAGGGGTGAAAGGATTAAGTAGGTTCCATTTCTGTTTTCGCATATCTGTCATTGTGTCCTGTTTATGTTTCTATACAGACACTGGCAAAGAAAGACACGACAGAAAATGTGGATTTTGTCCAGCTGTGTTTGGACTGGCAGAAGAAGCTGGCACCCGTGTTAGGTGGGTTCTGGTTCACACCTGGCTTGGGTTGACTTACATATGAAACACACCATGTGATTTTGTACCTTTGAACATCTGCATAATGTCATCAAATGCGTATACAAACTTTACAATATTTTCCGTAAATGGCATCCGTTAAAATTAGACAAAATTTTCAGAGTACTTCTGTCAACTTTTGAAGTCATTTACGGAAAAGATAATAAATTTTTGTAAGCTTATTTCATGAAATTACGAAGATGTCCGAATGTTCAAAATCACATGGTTTGTTTCATATGGACATGGGCTTATAACGCTTTCTGAGCATTACTGGCACCACGGCAACAGGTGGATGTGAAAATATTATGGGGCAATTCTTTTCCAATCGATGTTGTCGATGCCCATCTCTATATAGAGACCTAGTCATAGAGAGCAACGACTGGACAAGAATTGCAACATAATATTCTCACATCCACTTGTTGCCAGTGTGTACAGGCGCGGTTTCCAGGATTTCGTGTTAGGCGGGGCGTAACTATTTTGCAATACTTGACTATATTATCGATCGATAATTGCAAAATAGTCGACCAGCGCTTGGGGGGTCCGGGGGCATTTCTCCGCCGAAAATTTTTGGAAATCTACATCACATTTCCTGCGTTCTGGCGCACTTTGGAGCAAAAATATTGACACTGTCACAGTATGTTTAGACATGATTTTTGATTGAAAACGTTTAAATTTTGAAACAATAAGAAAACGACCGAAAAATGCATGGAATACATGGCACTTGGCATGAAACGCGCCTTGTAACTTGTAAAAAATCTTTACTCGGCGAATTTTAGGGGGTCCGGCCCCCCCCCTCCCCCCCTGAATCCACCCATGGTGTACCAAATGCTTATGCTTTGAATCAAGAAATTTCATTGGCCAATCAAACTGAGTTTTTTCTAAGAATTTTAAGATTTTAATCGAAATTGCACCATTGAAAGCGATGACTTGTTTTAGCATCGGCCGGTATTTCCTCACTGCAGTGGACATCTCAAAATTACGGAGCCCTGCAGGGGACGTAGAATTTTTTTTTTTTATTATTTTCCACAAAATAACTATTTGTTCCCTCAATTCGTTCCCACAAATTAACAATTTGTTCCCTCAATTTAACAATTTGTTTCCATGAATTAACAATTCGTTCCCACGAATTAACAATTTGTTCCCTCAATTTAACAATTTGTTCCCACAAAATAACAATTTGTTCCTTCAATTTAACAATTCGTTCCAATGAATTAACAATTAATTCCCTCAATTTAACAATTCATTCCCATGTAATAACAATGGGAACGAATTGTTATATCGTGGGAACGAATTGTTAATTCGAGGAAACGAGTTGTTAAATTGAGGGAACGAATTGTCATTTTGTGGCAATGAATTGTCATTTCGTGGGAACGAATTGTTTTTTCAAGGTAACAAATTGTTAAATTGAGGGAATGAATTGTTAATTCGAGGGAACAAATTGTTAAATTGATGGAACAAATTGTTATTTCGTCATAATAAAAAAAATCCATGTCCCTTGCGGCGCTCCGTACAAAATAGATACAAGTCATAAATCTAGAAAAAAACACCTAAATGTGCTGCATGTAGATGCGATTTCACTTGCTATAACTGTATTGACCGTTTCCGTCCAAATTTGAAAGGCTACTCTGTATCGAACATAGGATTGAAATTATATTTTTATGCCCCGGTCTCGGTAGAGCCAGGAATGCATAGTGTTTGGACTGTGTGTCCATGTGTCGTTCAGTCGGCCTGGTTCAGATGTTTGCCAAAGTTACTCTAATCTGCCATAGGGGGCACTTGTGTACCAACAGACCACATTTTCTTGTTTAAAATATTTTATGGTAACGCGATAGGATTTAATTATGAAATCAGTAAACTCTTTAAAAACAATATCATTAAATCATCACTCAAGTAAGATTCTCTATGTATAACAAGTGACTGTTGTTTCAGGGTTTCTGCCGGACCAGGTGATAACGGGCGAGCTGGCTGCATTTATATCATACGCCCAGGCCTTCCCCATGGGCTTCCTGGCCCTCATTGACACCTACGATGTTATCAAGTAAGCCTCTGTCTCTGCTCAGTTGGGGGCTGCTTCACTAAACTTTGTACGACTAAAATGTTCGTAAGTGGAAAATTATGATAGTCGGTAAATTCCACATTAATAACGTTTTCTTGTAAACAATTATTGGATTTACATTTATTGAGCATAGGCTGCATATGCAATTGATGGATTTATCTCATTTTCAATTGATGGATTTACATTTATTCAGCAAAGTTTAGTGAAACGGGCCCTTTGTATCTATAGGTCAATGTTTTGCTCCATCACAGACCTGGTTTATCTATCGCAAACATAGTTTTTGTCGCGTCCACTTACGGACAGCGCGATATAGTCGATAGTCGTCACATTGGAACACGTACGTCCGTCCGTATGTGCATCCTGGTTAAAGTTTTTGGTTAATGTTTTTTGGTATACATGTACTATCAAAGCCTCGGCAGGTGCGACATGCGGGCCACGGCCATCTCGTTATTATTTTGTCTGTGCATTTGTCGTCATTTACATCATTAACATTTGGTGTATTGCTATTTTGTGCCTATTGCCTCTAGCTGTTAGGTGAGTTTACTTGAAACCTCCGATGTTTGATCATGTTGATCATCATCATCCATATTTTCATTCTTTAACCAACCTATATAAACCTCAGTTCTCAAATTCAAGCTCAATTGACTTGTTAAGATTTTTTAACTATATCTACTTAAAATCTCCAACCATAATTTAAGTTGTAATGTATGTAGATGTATGTAGGTTACTACTTGTGAGTTGCCATGTTGGTAACCTGTTTGTGCTCTCCGCTGTGAAAAGATACCTGGTGATGTATGCAACCAGCGTAGCCCCAGACCAGCATGTGCATGTCTGATCAGGGTGTATGCTGTTCAAATCATCAACACTGAAGTTATATTTCTGTCTTCAGCAAAATGATTACAGTTGTGGGCACGTAACTCTGCAAAAACTCCCATATCATCCGTAGCACGGACGATATGGGAGTTTTGGCATAGTTATGTGTCTGCAACTACATCAGGTACCTTTTCTCAGCCAGTAGCACGGACGATATGGGAGTTTTGGCATAGTTATGTGTCTGCAACTACGTCAGGTACGTTTTCTCAGCCAGTAGCGCGGACGATATGGGAGTTTTGGCATAGTTATGTGTCTGCAACTACATCAGGTACCTTTTCTCAGCCAGTGCCCTATTTATAATACCTGTCTATAATTAACTGCCTATTGTTTCTAGAAGTGGATGGATGGGTTATGGTCTACGGATAAGAGCATTGAACTTCAATACCGGTTCATTCACTGACACGGGCATGAAAAAATACTTTCATAGGATTTCCATCCCACTAGTCTTTAACTGAGATCCTGCTTCAATATGATGACCTTCATAGCTGTTGCTGGGATATTAAACCTACTCACATTTTTGCAGGAGTGGGTTGGCAAATTTCTGCTCGGTGGCGACAGCCCTGGATGAACTGAACTACAAGGCTGTGGGTATACGCCTGGATAGTGGTGATCTCTCGTACCTGTCCCAGATCGTACGCGATACATTCCGCCGTGTTGCTAAGGAGTAAGTGGTTATTGTTGCTAGGCAATGTTGACATGTCGTCATAGCTTCATTTCGACCATTGCACTCGTAACTTACTGGAATAATAATAATGACTATTTGATGAGGGTAAAACATCAGTTGGCAAATCCAATCTTCCCTGAGGCCCTTTCTAACAATAAAATATACATGGATTTTTTCCATGTATTATTTTCAGATGATTCCAATAATCAGTGTGATGTTGTAAAAAGAAAGTCGGAAAATATGGACAACTGGATTATGCCTTTAACCCTTCCTACGCTGTTGACGAAAATTGCCGTCTGCTGTTTTTCATATTTGCTTTAATTCTTTGTTTTGACAGCAGATGAGAATCGTCTCCACTGGAGATGATTCTCATGTGCTGTCAAAACCATGTTTTTGTCGAGAAATATTAAAAATAAAACATTTCCAGCAGACGACAACATTTAATTCAGCGTAGTAAGGGTTAACATCAACAAGGATCTACAACAGTAGATAATCTTGTCATAGCGACAACACAGGCATATTAGATTTCCATACATGTATGTGTACTGTAGCTCCTAATGCACTATTCTACTCGTGTACATGTTAACCCTTTGAACCCGAAAGGCCGCTATATCGGTTTATGCAAACAGTGCAGATCCAGATGAGCCGGCTCGTAACGAGCCGTCTCATCAGGATCTGCACTGTTTGAAAGTAATTTTCATATTTTTGAGAACAACAAATACCCCGTTTTCATAAATGGACGAATCTGAAAATCATTTTGTGACCATTGGATTGGTCGGAACATTAACATATCACAGTCCATTCCAGTTCCTTAGGGTTGAAAGGGTTAAGGATCTAACTCGTTTATTAGACACATTAGACGGATATTTCAACAACTTGATAGCGAACAGTGTAGTCCGAGATCAGAGCGCGGATGCACAGGCTGATCTGGAACTACGCTGGTCGGAAAGCAATAAGTCCCTTATTTTCATAGCAAATCACATATAAGCCCAGTTTCGTAAGATTATGGACACATTTCTCCTGTTTTCAGGTTCAGTTTACCGTGGTTTGAGCACCTGACAATTGTGGCGAGTAACGACATAAACGAGGACACCATACATTCCTTGAACCAGCAGGTAACCAGCCAATCATTAGTATGCCCTGCTATATGCGCCCAGACAAAACTGGATGAATCCCGATATCCCTGGTTTGGCCTCTGACAGGTACAGTTTTGACTTCCTTGTTATTTGAGACTTGAATCCGGTTATACTATAACTATATTATAAAAATAGTAAGATTAGTCCTAATCATATTACTTTAGGGAATGGCGCTAAGTGACTCTGTTGTGGTGAGGATCTGGATTCTAATTTCAGGGCTGAATAAAAAATATTTCTGTAAATATTCATTTCTGAATTTGGGAGATTAGTGTGTACAGTCTGATTATGGCCATCAGTGATTTCCTGTTTTGGAACAGTCTACCATACATGTCACAAAAATAATAGATTTATATCAATTGCACAGGTTAAAGGCCCTCAACGGCTCAGTATTACAATTTTCCGATTTTTTCAAACACAAAAACATGTTTGGCAACTGATTTAGTACACAAAACTAACATATACTGCCTAATAGATACATCTCAAGTCTTGAGATTTACATCTTAATCGCAATGTGAACACAACAAAAACTTGTTTTGTGTACCACTCAGTGCAAAATGTCAACATTGACAAATTAATTTCCGTAACCCAACGGCTTCGGCTCGGAAGCGAGTCGATAAACTCCGGCTATCGGAATTCATCGGCCGCGAATCAGGGAGTTGAGCAGTTGACCCGACCGTCTATCGGAAAATCGATCGGACTTTGAACACGCACCTGCTGTTTGTTTATCAACAAATATTGATATTTTCATCGACTACAAACTCATTTTTGTACCAAAATGAATGCAAACAGTTTCAAAGTGTGTGTAAATAGAAACCTGTTGGATTTATGTGTGGGAAAACCCAATAGGAGGCCAAATTCGGCAACTTGAGCCGTATTGGGGCTTTAAAGGATGAATAAACCTCATTTTGTGGTGGCTTGTAACTGATTTTCAGTAGTTAAGTCACTGGCTGACAAAATGGCCTTTAGGGCATGTGTAGCCATTATAGATCTTCATCTTGATTGTACTCTTTCAGACAGCAGGCTACTGACAAATTGTTAATCCTGAACATAGATAACATTTATTTGCTCATGATGATCTGGGCCTATACTGGTCGCATGTGTTGTAAAAGGCCCTGAGCACATGTAGGATCAGTGTAGATCCTGATGTACTCGTTCAGAGATGAGACCGCTCAAAAACTGTTAGCTCGGGAACATAAATAACATTTGTTTGAGTGAATGGCGACCAGCGTAGGCCCTGATCAGACTGCGCGGATGCGCAGGCTGATCTGGGCCTATGCTGGTCGCATATGTACCTTTTATCCACTGGGGTACATTTATTATTTGCAGGGCCACGAGATTGACAGTTTTGGAATAGGAACCCATCTGGTCACCTGCCAGAAACAGCCGGCACTGGGAGGCGTGTACAAGGTGAGTGAGTGATTTTTTTTAGACAACTTCACAAGAGATTCTGGGCCACATACGACTACGAAAAATAAATACATTGCGATTGTGAATTTATTGTAACTGTTGATTTGTGTCACGGTCACAGTGGGTTCATGAAAAACGACAAAACAATGTCAAGTGATCCAGTGATAATTGCCGAACATGACTTGCAGAACATCTTTTGCATAGCTCCGCCCTGACCGAACCAACATCTGGATTTCTATCACAAATTGGAGTACACGCGGAGATGTTTGATAATTATGTGTATGATCTCTCCCATGTCTAGTTGGTGGAAGTGAACGACAAGGCGAGGATTAAACTCAGCGAGGACGTGGAGAAAGTGACCATTCCTGGCCGCAAGTTGACCTACCGCCTGTTTGGTGCTGATGGTATGTCGTCTCTCATTGCTCTCTCTCATCTCTAGGTACCGTAATAAGTCTATATATTGGTAGTAATCATTGCTCTCCAGGGATCCAGATAAAGAATTAGTAATTGAGTATTGTCGCTCCATCATTTCTGAAGCAATTGGGTATTTCAATATTTTAATTGGGTAAAATAAAACCACACTACTGTTTACACATCAACAGACAGCAATTATTGAATAGTTTCCTTCGAAATGAAAACATGTCTTGACGAGACAATTCCGAGGAGACAATTCTAATGAAATACCAAGATGTGTTTTCATGGAAAATAAGAAAAATATGCTATATTTGTGGTATGTTTATTGTTTTCTGCAGCATGATAAAGGTACCACAAATTTGTTATTGCTTTTTGTTATTGCTTTTTGATACTCGCTACTTCTGATTTCAATTGTTTTTTTTTGGCAATTAAAAATTGGGTATTTACGCAAATATGCAGCTTATCTGGAGCTCTGGCTCTCTCATCTCCAAGTACCGTAATAAGTCTATATATCGGTAGTAATACACTGTATTAAAATTCATAATACACTAGTGTATTTAATATGCAAATGAGACCGCTACAGATAACATGTTGGGTGATCATTTCAACTTCACTGTACAGTAGAACAGTCTGTGTATCCTTAATTTTATGTGTTTCATCGGTGTATGTTTATGATGATAATGCCTGTCGGATTTACAGTGGACCATCTCTAAACCAGACACCCTGGGGATCTCCCAGGGTGTCCGGTTTAGAAATGGTTCCACTGCATGCATCTTTGATAATGCGATAAATAGAATGTAACATTCATGCTGATTTAACATGATAGTTATTAAACTTGTTGACTGATTATACCCCCCGACATATGGAGTATGTCAAGGGGGATATAGTTTTCGTATTTCCGTCCGTTTGTCAGTCCGTCCGTAAAATTTGCGTTATTGTTTTTGTTTGTTGGTCCAGGCTGTGGCCAGGCTGTATCTGTGAGCCTCTGCTCTCTTGCTGTTCTAGTTTCGTAAGAAACATTTTAAATAAATATCATATTAAATCGTCACTCGTGTAGGATCCTCTATTTAACCCTGTCAACACAGCAGCCCTCTATAGCAGTGTTTGCAAACAGTGCAGATCCAGATGAGTCGGCTCCTAATGAGCCGTCTCATCAGGATCTGCACTTTTTGCATGTAATTTACATACTTCTTTTTAAAGAAAAAACACACACCCTTTTCATGAATGAACTACTCTGAAAATAATTTTGTGACAATTTAATTGGTAAAAAAAATAACACATCAAATTCCATTCCAGTTATTTAGGGGTGAAAGGGTTACTGATTCAGCCTAACACCATGATGTGTATATTGCAGGCAATGCACTGGTAGATTTGATGATCCAGCCGGATGAAAAGCCCCCGGCTGTGGGTGAGAGGGTCCTGTGTAGACATCCATTCCAGGTAAATGTAAATGTTTGGATTTAATGATGGCACTGGCTCGATGACCTTGCATGTCGTCTCCCAAGAAGGGGAGAAAGGAAGGAGGTGTATACAGAGGAAACCAGCCCCAGGGGGCCTAGCTCTTATTACAATAGTCCCCTCTGGTTCTTTAACGTGCCCAGACTCTCCTTCAAATCTGATGCACGGGACCGCCTTTTAAAGTCCCCATCCGAAAGGACTAGTAGAGCAGGAAATACAAAGTATCTCAGAAATACTGACCCCCGGGAACTGAACCCTGAATCGAACCCGGGTCGCCAGTGTGGCAGTCCGACAGTGTTACCCCTCGGCCACGGTCTGCTCTATCCATTCCAGGTATACAGCGTCCACAGTATATACCGGGGCTTATAATGGCAGGAAACATGTCTGTATCGGGTGTTTGGAGACCTCAAGATCCCACACCCTGATACAGTTCCAGCATTGTTGTTGACGTTATTTATGCTGAATATTATTTAAACTTACTCATAGCCTTAGCTGTTAACAGGCCGTTAAACACCTTTAAATAAATATATACGTAATATAATAAAACTGTATATTACATGCTATGGTACATTTTGATGTTAGCATATAAATTGACAATTTTGACGTTAGCACATGAATTGTTTCTTCCGCCGGAAATGACATGTCGTATGAAGAAACAATTCATATGCTAGCAACGTTATAAGCTGGTCTAAAAGCAAATTTCACATTTTTCGAAAAGCATGTAATATACAATTTATTCCACTACCATTTTGAAATACCAGATTTATTTCCTTTGATATCTGTAAATCCGACAAAGAAACTTGTTCTCCGACTCATTTCTTTACCGGATTTCCGGGGGGCGGGTGGGGGGGGGGGGGGAATAAATCCGGTATTTCAAAATTGTAGTTGTCATAAACTCTACATTATAGACGAAATTTGTATGATGACACTATTGTTTGTTATTTCAGGAATCCAAGCGGGCGTACGTGATCCCCGCGAAGGTGGAGTGTATACACAAACTCTACTGGAAGGGGGGCAATGTGAGGATACACTATATCGTATAATCTGTCACATGTGTCACTGGAGAAATGGGGCTTAGCTGTGACTAGAAATGGGCCTTACGGATTTTGCGACCAGTGTAGATCCAGATCAGCCTGTGCATCCGCACAGTCTGATCAGGATCTGCACTGTTCGCAATTCCATCAATGAAATACCCGTCATGTATACAAATACTCATTTATATTGTTCAACATAGTTTTATTGTTACCCTAATATATGGTGGAAGCACCGTTCCATCACTAACTGTAAAATAAAAAAGTGTACCCTCCCAACCTCCTATGTATTTAGTCGAAAATCACCCGCCTCGTTTTGTGAGAAACAATGAATTGTAATTTTATGTGCCTGCATTTGAATTTCTGAGAAAAAGATAATATAACAAATAACAGAGCTCCAGTTAAGATGCGTAATTTGACCAAATATTCGAGGTATTTTTCTTAGTTATTCACCAAAAATGGCAAGTTGGGAGTTCTTTAGAATCGTCTCGATCAGATTCTAAAGCACTCCCAACTTGCTATTTTTGTTGAAGAAATAACAAAATTCACCCCAAAGTTGATCAAATTACGCACCTTAACTGGAGCTCTGAAATAAGCTATATATACCACTATTGTCACACAAACAAAAATGCAGGTTGCCTTGTTTTAGCTTGGTTGCATGTAATATAAATCCCTATTACATACTGTTCTTACACAGGTGCAACAATATATGCCATCACTGACGGAACTGCGAACAAAATCCCTCGATTCACTGAGGTGTCTACGACAAGATCACAAGCGGGCGCTGAATCCAACCCCGTATAAGGTAAGCTAGTCGTTCCTTTCTCTGGGAGCAGACCGTGGCCGAGGGGTAACACCGTCGGACTGCCACGATGGCGACCGGGGTTTGATTCAGGGTTCTGTTCCAGGGCGTCAGTCCTTTTGGATTGGGACTTTAAAAGGCGGTCCCGTTTATCAGATTTGAAGGAGAGTTTGGATGCGTTAAAGAACCAGAGGGGACTATTCTAATAAGAGCTAGGCCCCCTGGGACTGGTTTCCTCTGTATCTACCTCCTTCCTTTGTCCCCTTTCTGGTAGATGACAAGCAAGGTCATCGAGCCAGTGCCGTCGTTAAATCCAAGCATTTACATTTCCTTCCTCTATCGTATGTGTCCGTGACTGAGAAATGGGGCTTATGGGTTTTGTGACCAGTGTAGATCCAGATCAGCCAGTGCATCCGCACGGTCTGATCAGGACCTGCTCTGTTCGCCATTCCATCAATGGAACACACGTCGTGCTTCTAACAAGGAATATAGATCATTGTTATCAGGCTACAGAGTAAGCCAGGGCTCCAGTTAAGGTGCTTAATTTGGAGGTAGATTTCTTATTTCTCCATCAAAAATGGCAAATTGGGAGTGCTTTAGAATCGTCTCAATGAGACGATTCTAAAGCACTCCCAACTTGCCATTTTTGATGAAGAAATAACAAAATTTCACCCCAAGTTGGTCAAATTACACACCTTAACTGGAGCTCTGGTGTGCTATTTGATTAGGAGCTACACTGGTCACAAATCCCATATGCCCATTTCTCCAGTGATAGCCACATATGACCTTGTTGACCAGACTTTCAATAAATCATTCATCACAGCCCCTATCTGAACATCATTATGATCTAGTTTTATGCTCTGTGTTACAAGGTTGGTATATTGATTTGCTCTTGAAGGTTGTACCTGTAGTTGTCTGCCGTGTATGTGACTGGAGAAATGGGGCTAATGGGGTATGTGTACATGAAAGATCCACATCAGCCTGCGAATCTGCGCAGTCTGATCAGGGTGTACACTGTTCACCATTTGATCAGTGAGTATGTACACAGCTCGTTACCTGATACATGTATGTTTGTGTTGCAGGTGTCTGTGAGCGCGAACCTGTACACCTTCATGCACAATCTGTGGCTGGAGAACGCCCCGATTGGAGAGCTGTCTTAGGGAGAAAATCCCCTGCACAGGTACTTGGATACATGAAGATATATGAAGTATGCCGAGGGAAGGGGTATATAAGTTTCGCCTTTCCGTCCATCGAACAAGCATCCGGTAGTTATGGGCTGAGGTGGACTCTGGGAGGACAAAAGAATACGATAGACTTATTACGTAAACTCATAATATCCTTGTTTATTATGAGCTTTTTCTTTGATCTCTAACAATGGAAATAGCTCATAACATCCAAATGTTGCTCCGTCCGTCCGTCCGTCCGTCCGTGACGTCCGTCCGTCCGTCTGTAAAACATAAACTTAACTATTTTGTTTTAAACGTTTGTTTTGCAAGTTTTGGTTTGTTGGTCCAGGCAGCGGCCAAAGGTATCAGCAAGCTCACATGCTCTAGTTTAGGTTAACTTTATTAATTTTATTATGCCCCACCATGAGAGGAGGGGCATTTAGTGTCACCCTTGTCTGTCCGACCCATTCGTCCCGGCCCGTCCATCCGTCTCGAACCTTGTAACTCGTAAAACTTTGAAAGCCTAGTAGCTACACACCTGATATTTGGCATGTAGCTTCCTGATGATGAGCAGATGCGCAAACTTTATTTTGATTTTTTATTCGACCCCCGGATCATGGATTATCTTCCCCTTTTCGACACAATTTTGCCTTGTAACTCGTAAATTTTTTAAACCGTACTAGCTACAGACCGGAAACTTGGTATGTAGCTTCCTTATGATGAGTTAATGCGTAAAGTTGATTTCAATTTTTGATTCGACCCCTTGTCATGGATTATCTCACCCTTTTCGAATTTCACCATTTTGCCTTGTAACTTGTAAAACTTCTAAACCGTAATAGCTGGAGGCTTGATGCTTGATATGTAGCTTATTTATGGTGTGTAGATGCACAATGTGAATTTATGGTGTGTAGATGGACAAAGTGAATTTATGGTGTGTAGATGCACAATGTGAATTTATGGTGTGTAGATGGACAAAGTGAACTTATGGTGTGTAGATGCACAATGTGAATTTATGGTGTGTAGATGGACAAAGTGAATTTATGGTGTGTAGATGCACAATGTGAATTTCTTTGATACTGAGCAATGCATATCTCCCCCTTTTGGACTTAGACTTTTGCCTCGTGTACTATCAAAACGATATGTGGGGCATCCGTGTTCTATGAACACATTTTCTAGTTTCACTTGAAGAGACACGTCATATGTGTGGCTGTGACTGGAGAAATGGGGCTTATGGGATTTGTGACCAGTCTGTCATCTGATAAAATAGTAGCCTGATAATGATCTATATTACTTGTTAGGGGCATGCTGGGTGTTTCATTGATGGAATGGCCAACATTGCAGGTCCTGATCAGACTGTGCGGATGCACAGGCTGACCTGGACCTACACTGGTTGCAAAGCCCATAATCCCCATGTCTCCAGTCACGGCCACATATACACATTATGTCGCACATAATTTTTTCATTCATATTTGCTTTTTCCTTAATCGTCCGATACGGACGATTAAGGAGAAAGCAAATATGAATGAAAAAATTATATTTCTGTCTCGCCATGAAGAAAAGGGCAGACCTTCATAAATCCACTTTGCCCGCAAATGTATTTTCATTGTGGACTAGTGCTAATTTGAAGGGACAGGGCAGTAACATTAAAATATAACGATCTGGATCTACACAGTTTGCAAAAACTGTTATAGCAATCTGTAGTGTGGAAAGGGTTTAATGGGAATGGACTGTTGTTGTATTAAAATGATTTGCAGACTAGTCCATTTATAAAAGAGGTCGTTTTCTTTTCTCTAAAAATACGAAAATTACATTTTGTACTTGCAAAAAGTGCAGACCCTGATACACGAGCCGGCTCATTTGGATCTACTCTGTTAACCGCTATAGATAGAGATCTGTAGTGTTGAAACACAGGTTGAAGTAACGGACCGAGGTCTATAAATACATTAAATATGCCTAAAAGCATCAATAAATAAAAAAAAATAAGCTAAGAAATTTTTGTTTACACCCTCGATATAGACTTTAATATGGTATAAGTCTATAAAAAGGGTGTAAAACAATTTTTTTAGCTTATTTTCTTTTCATTAATTGATGCTTTTAGGCATATTTAATGTATTTATAGACCTCGGTCCGTTACTTCAACCTGTGTGTTGAAAAGGTTAACCACGATCTTTGATTACATAGATGTATATTTGTATTTTCAGGAGATTACTATCTCAACAACAGATACATGGCAAAGTGCAGTGGACGAGAGTCCCCCATTGACAATCAATTCTATTTATAACCAGCCGACCATTTCGTGGACAGTCTTCGACAGATGCAAGCCGCATTTTTGGCATTTTGGACAGAAACAGGTCTGCGTTTTGGAGTTTTGGACGGATGCAAGTCGTGTTTTTGTTTGGCGTCAGCTGAACAGATAGATATTGGTCATTTTCCCCATGTTAAATCCCCAAAGACATCTTCACAGAGTGAGTGAAGATGTCTATGGGGATTTAACATGGGGAAATTTTTTATCCTGCAGGATTGACTGTTATGCCCAGATTAGATTTACAAGACAAGCCGTGTGATTTTGTACCCAAGAAGATGTGCAATATTTCATGATTTTTATTTTTTTTTCAAAATGTATGATTTTCCTTTTCCAAAAATCATGTCGGAAGTTGACGAAATATTCAGAAAAATATTTTAATACTAAAATTGTGCAATTTTTCAAGAAAAATATTTTCAGAAACTGATATTGCACAATTTTATTCCGCATTTGCTATGAAAATTTTGTCAACTTCCGACGTCATTTACATTAAATATCAGTTTCTGAAAATATTTTTCTTGAAAAATTGCACAATTTTAGTATTAAAATATTTTTATTGAAAAATCACACATAGTATCACACAATATCACATGACTCGTCTCGTATGCTCGTATGTCGTACTGCGCTCTGTTCGTCAGATGTATGCAAATGTTTTTATTGCCTCTGGAAATGGTATGATGAACCATATGAATGTGATATTACGGATGCGAAGGTTTGATTCCATTGTTTTATCCATGAGACCATGCTTTCCATTACTTATTTTGTAATTGTTTTTAAGAACTTTTTACGTATTACTGTTTTGCTATAGACTTATTGATTTATTGATAGATTTACTGATCATATGGTGTAGTAGATTAAATGTAGTATGTGACTATACGTTGTAGTACACTTGTAGTAACCTATTGTGAAACGTGCATATGTTAAACGTTCATAGGCGTAGGAGCTGGGTAACTGTCATCCAATATAAACAAAAATCCGTCCAAAAATAATGTACAATAGTATGTATTTATAATATATTCTATTTACGCTATGGACATTGATTGTTTTTACTGTATTTTATAGCATTGTACGTGCTGGCTGGTCGAATTTAGTTTTGCTCCGAGAGGCTGGAACCCCCCCTCCAAAATTTGCCAGACCTAAGATGACGCAACGTAAACAAGTCCACATTCTTTTCAATGAAAACTACTTTATATTTGATATTTGAAACGTTTACCTGATATCAAGTTTATTATAGTCTGTTTCACGAAAGCTGCCCAAATTTTACGGCCATATAAACAATTCAAAAACAATATTTTTTTCGATAATATTAAATTAAAGGAAAATTTAAGAATGAGCCTTCTTTTTATTTCGTGAAATTTGTTCAAATATTGGTTTTATTACGAAAAATTGATTTCTCTATGGGAATTTAACATGGGGGAAAAAGAGGTAGAGGAGTTGTGGGAGGAGTCCGAAACCTGGCTAGATAGCTTGGAAATGATCTAACTAAGAAAACAAAAGTTAAATTTTGAAAATCGGTCCAGGATTACTGAAATTCTAAAATATTTCCCCATGTTAAATCCCCATAGACATCTTCACTCTGTGAAGATGTCTATGGGGATTTAACATGGGGAAATTGTTTTTTCGCAATAAAATCAATATTTGACCAAATTTCACAAAATAAACGGAAGGCTCATTCTTAAATTTTCCTCGACGAGCGTCTGAATTCCTATGCGTTCCTAGCCTTGTCTGATAAACTACCACTAGCCTGGTATTCTCTATTTAGCATGTACCTAACTGGGCATTTACCAAATTCATGGTGACTGATAACAAAATGCTGCGCCAGCAGTCGTTGTCCCAGATACATTGTATCGGCATCAATTTGTATTTGAAAACCATCTATTACTGACATTTTATTCTTCGCATTTTCATAGCCTTTCCTGATAAAAACTTGGTATCGATAGAGTCTGGGATGTGACCGGTGTAGATCCAGATCAGCCTGTGTGTCCGTAAAGTCTGATCGCGAGCTGCATGGTTCACCATTCGCAAAATGAAACACCCATCATGCTTCTAACAAGCAATATAGATTGCTATCTGACCAGCCTCATTTCTCCAGTCACAGCCACATATGAGACACGCCATGTGTGGCTGAGAGTGGAGAAATGGGGCTTATGGGTTTTGCAACCAGTGTAGATCCAGATCAGCCTGTGCATCCACACAGTCTGATCAGGATCTGCACCGTTCGCAATTCCATCAATGAAACACCTGTCCTGCTTCTAACAAGCAATATAGATTGTTATCGGATGACAGGAGTGTGCTATTTAACCAGTGTCATTTCTCCAGTAACTGCACCATCGGATTTTGTACCTGACCGTAGATCATGTTAAAAGAGGACAAAATGTTCATAGCAAATGCAGAATATTCCGCATTTGCTACAAGTTTTGTCATCTTTCAACGTTATTTACAGAAAATATCACATTTTCTGTAAATATATTTCATGAAAAATCGCAGATGTCTGAAGGTACAAAATCACATAGTGCGTCTCATATAGGTATGAACTGGCAACTTCACATAGTGCGTCTCATATAGGTATGAACTGGCAACTTCACATAGTGCGTCTCATATAGGTATGAACTGGCAACTTCACATAGTGCGTCTCATATAGGTATGAATGAACTGGCAACTTCACATAGTGCGTCTCATATAGGTATGAACTGGCAACTTCACATAGTGCGTCTCATATAGGTATGAATGAACTGGCAACTTCACATAGTGCGTCTCATATAGGTATGAACTGGCAACTTCACATAGTGCGTCTCATATAGGTATGAATGAACTGGCAACTTCACATAGTGCGTCTCATATAGGTATGAACTGGCAACTTCACATAGTGCGTCTCATTATAGTAGGTGAATGAACTGGCAACTTCACATAGTGCGTCTCATATAGGTATGAACTGGCAACTTCACATAGTGCGTCTCATATAGGTATGAACTGGCAACTTCACATAGTGCGTCTCATATAGGTATGAACTGGCAACTTCACATAGTGCGTCTCATATAGGTATGAACTGGCAACTTCAGCTCCACCTTGTTAACCTTCTCGATTAGTTTCGCAACTTGTATGTTTTCGATCTCGCGTAATGGGAAGGTGTGTAATTCGTGGAGGCAAAATTGGCTAGTTGATAGTTAAACATGAAAGATAATCGGCCACTTTGTTTATTGTCTGCTCCAATTGTTTGTGTATGTTACACTATCATGTTTTTGAAAGATAATCAGGCACATTAACCATTAGACCGCTATCTTATTTTTTTTGTCGTCTGCTGTTTATTTTCTATTTTCCATTTTTATCATCAAAAACATGCTTTGACAGCACTTTAGAATAATTTACAACATGCTTTGACATCACTTCAGAATCATTTCCATTGGAAATGATTCTGAAGTGCTGTCAAACCATGTTTTTATTGAGAAATAAGGCAAGATATAAAAGCAACAGCAGACGACAATTGTTGTGAGTAGCGGTGTAAGGGTTAAGACATAGCGGCATAGATTGCAACAAGTTTGAATCCTGATTCGTTAGTCGGATCATTACCAAACTTCATATATAGCTTCCTCGCATTGATGTCCATCCAGCCAGTGTCATTCGGGTAACCTCGAGTTTGGTGACAATGACAATTTTGGATTTATATCAAAATGTTGAGTATCTCTTGCTTCGTTCGTTGGATCATTACCAAATTTCATCAATAGCTTCCTAACATTGATGGCTATCCACCCTGTCATTTGGGTGACGATGACCTTCGTGTCTATGATTTTGGACTTGCGTTCAAATGTTTCCTGATCCATTAGACGGATCATTACCAAACTTCATCAATAGCTTCCTCACATTGTGACCTTCACTTTCATGTGCGAGACATTCACCGATGATCATCTTTTTAGATTTGACTGGTATCTCGTGACACTGCCATGGTTTACATTTAGATGATCTGTGATTCATCAGTTTCCTCTGCCGAGCGCCAAAGTGTTACAAAAATCTGGCCTGCCAATATTTGTTATTTTGTTAATCAAGATAAAAATTACAAACTGGCTAAAGATGTCTCGCTACTGTTATTTTAAGGTCTTTTTGTCATTTTAAACATGAATCTAACCCTTATTACGACACGTATCATTCAACTTCAAACGAGTGGGTGGCAGGTTTGGAGCATGTGAATATAGGGTTAACTGTGTTATAATTTTCAAATTTGCGGCGTATATCAGAAAATGATAGGTCGGCAAATCTGTTTAATCGCGACGCGCTAGCATTAAATAAATAAACAATCTTCAAATGCAGTAATTAGCATTAGGCAAAGCTTTACTACGACTCCTGTAGCCGATTTCACCGACATTGCAAAGTATACTTATCTAGCAAAGTATACTTTGAGGGAGACATTTTCAATTTAAGGATAAATTTATTAATTTTTATTGTCCCGCTCGCGAAAGTGGAAAGCGAGACATAGGTTTTGCTTTTCCGGAGTCGGCGGCGGCGTCGTCGTCATTCAATGTTAAGTTTTCGTGTTACGGTCATTACTTCAACACTTTATCAGCTACAGTATCAAACTTTATACATACCTTTACTATGATATGTAGATGAATATAGGACTATTCTCGGGGCCCCAGGGTGAAGGTCAAGGCCCCAGGGTCAAGTTCAAGGCGGAACAAGGCAAGACATTTGATTCCGCGGAATTCTTGTTATACTGAATGTATTACATTATCACAGCCATTTTGGCTGTGATAATGTAATAAATTCAGTATCATAATTCTGCATTCTTTTAATCATCTGATATATGCAGTCGTTAGTTCTATATGAAATAATGCATTTCGGGAAAAATAAATTACTACTCCCTCAATGTATACTTTGCTAGATAAGTATACTTTGCAATTTTGATGAAATCGGCTACTGAACTGCGTCAAACTTTGGGTTTCATGTGTCAGAAGTACAGTCCGTGATTTTGTTTTTACTCCACAGCTTCATGTGACCGTATCGTTTTAAATGTGTATGGTCTATGTTCAAATTCATGCTACATCGGGTTTTACTTGCATGCTAAGTAGTTCACGTTTCAATACCATGTTTTAGACAAACATCAACTGTTTGTTACAATTTCATGTTTGAGATTTACCTGGTATACTTTCATACTACAGGATCATGATTTAGATTTTCATAGTCCATTTTTTCATGCTACAAAAATGATATGATCATCATTGATGTTTAGATTTTTATAGAACACGTGTTGTACAATATCATTCACGATTAGGGTTTCTCACAAATCCATTGGTGGTTTACAGAGCTCCAGATAAGCTGCGTATTTGCTTAAATACCCAATTAAAATTGCCAAAACCCCAATTGAAATCAGAAATAGCGAGTATCAAAAAGCAATGAAAAATTTGTGGTATCTTTATCATGCTACAGAAAACAATAAATAGACCACAAATACATGTATAGCATATTTTTCTTATTTTTCCATGAAAATGCATCTTGGTATTTCATTAGAATTGTCTCCAAGGAGACAATTCTAATGAAATGCCAAGACATGTTTATTATTCAATAATTGCGGTATGCTGATGTGTCAGCAGTAGTGTGATTTTATTTTACCCAATTAAAATTTTGAAATACCCAATTGCTTCAGAAATGATAATACTCAATTACTAATTCCTTATCTGGAGCCCTGGGTTTTATTTGTATGGCACAGATTTCACAGTTTATAAATATTCAATCCCGTCCCAACACAGGCGAAATACTTGAATCGACCCCATTAACCTGGGTAGGCGGTTGGTTTGGCGAACGCGTGTGCGTAAATTAACGGTATGGGTTCCTCTGTATAGGAATCACAATGTGCCTGCTTTGGCCCTCGGGTATGTTTTTATCTTTGGCTCTTTTGTTACCTGGGAGTTGAATTGGGTTATTGCCCATTATAAAAGTTGACCCTACTGCTTTTGGGAGGGGTCAAGTGATTCTGGTGTGGCGAGGACCTGCATCAGATCCGGATTATTCTGATTTCAGGGCTGAATATAGTTTTTTCATTGTAAATATTCAGTTATGATTTTGGGATTTCCCCCCATTTGTACATGTACTTGTACAGGTAATATATGGGATTTAGTACAAAACCCGTTGACCCGGCCTTAAATGACCTTAGCTGTTGATAGGCCGTTAAACCCAAACAAACCATTAACCTGGGTTGGCGGTTGGTTGGAATGTGAAAGGTAAATTTGTATACCAAAAAATGATGTAAATTATTATTCAATAAAATATGTTTATATTAAAGGTACATTTAACGATGGGTTTGATCCTTATCAGAATCCCAATACTCCTGGTTTGGCCCTCCGGTACATTTGTTGGCTTCCTGGCAATTTCAATCCGGTTATACCCATTATAAAAGTAGTAAGATTAGTACTAATCGTATTACTTGTAGGGTGTTGTGAGGACCTGGCACCAGGTGGAGTTATTCTAATTTCAGGACCGATCAATATTTATTTCTGTAAATATGCAGTACAGTGAAATATGGGATTCGACCCCGTTAACACGGCATAAAATGACCGTAGCTGTTCGACAGGACGTTAAACACCATTAAAACAAATATATTGCTATCATTAAAGTTACAATTACGCAAGTCACTCCATGCCATGGAAAATATAAATACAGTGGAACCTCTCTAAACCGGACACCCTGGGAGGTCCCCAGGGTGTCCGGTTTGGAGAGGTTCCACTGTAAATCCGGGATTAAATAAATAGGTGTGCAGGTTTCATTCAATTGAGCAAATCATCATGTTCCTGTTTGGTTTGCAGGTCCCATGATTATGGCTGCACCTGCTCTACATCAGCAATGTTTCACAGGTTTATGGGTAGCCTATTGAGACAACTCACGTTTTATTCCAGGTTTATGGGTAGCCTATTGAAACAACTCGCGTTTTATTCCAGGTTTATGGGTAGCCTATTGAAACAACTCGCATTTTATTCCAGGTTTATGGGTAGCCTATTGAGACGACTTTCATGTTTTATTCCAGGTTTATTTGGCCCATTGAGGGCCAGGTTTTGTGTCAGACTTGGCTGATAAATCATTTATTCATACACCAAATTCATTTTGGTTTTGCGGGTCTGTATATGAAATGGTTGAACAGAAGTAAAATTCCATTCTATCGATTATCTTTATTTTTTATTTCTACAACATAGTAGACGAGCCATGTGTTTTTGCCCAAGATGAAATATATTTAGAGAATCCGTGATATTTTCTGTACGTGACATCGAAAATTGACAAAATTTCTATTCCGCATTTTCTCTGAAAATTTCGTCAAATTTTGACGTCATTTACGGAAATATATACCGGTACATGTAGTAAATTTTGTAAATATTTTTCATGATCATGGGATTTCCATCTATTACTACATGTACATGTATCTTCTAATTTCAGGGCTGAATATATATTTTTTCTGTAAATATTCAGTTCTGTTTTTGAGATTTACCCCCAATCATAAGATGGTAACATGGGATTTGACCCCATTAACCCTGCCTAAAATGACCTTAGCTGTTGACAGGCCGTTAAACATCATTAAATCAAATATATTGCTATCTTTAAAGTTTCAATTGCGCGAGTCGCTCCATGCCATGCAAAATATAAATACAGTGGAACCTCTCTAAACCGTACTCCCAGGGATTCCCCCGCGGGGGGGGGGGGGGGGGGGGGGGGGGGAAATATCGCCACTTCAAAGTGGCGATCGCCAGCGGAATCCCTGGACTCCCTGGGAGGTGTCCGGTTTAGAGAGGTTCCACTGTAAATCTAACATATGACCACTCCGATACAACCGTTCGTGTTTTGTGATCGCGAACAGACTGTTTGTTTGTTGGGGTTTAATGGCCTATCAACAGCTACGGTCATTTAAGGCTGGGTCAATGGGTTTAGTACTAAATCCCATATATTACCTGTACAAAGGGGGGGGGGGGTAAATCCCAAAATCAGAACAGAATATTTACAATAAAAACCTATATATTCAGTCCTGAAATCGGAATAATCCTGATCTGATGCCAGGTA
This sequence comes from Conchocele bisecta, assembly GCA_029237695.1. Lineage (NCBI taxonomy): Eukaryota > Metazoa > Mollusca > Bivalvia > Lucinida > Thyasiridae > Conchocele > Conchocele bisecta. The sequence continues at coordinate 1,760,162 of CM055266.1, forward strand.
AAGAAACGGAAGTTATAAAAAGACATTTACTCTGAGGAATGCATGTATGAAATATCAACGCGTTCCCTGTAAAGAAACAGAATTTACACAACATTTACCCCAACGTAAAGTTTATGAACATGCTTAAGAATGTGAGCTTGACCTTGAGGTAAGGGTTGGATGGTGGGTTGTGCATTTGCTACAGCATGATAGAGGGTCATCTGAGGAATGCATGTATGAAATATCAAGGCGTTCCATCAAAGGAAACAGATGTTATAAGACATTTACCCCAACGTTAAGTTTATGAATGTGCTAAATTGTGGATTTGCTACAGCATGATAGATGGTCATCTGAGGAATGCATGTATGAAATATCAAGCCGTTCCATGAAAGGAAACGGATTATCAAGCCGTTCCATGAAAGGAAACGGATGTTACAAGACATTTACCCCAACGTTAAGTTTATGAATGTGCTAAGTTTGTGACCTTGACCTTGGGGAAAGGGGTGGGGTGGGTCATGGATTTGTTATAGCATGATAGAGTATCATCAGATGAATGCATGTATGAAATATGAAGGCATTCCCTGTAAATAAACAGAAGTTACACAACATTTACCCCAACGTTAAGTTTATGAATGTGCTAGGTTTGTGACCTTGGGGTAAGGGTTGGGTGATCTGTCGTGGATTTGCTACAGCATGATAAAGGGTCATCAGATGAATGCATGTATGAAATATGAAGGCATTCCCTGTAAATAAACAAAAGTTACACAAAGGGATGGGTTGTGGGTCATGGATTTGCTATAGCATGATAGAGTATCATCAGATGAAAGCATGCACGAAATATCAAGGTTACATGAAAGGAAACAGATGTTATGAGAAATTTACCCCAACGTTAAGTTTATGAATGCGCTAAGTTTGTGTCCTTGACCTTTGGGTAAGGGGTTGGCGGTGGGTCATGGATTTGCTACAGCATGATAGAGGGTCATCTGAGGAATGCATGTATGAAATAACAAGGTGTTCCATTAAAGAAACAGAAGTTATGACATTTACCCCAACGTTAAGTTTATGAATGTGCAAAGTTTGTGACCTTGACCTTGGAGTAAGGGTTGGGTGGTGGGTTATGGATTTGCTACAGAATGATAGAGGGTCATCTGAGGAATGCATGTATGAAATAACAAGGTGTTCCATGAAAGGAAACAGAAGTTATAAGAGATTTACCCAACGTTAAGTTTGTGGACGACGCAGACGACGCCGGTAGTATGCCATAAGCTCTTCTGCACTTCGTGCAGATGAGCTAAAAACGTACCTGAGGTGTAAACCAGGCAAATCGTGATTCCTATAAGGAGGAACACCTACCATTAATTTACGCCGTCGCGTTCGCCTGACCAACCACCAACAACGAACAGACAGCACCATTTGGAGTTAATTGAAATATAATTATATATCTACACTATATCCGGTTTAGAGAGGTTCCACTGTACTGGGCCTTTGCTTCTTTGCTTGCACCAATTGTTGAGTTGTTGAGGGAAATTGTAAATTCAGCACGTATAAAACTATTGCAATTAACGTAACAGAAACACAGACAAACACATAATCTTTATTTCTTTTATGATAATATACATGTACTTAACCCATACATGTTAAGACCATTTACCATATGGCCAACATAATATCCATTAAAACAAATAGCTTCAAAAATGACATTTTGGCCAGTGTATAATTTCTTTAAAATTATTAGGAACATTTAACTAACCAGATGGCCGCGGCCCGCATGTAGAGCCCGCCGAGACATTTGATGATATTTTTAAAAACTTTTAACGCAGATTTCGGACGCACGGACACCCAGACGTCATTGTGATTACTATGTCTCGCTTTCTGCAAGCGGGCTCGACAAAAATCGGACAGTCAATGCACATGCTGATTACACTCGCCATAATATCGTTCTGGGCCATTTATCTAAAATTTACCAAAAATTGACATTAAAACTATTAGCTAGAAACAAACATTTGCCCACAAGCTACGCCACATGGAGCGCCATCTCGGATCTCCCCATCCCACACTGGACCAGAATCAATGGTTATTTTGTCCAATGTTAACCCTCAACCTTTTCAACATTACAGGCCTGTATAGTGGTATTGGCAAACAGTGTGGATCCAGATGAGCCGGCTCGTGTCGAGCCGGCTCATCAGGATCTCCACCTTTTGCAAACAAATTTCATATTTTTTGTGAGAAAAAAACAAACAAACCCCTTTTCATAAATGGACTAGTAAAACAAATCAGTGAATTGGTCAGAAAATTAACATTCCAAATTGAAATTAGTTATTTAGGGGTGAAAGCAAAGTTTGTCAAATAACTCGAACTGCATAAAATTTCGAGTCTATTTGCATATTTCTGACGTACTAGACACATTTTATTTTCGTGCAACCTTTGGCTAATGTTTTATGTTAAGGTAAATTGCATCGTCAAAGTGTTCGGACTCTAGACATGCCTGTTTCTACACGACATGTGTAATCTTTTTTATCATGTATTTATTTCAGATGTTTTGCTTAATACTCCCTACAATGTCCACTAATCATGAAAACAGAATTTTAATGTGATATTGCAATTATTATACAGAATATACGACAGGTGAACACACTTTTTATGAACGTAAATCTTCATTCTATTCAATTCTATCACCATAAATTAACCCTTAATATGCGGGGAAATAATTGTCGTCTGCTGTTATTTTGTCAAATTGCCTTAATTCTCAACAAAAACGTATTTTGCCAGCACATTAGAAGCATCTTTATGTGCTGACAAAATCATGTTTTTATTGAGAAAAATTGAAAGTAAAATTATTGAAAGCAAGTGAGCAAGTTTCACTAAACTTTGTACGACTGAAATGTTTGTAAGTGAAAAATTATGATTGTAAAGTTCACATTAACGATGTTTTCTTCTAAACAATTATTGGATTTACATTTATTGAGCATAGACTGCATATGCAGCCTATGCTCAATAAATGTAAATACATCAATTGAAATTTTCAGGCGATTCTAAATTTGCACTTACAAACATTTTAGTCGTACGAAGCTTAGTGAAACGGCCTCCTGGACCGCCAAACCAAAACTTACGGACAGATGACCGGACGGAAAGTTGAAAACTATTCTCACCACAACTGGAGGCATACTTCGTAATGCCGGGGCTATATACATTTAAGTTCAGGCCCGTACGCAGAGGGGGTGCGACGGGTGCCTTAACCCATTCAACACCACAGGCCTGTATAAGTGGTATTGGCAAAAAGTGTAGATCCAGATGAGCCGGCTCGTGACGAGCCGTCTCATCAGGATCTGCACTTTTTGCAAGTAAATATCATAATTTTGAGAACAAAAACACCTCATGTTCATAAATGGACTGGTCTGAAAATCATTTTGTGATGATTGGAATGGGTTGTAAAATTAACATATCAAAATTCATCCCAGTTAGTTAGGAGTGAAATGGTTAATCTATCGAGGTCTGTCCGTGAATGTGCAAACAAACAATGTTTAGCCCTTCGCTCCGTCGATAACGCACCCCCCTAAATTAATTCCTGTGTACGGGCTTGAAGTTGTCATTCTATTAAGGCAACCTAGATGGTGAGTATGCAGCAAACGTGGCACAATATTCACTCCAAACTTCTCAATAAAACAATAATTAAAACCCATTTTTCTAAAATTAAATCATGAAGGAGCTGCTATGAAGGATTTTGATTCTAGAAGAACATAAAATTAAATGTTTTAACCCTTAGACCGCTACACACAACAATTGTCGTCTGCTGTTGCTTTTATATCTTGCCTTATTTCTCAATAAAAACAGGTTTTGACAGAACTTCAGAATAATTTCCATTGGAAATGATTCTGAAGTGCTGTCAAAGCATGTTTTTGGTGATAAAAATGGAAAATAGAAAATAAACAGCAGACGACAAAAAATTAAGATAGGGTGTAAGGGTTAAGACAATAACATAGACTGTACAACATGATAATTGAGATCATTGAGAATGTAATGCGAGTATACTGAATAACTTTAATCCCGGCGACGCCAATTTGCTGACTATCGCGCTGTCCGCAAGCGGGCTCGACAAAACATATTTACAAAATTTATGATATTGTCCATAAATGACTTCGAAAGTTGACGAAATGTTCACAACAAATGATTTCATCAACCTTCAACGGCATTCACAGAAAATATCAGTTTCTGTCAACATTTTTTTGGGTGAAAAATTGCACATTTCCTAAGGTACAAAATCACATGGCTCGTCACATACAGAATTCACTTTGTTACATTTGGACTATCAGCACATTCAGACAAAGCAACTTGGCACGATAGTGACAAAGGTCTGTGATTACAGGAATGGGTTAGGGTTACTTAACGGCCCACCAACACAAAAGAATATCATTTAGGGCTAAGCAATGTAGAACTTGAGATTGCACATAAATTTCATGCTCAGAATCAATGCAGCGTGATTGGTTGACTGAGCAAATCAAACAGTTTGGTTTTGAGAACAATTTTAGAAGCTGGGTCCGATTGTTACACACACCTATTCTATAGTAGATTTTCTCAGCTGCTGAGTTTGTTTGTTTATTGTGTTTAACGGCCTATCAACAGCTAAGGTCATGTAAGGACGGGCAAACAGGTTCGCTCCCGTTTTAACCTGCTGCATTGGGGGGAAAATTCCTAAATCAGAACAAATATTTACATCTAGAACAAATATATTCAGCCCTGAAAATAGAATATTACACAGGCCAAATATAACACACAGGCCAAACACAATATGCCTCCTAGCTCAACAGACCAGGTTCATAATCTTTGAAACATTTCAATTAATATTTTTCTGGTTTCTCCATGAAAGTATGTATTGTGACCACTCATCTCAATTTGACAAATGGCGGTCCTACCATCTATTTGCGTAGAAGAAAATACATTTATTGTGTCCGTTAGCAAAATGTTTAATCCTCACAATAACATGGGTTAACATCTACATATAATAATGAGCTTACAAACCTGAATTAAATTTTGTTGTCTGCTGTTTGTATCTGGTTTCCGATATTGTTGAACAAACAAGAGTCACGAAGGTCACAATATACGCCCGTCGAGGCAAGGCCAGTCAACAAGGCGAGATAACTCGCTGAAAACCAATAGAGTTCTTCATCTTAACGTACAAAGTCCAATAATAAAAATGGCTGCCAAGGGGAGATAAGTTATCGTATAATTTTCAAAATCAATAGACTTCTTCATCTTGCCGTGAAAAACATGTATACTGAATTTGGTTATAATCGGTCAAGTAGAACTTGAGTTATTGAGTGGACAAGGATACAGAGTGCGACAATTAAAAATGGCCGCCAAGGGGAGATAAGTCATCGGAAATTTTTCAAATTCAATAGGATCTTCGTCTTGCCATGATAAACATGTATACACAATTTGGTTACGATCGGTGAAGTAGAACTTGAGTTATTGCGTGGACAAGGATACAGAGTGCAAAAAATGGCCACCAAGGGGAGTTTGTTTGTTTGTTTATTGGTGTTTAACAGCCTATCAACAGCTAAGGTCATGTAAGGCCGGGCAAACGGGATCGATCCCGTTTTAACCTGCTGCATTGGGGGGAAAATTCCAAAATCAGAACTGAATATTTACATCGAGAAACAATATATTCAGCCCTGAAATTAGAATAACCTGACCTGGTGGCAGGTCCATACCACACCAGTCACTTGGCCCCTTCCCCTAAAATAGGATTACGAATAATCGTAATACTCACATAAGGGGTATAACCAGATTCAACTGTCACATACAAAATGCCAAAGACGTATGTGGGGGCCAAACCAGGTCTCCAGTCGGAATTCCGGTAAGGATGAACCCCGATCGTTAAATTACCCATCGCTCGCCACCAAGGGGAGATAAGTCATCAAATTTTTTTGAAAAGCATTAGGCTTCTTCGTCTTGACGTGATAAACATGTATACCAACTTTGGTTACAATCCGTCAAGTAGACTAGTTATTGCGTGGACAAGCTGTGCCTGCCCGCCGCCCGCCAGTACAAGGTGAATACATAATACGTCCCGTTTTTTCAAACGGGCGCATACAAATAAGAGAATCATCTCCAGTGCTACCAAAGTATGTTTGCACACGGACATAAATATGAAACAAGACTGCAAAGGTCAAGGTCATGTTAATGGGTGTGTTGCATTTGTTCACATGTATAAGATGTTCAACTAATATTCAAGTTAACTGTTAGATTGAAGCTGTGGCTGATTAAAGAAATTGGTAAAAACCTTTCAACATAAAAACATGTTTGAGCGACAGTGTGATGACAGAAAGTCAATTTGCTTTGATTGGTGTTTAACAGCCTATCAACAGCTAAGGTCATTTAAGGCTGGGCAAACAGGTTCGATCCTGTGTTGAACCTGCTGCATTGTGGGAAAAATCCCAAATCGGAACGGAATATTTACATAAAAAAATATATATATTCAGCCCTGGGTAGAAAGTCAAGGTCATGTTACTGGTGTCAGGAATGTATGTTCACACATAACAATTATTCAAATAATTAAGGAATGTTTCAACTTTATATTGAAAGAAATTACATGTAGTAAGAAATGTTTGAAATGAAAACAAATGGCAAAGTGTTTACATGACCTTACAAATGACAAATGGGTCAAGGGTCATGTTACTGGTGATATGCCTGTGTGGCTGATTGAAGAAACTGTTTGACGTACAGAATGACTATAGCATTTAACTCTTAGACCGCTACTCACAACAACAGTTGTCTGCTGTTGCTTTTATATCTTGCCTTATTTCTCAATAAAAACATGGTTTGACAGCACTTCAGAATCATTTCCAATGGAAATGATTTTGAAGTGCTGTCAAACCATGTTTGTAACCCTTAAATGGAAACGATTCTGAAGTGCTGTCAAAGCATGTTGTAAATTATTCTAAAGTGCTATCAAAGCATGTTTTGTATGATAAAAATGGAAAATAGCAGATGACAAAAAAATTAAGACAGTGGTCTAAGGGTTAAGCGACCTAGCTAGGTAAAAAAGGTAAAGATCACGAGTGTGCATCATGTGTTCACATACTATTATCCACTATTTAAGCAATTTGAAGATGTGGCTCGTTAAACTGGTAAACACTTTGTGACTCGAGTGGGACAGCCACAATACAAGAATAGTACAAACGATATACACAATATATGCCACCAGTTCTTTGAGGTCAGGGCATACAAACACCAGACAACAACATCTGTTTAAGGGCTACAAGCACATGTAGTTACAGGAATTAATAAAAACAAAATTTATGTTTTCTTTGTTGGGGTTTAAGAACCTATCAACAGCTAAGGTCATTTAAGGCCGGGTCAATGGGTTTAGTACCAAATCCCACATATTACATGTACAAGTACAGGTACATGTTCAAGTACATGTACAAATGGGGGGGAAATCCCAAAATCAGAACTGAATATTTACAATAAAAAAACTATACATTCAGCCCTGAAAGCAGAATAATCCTGATCTGATGCCAGGTCCTCGCCACACCAGAATCACTTGGCCCCCTCCCAAAAGCAGTAGGATCAGTAATAATCTTACTACTTTTGCAATGGGCAATAACCCAATTGAACTCCCAGGTAACAACAGAGCCAAAGATAAAACCGTACCTGAGGGGCAAACCAGGAAAATCGTGATTCCTATAAGGAGGAACCCCACCAGGGATTCCGCTGGCGATCACCACTTTCACAATTGACGATAAAAATAAACAATTGGCGATAAAAAATTACAATTTTCGAAAAAGAATGTAATAACTGTACAAAATTTACAAAACTGTAGACACCAATCTGGCAAGTTCTGAAATTAAAAAAGATAACAAGTTATAGCCAAGAATATCAAGTCAAATGTGGCAGTGACTGGAAAATTGGGGCTTATGGGATTTGTGACCAGTGTAGCTCCTGATCAAATAGCACTCACCCGTAGCCTGATAATGATCTGTATTGCTTGTTACAAGCATGATGAGTGATTCATTGATGAACAGTGGATTCAATATGTAACTGAATTTATTTGTCGTACAGTTTGCAATGTTTTAAACATGTATATGAGTGGCGATTCATGTCATAAGTGCCGTTTCTAACGCGTTAGAGAAGTAACGCGTTACTTGTGTGAAGTAACGCGTTACTAATGTATGTACTATATAGTGAAACTCATATTTGCTCAACAGTAACGTGTTACAAGACTAACAGTGAGTAACGCGTTAGAAATTGGCTGTAACGCGTTACAACTCCTCTATATTGGCGGATCGTATCATAAGTACAGCTTCTAACGTGTTAGAGTTCTAACGCGTTACTCTTGGTAAGTAACGCGTTACAATTGTATGATGTATATACTAAAATATCAATATCTAATGCATTAGTGAAGCAGGAGTAACGCGTTACTTATTTTTGGTAACGCGTTACTGGTTGACCAATCAGAGCTCGTGTTACAATACCCGCCATTAGTTGTCAAAACTATTTGTTTTCGGCATAGAATGGGAGGTGCACATTTTCAAAATTATACAAATTAGGCAATTTATCTAACACTGTCAGTTGTAGGGAATTAGTTATGGCAGATGGACGAGTAATGTTTATTTGTTAATTGTTTATTTAAAATATGATTCCTTGATTCAAATCTCTTCGCTTCAAACCTAGTTATCTCCCATCTCCCCTTATCCATCTCCACTCGATTTCTCAAATCCAAGAATTTGAAGCAATCAAGTGAGACTGGCAAGTGGAGGGTCACGCTATAGCATAGAAATGATTTTCATCCTCAGTCGATTAATTATCAGCTAGACCCTATATCCCAAATACATAACACAGTGGGCCGCTGTTGACATCACTCTATGTACAGTTCGTAAGCTTGCGTCCAGTCCGTACTTTACACATTCCCAGTCTTCTGGAAAAATGGCGGGTATTGTAACATGAGCTCTGATTGGTCAAGCAGTAACGCGTTACCAAAAATAAGTAACGCGTTACTTCTGCTTCACTAATGCGTTAGATATTGATATTTTAGTATATACATCATACGTTTGTAAACACTGACACAGTTTTAAACTTGTAAACACTTACACAGTTAATACTAACACGGTAACTTGTAAACACTTACACAGTTAATACTAACACGGTAACTTGTAAACACTTACACAGTTAATATAACACGGTAATAAAACAAACTTACACAGGTTAATATAACACAGTAATTGTAAACACAGTTAATACTAACACGTAACTTGTAAACACTTACACAGTTAATACTAACACGTAACTTGTAAACACTTACACAGTTAATACTAAAAAAACAGTAACTTGTAAACACTTACACAGTTAACACTAACACAGTAACTTGTAAACACTTACACAGTTAATACTAACACAGTAACTTGTAAACACTTACACAGTTAATACTAACACAGTAACTTGTAAACACTTACACAGTTAATACTAACACAGTAACTTGTAAACACTTACACAGTTAATACTAACACAGTAACTTGTAAACACTTACACAGTTAATACTAAACACAGTAACTTGTAAACACTTACACAGTTAACACTAACACAGTAACTTGTAAACACTTACACAGCTAATACTAACACAGTAACTTGTAAACACTTACACAGTTAATACTAAAACAGTAACTTGTAAACACTTACACAGTTAACACTAACACAGTAACTTGTAAACACTTACACAGCTAATACTAACACAGTAACTTGTAAACACTTACACAGCTAATACTAACACAGTAACTTGTAAACACTTACACAGCTAATACTAACACAGTAACTTGTAAACACTTACACAGCTAATACTAATACTAACACAGTAACTTGTAAACACTTACACAGCTAATACTAACACAGTAACTTGTAAACACTTACACAGTTAACACTAACACGGTAACTTGTAAACACTTACACAGTTAATACTAACACAGTAACTTGTAAACACTTACACAGTTAACACTAACACAGTAACTTGTAAACACTTACACAGTAATACTAACACAGTAACTTGTAAACATTACACAGCTAATACTAACACAGTAACTTGTAAACACTTACACAGTTAATACTAACACAGTAACTTGTAAACACTTACACAGCTAATACTAACACAGTAACTTGTAAACACTTACACGTTAATACTAACACAGTAAACTTGTAAACACTTACACATTTTGTTAATACACACAGTAACTTGTAAACACTTTACACAGTTAATACTAACACCGTAACTTGTAAACACTTACACAGTTAATACTAACACGGTAACTTGTAAACACTTACACAGCTAATACTAACACAGTAACTTGTAAACACTTACACAGTTAACACTAACACAGTAACTTGTAAACACTTACACAGCTAATACTAACACAGTAACTTGTAAACAATTACAGTTAACACTAACACAGTAACTTGTAAACACTTACACAGTTAATACTAACACAGTAACTTGTAAACACTTACACAGCTAATACTAACACAGTAACTTGTAAACACTTACACAGTTAACACTAACACAGTAACTTGTAAACACTTACACAGTTAACACTAACACAGTAACTTGTAAACACTTACACAGCTAATACTAACACAGTAACTTGTAAACACTTACACAGTTAATACTAAAACAGTAACTTGTAAACACTTACACAGTTAACACTAACACAGTAACTTGTAAACACTTACACAGCTAATACTAACACAGTAACTTGTAAACACTTACACAGTTAATACTAACACAGTAACTTGTAAACACTTACACAGTTAACACTAACACAGTAACTTGTAAACACTTACACAGTTAACACTAACACAGTAACTTGTAAACACTTACACAGTTAATACTAACACAGTAACTTGTAAACACTTACACAGTTAACACTAACACAGTAACTTGTAAACACTTACACAGCTAATACTAACACAGTAACTTGTAAACAATTACAGTTAACACTAACACAGTAACTTGTAAACACTTACACAGTTAATACTAACACAGTAACTTGTAAACACTTACACAGTTAATACTAACACAGTAACTTGTAAACACTTACACAGTTAATACTAACACAGTAACTTATAAACACTTACACAGTTAATACTAACACAGTAACTTGTAAACACTTACACAGTTAATACTAACACAGTAACTTGTAAACACTTACACAGTTAACACTAACACAGTAACTTATAAACACTTACACAGCTAATACTAACACAGTAACTATAAACACTTACACAGTTAATACTAACACAGTAACTTGTAAACACTTACACAGTTAATACTAACACATAGTACTTAGTAAAAAACACTTACACAGTTAATACTAACACGGTAACTTGTAAACACTTACACAGTTAATACTAACACAGTAACTTGTAAACACTTACACAGTTAATACTAACACAGTAACTTGTAAACACTTACACAGTTCACTTCTTAGCAGCTTCTGTACCCATCCGATGTTGCACGTTCTCCAGCCAATCAACCACCACAATATACAGCTTGAACTTGCCATAACACCAGACGGGTAACATTTATTGTCTGAAAAATCAATTGAATTAAGTTTATTGTTTTCTTAACTACAATGTATGGCACTGGGCTATCTCAGTTTGATTCCTTGGTAGTCAAAATAAAGGAATTCTAGGTACCGTATTTATACTATTAATAGTAGCCCGTTCTCTAATGGTCGCCCCCTTCCCATGTTTGCATTCTAAATATGTTATCTTCAAATACAAAAGCCATTTAAATGGCTTTTGTATGTGAAAATAACATATTTTTATCCTACTTTCCACGTTTTGATCCCAACGAATTGCATAGCCCCGGGGGCGTTTATCAAAATAAATTTGATATGTGACTGGGCAAAAACGTCAGGATGGAGCATTTATTTGAAGGATGGATTGAGGGGGGGTGGGGGGGGGGGGGGGGGGGGGGGGGGGGGGGGGGGGGGGGGGGGGGGGGGGGGGGGGGGGGGGGGGGGGGGGGGGGGGGGGGGGGTCAATTTAAATTTTCCATAATATTCTCTTATTATTCAATATATACAAAATACACGTGCACATTTCTTTTGTTTATCGCGTATATACAATGTATTACGACGTTACCCATTCTGCATATGTGGCTGTGACTGGAGAAATGAGGCTTATGGGATTTGTGGCAACATAGCCCCTGATCAAATAGCACACTCCTTTAGCCTGATAACCATCTATATTACTTCTTAGAGAAACATTGTAGGTGTTTCATTGATGTGTTTGCGAATAGTGCAGATCCTGATCAGACTGTGCAGATGCACGGGCTGATCTGGATCTACACTGGTCGCAAACCCGTAAGTCCCATTTCTCCAGTCACAGCCACATATCATATATGAGCGGACAATAAAATGCCAAGTTTGCAAAATGTCCAACACAACTGGTATTTGCGCCAGTGTGTTAAATTTTCTGTGTTATTGCATCTCCATATTTGGGACATCTTGAATACCAACAACATGTAAATGACATTGAAAGTTGACAAAAAATTCATATAATTTCCATAAATATTGTGGAATGTTGACAAAAATTGCAAATATCTTCCATAAATAATGTTGAAAGTTGACAATTTCAAATCACACACTTGTTACACCGTTAATGTAAGACATTGTAGATTTCTGACATAAATTTCGGAAAATTCCCATAGAGAACAAAGTAGAAGATGTGACACACTGGCTCATAGTATTATCATACATACCCTCAGTACTTCGATCCAGGCTTGGGCCCTGCAAAACATAAATAGATAGATACACCAGGGGCTCGATTCATCAAACTTTGTACGAATAAAATGCTCGTAAGTCCAAATTTAGGATCGTCTAGAAATTTCAATTGATGGATTTACATTTATTGAGCATAGGCTGCTTATGCAGCCTATGCTCAATAAATGTAAATGCAATAATTGTTTACCAGAAAACATTGTCAATGTACAATTTACAGACTATCATAATGTTGCGCTTACAAACATTTCAGTTGTACGAAGTTCAGTGAAAGGACTCCACACAATTTGGTATAGAGCTAACCGTTTAGAAAGCTTTGCAGTACAGTGGAACCTCTCTAACCTGGACACCCTGGGAGGTCCACAGGGAGTCCGGTTTAGAGAGGTTCCACTGTAATTCAGGCATATGAACTCCAATATATACTTATGTACATTGCTACGAGGATATAGGACTCCACACAATTTAGTATATACAGGCATTGGAGTGGAACATTATCCCCAATCCTGAATTTCCCCCCCCCCCCCCCCCCCCCCCCCCCCCCCCCCCCCCCCCCCCCCCCCCACCCCCCCCCCCCCCCCCGAAAAATTGTAATTTTTGATCGCCGTTCTCAACGGATTTACAAGATTCACAAAAGTGGTCCCTGGGACCTCAAATCCGGATTTCCGGATTAATCTGGAAATTTCCCATGCCTGTATATTAAACTAGGAAATGTGGCCTGTCGATGCACTTAGGTACCCTATTTGAGAAACTGTTACAGAAGCCTTCAAATAAATAAACAGACAGACGGACGTACGATCAGTAGCGATGGTAATTATATTAATGTGGATGGATGTATCGTTTCTAAGTAATGCATATGTGCAATATGAAGATATTAGCTGAAGGCAATGAGAAATTATAGGCGATTTGAAAAACTCTTACAAAAACTTTCAAAAAAATAAACGGACGAATGGACCTACGATCAGTAGCGAGGGTAATTGTATTAATGTGGAAGGATGTATTGTATCGTCACTATTAAGTAATACACATGTGCAATATGAAGATAATAGCTGAAGGCAAACAGAAATTGTTGGTGAAAACTTTCAAATAAATATGCAGACAGACGGACGTACGATCAGTAGCGAGGGAAATTGTATGAATGTGGAATGATGTATAGTTAATAGTAATGTATGTGTGCGATATATGAAGATATTAGCTGAAGGCAAACAGAAATTATAGGTGTTTTGATAAACTCTTACAAAAACTTTCAAAAAATAAACGGACGGACAGACAGACATATTTACAAGACAAGAATTCCGCCACGGAAGCGGTGTCGCGCCTGCCGAAGCATTTGACCGTGAACATTACAAGTAAATAAATTACCTTGACCTTCAGAATTTGGATGTGGGGGTGTGCATAATGAAGCATCATCCGTAGACAAACATTGATGTGAAATATTATCAATGTCTGGAAAGGGGTTAAAGAGATATTGTGAAAAAACAATAACTTTTAACGCATTTCTGTTACAAATCCGGTGAACATTACAAGTAAACTAGAAATGGACGCTTGTCGACAAGCGCATGTGTATCCCCCTCCCCAGATACACAAGTAGTTTAAAAAAGGGTGTTCGAGTTATGCTCCGGAGACAAAATCAGTGACGGAAAAAACAAAGGGAGATAACTAAAAAATTAGTGATGCAAGAGTTGTCATTCTTGCGTGACACACCTTTAGGGTTGTGGTCTATGCATGTGTGAAGTTTCATGAAAATATTCCAAAGGGTGTTCGAGTTATGCTCCGGACACGAAATCAGTGCACGAAACAACAAAGGGAGATAACTAAGAAATTAACGACGCAAGAGTTGTCATTCTTACGTGCGACACACCACCTTTGGGTCGTCTTCTATGCATGTGTGAAGTTTAATATAAAAACTAGAAAATGTGTTCATAGAACACGATGTCCCACATATCGCTTTGATAATAAATGAGGCCAAATTCCAAGTCAAAATTTTCTTTTACCTGAGCGTTAAAGTTTATGAAGCACCAAGTATGTGACCTTGACCCTGGGCTTGGCGGGGGCAGGACGAACGTGGATTTGGCTCAGGGCGGTAGAGGACCATTAGAGCAATGCATATATGAAATATGAAGCTGATCCGTGAAAGAAAACAGAAATTAGAAGATATTTACCTGAGCGTTAAAGTTTTTGAAGCACTAAGTATGTGATGTTAACCCTGGGTTTGGCAGGGGCGGGATGAACGTGGATTTGGCACAGGGCGGTAGAGGACCATTAGAGCAACGCGTATATGAAATATGAAGTTGATCCGTGAATGGGAAGAAAAATTATAAGATATTTACCTGAGCATTAAAGTTTTAGAAGCACCAAGTATGTGACCTTGACCCTGGGATTGGCGGGGGCAGGACGAACGTGGATTTGGCACAGGGCGGTAGAGGACCATTAGAGCAATGCGTATATGAAATATGAAGATGATCCATGAAAGAAAACAGAAATTATAAGATATTTACCCGAGCGTTAAAGTTTTTGAAGCACTAAGTATGTGACCTTGACCCTGTGCTTGGCGGGGGCGGGACGAACGTGAATTTGGCACAGGGCGGTAGAGGACCATTAGAGCAACGCGTATATGAAATATGAAGTTGATCTGTGAATGGAAAGAAAAATTATAAGATATTTACCTGAGCGTTAAAGTTTTTGAAGCACCAGGACGGGAGGATGGGATGCACGTTCCTACGAATGAATACTTGTTGGGTTTTTACTGTATAAAAATACCCAACAAGAGTACCCAACACTATCCTAACCCTACCCAATAAGATCCCCGTACGCTTACAACAAGTACCCATTCGTGTGTGTGGACGGACGGACGGACAAGAGTAACACTAAATGCCCCCTCCACTATCGTGGTGGGGCATAAAAATATTCCAAAGGGTGTTCGAGTTATGCTCTGGATACAAAATCAGAGCACGAAACAACAAAGGGAGATAAGTAAATAAGAATTCCGCGGAATCAGATGCCTCGCCTTGTCCCGCCTTGACCTCGAGCCTGGGCCTGAAAGCAATTTTCACTGGCACCCGAACATATTATACAATTATTGACTAGTGAGCCATAGAATATCGATTATATTCTATGGCTCACTAGTCAATAATTGTTTTATTATATGTAATAGTCTGTATAGACACTTAAGACCTTATGCTACTAGACAAAAATTGAAAAAGAATTTGAAAAAAAAAAAAAAAATGAAAAAAAAAAATGGAAAAAAAAAAGTTTAAAAATTAAAAATAATAATGCTTGCTACTGGAGCCCAGAATTTTTTTTTAATAGTCCTATATTTATCTACATATATCTGCACAGGTCCACATAATGCCACAATATTTTCAACACAGTTTACGGAAATGTAATATCAAATGTAGTAATTTACTCTGTATAAAATTACTGTGGTCAAGACTGGACATTTGCACATGCTAGCACATGCAGCACATGGACAGGTGAATGGTTCTCCCAGTCTCTAATATTCTCTCTACAGGTAGGTGTACAGAGCACACGAGAAAAGGTGTACAGAGCAGACGAGAAAACGGGTCTTCATGCATTATTGTCCAGTTTGTAGAGGGCGCAAAACAAAAAGGGAGATAACTCAAAAAATTATTAGCTTATGCAAGAGTTGTCATTCTTGTGCGCGACACACCTCCGGTCGTGGTCTATGCATGTGTGAAGTTTCATAAAGAAAATATTCCAAAGGGTGGTCGAGTTATGCTCCGGACAGGAAATCAGTGCGGCGAAAACAAAAAAGGGAGATAACTAAAAAATTAGCTATGCAAGAGTTGTCATTCTTGTGCACGACACACCTTCGGTTCGTGGTCTAATTGAATGTGTGAAGTTTCATAAAAATATTCCAAAGGGTGGTCGAGTTATGGTCAATCAGTGCGCGAAACAAAAAAGGGAGATAACTAAAAAATTAGCTATGCAAGAGTTGTCATTCTTGTGCGCGACACACCTTCGGTTCGTGGTCTATGCATGTGTGAAGTTTCATGAAAATATTCCAAAGGGTGGTGGAGTTATGCTCCGGACACGAAATCAGTGCGAGAAACAAAAATGAAATATTATCAATGTCTGGCAAGGGGTTAAAGAGATATTGTGAAAAAACAATAACTTTAACGTATTTCTGTTACAAAACCGGTGAACATTACAAGTAAATAAATGACCTTGACCTTGATAATTTGGATGTGGGGGTGTGCGTAATGAAGCATCATCCCTAGACAAAGATTGATGTGAAATATTATCAATGTTTGGCAAGGGGTTAAAGAGATATTGTGAAAAAACAATAACTTTAACGCATTTCTGTTACAAAACCGGTGAACATTACAAGGAAATAAATGACCTTGACCTTCAAAATTTGAATGTGGGGGTGTGCGTAATGAAGCATCATCCCTAGACAAACATTGATGTGAAATATTATCAATGTCTGGCAAGGGGTTAAAGAGATATTGTGAAAAAACAATAACTTTAACGCATTTGCCTTACAAAAAAAACGGACGACGACGGAAAAAGCGCCGACTATAGTCGCGCCTCTGCTAAATGCAGGCGCGACAAAAACAGTGTTAATGTGCAATTTACAAACTATCATAATTTTGCACTTACGAACATTTTAGTCATAGAAAGTTTAGTGAAACGGTCCCCAGGTTTGTAAATTTTGATAATGAACGTAGACTTGGGCAATACTTCCTCAACACTTTCAACACAACAGGCCTCTATAGTATAGCAGTGGTTGGAAACAGTGTAGTAGATCCAGTAGCCTATTTCACCAACATTGCAAAGTATACTTATCTAGCAAAGTATACTTTGAGGGAGAAATTTTCAATTTAAGGGTAAATTTATTAATTTTATTATTATTATAGCCATTTTGGCTGTGATAATGTAATAAATTCAGTATAATAATTCTGCATACTTTGAATCATCAAATATATACAGTCGTTAGTTCTACATGTATATGACATAATGCATTTTGGGATAAATATATGATTACTCCCTCAAAGTATACTTTGCTAGATAAGTATACTTTGCAATTTTGATGAAATCGGCTACAGATGATCCGGCTTGTGACGAGCCATCTCATCAGGATTTGCACTATTTGCAAGAAATTTTCAAATTCTTAGAAAAAAAAATTATATTTTTTTATCAATGGACGAGTCTGAAAATCATTTTGTGACGAGTGGATTAGCTGGAAAATTAACATATCAGTCCATTCCAGTTACTTAGGGGTGTAAGGGTTAACATTGATCATTTCAGGGCCTCCATTACCTCCTGGGACGTCCTTGCTGATGTTTGGCACAATGAACTTTGGTTCGAAGCCCGGGGGCGGCGCCATCTGTCCGCGACCGACTCCGCCCATCATTGGCGACATGCCCCGCCCAATTCCGGGGGTGGGCTCCGACACCCGTCCCCGCCCCCGCCCATATGCCATGGCAGCCGCTGTCGGCTCGCCGTTCGATACTCCGGTAGCTGTAAGTAGAACGCAATGTGCAAAGCCGTGATTCTGTATTTTACAGTAACATGATCGTGGGCATGTGCTAAAGTGAGCATCACAAAAACCGTCAAGAGAAGTGCAGGCTTAAAACACGAAAAAGGTTGAGGTTGAAGAAACTTTTTGACATAACAAAATGGCCAAATGTTTTCACAACCATGTGAAGGCCGAAAAGGTCAAGGGCATATTAATGGTGGCACGAGTGTGTTCCAAATGCTCACATGTACCAAGTGTCCAAATATTGAAGCAATCCGTCAAGTAATATTAAAGTTATACCATGATCACGAAGCTTGTACAGACTTTTTGTCTTGACAGGGGACTCACCATGGGCCAGTGGCAGTGGCCCGCGACCACGCCCCACACTGTAGGCGAACACGGACGACATGGGCTGGGGTTTTAGCAGCATCTGTGGCATCGCGGCGATACTCGACGTCTTCGGTAGACGGAGCTGGCCCTCATCTTCGTCTCGCTCGGACTTCATCAACGTTTTACTGCAAGAAATACATACATGTGAAAGCTCATTGAACAATTAAAGGAGAACTGGAGCAATATGGTTATGTTCTGGTTTATTACTGGTGATGAGTACAGTAGGACCATCACAACTGTAACCTATTTCACCAAAATTGCAAAGTATACTTTAAAATCTAGCAAAGTAAACTTTGAGGGAGAAATTTTCAATTTAAGGATAAATTTATTAATTTTATTATACTGAATTTATTACATTATCACAGCCATTTG
Source organism: Conchocele bisecta (assembly GCA_029237695.1). Classification (NCBI taxonomy): domain Eukaryota; kingdom Metazoa; phylum Mollusca; class Bivalvia; order Lucinida; family Thyasiridae; genus Conchocele; species Conchocele bisecta. Next base: position 1,779,152 of record CM055266.1, read on the forward strand.
ATCATTTTGGCTGTGATAATGTATTTGTTTGTTTGTTTGTTGGGGTTTAACGGCCTATCAACAGCTAAGGTCATTTAAGGCCGGGTCAATGGGTTTAGTACTAAATCCCATATATTACCTGTACAAGTACATGTACATGTTGAAGTACATGTATAAATGGGGGGAAAACCCCAAAATCAGCCCTGAAATCAGAATAATCCTGATCTGATGCCAGGTCCTTGCTACACCAGAATCACTTGGCCTCTCCCAAAAGCAGTAGGATCAGTAATAATCTTACTACTTTTATAATGGGCAATAACTCCCAGGTAACAAAAGAGCCAAAGATAAAAACGTACCTGAGGGCCAAACCAGGCAAATCGTGATTCCTATAAGGAGGAACCCCTACCGTTAATTTATGCCGTCTCGTTCGCCCGACCACCACCCACTTGTGATAATGTAACACATTCAGAATAATAATTCTGCATACTTTTAATCATCAAATATATGTAGTCGTTAGTTCAATATGACATAATGCATTTCGAGAAAAATAAATTATTACTCCCTCAAAGTATACTTAGCTAGATACATGTAAGTATACTTTGAGGGAGTAATCATTTATTTTTCCTGAAATGCATTATTTCATATAGAACTAACAAATGCATATATTTCATGATTAAAAGTATGCAGAATTATTATACTGAATTTATTACATTATCACAGCCAAAATATCACAGCCAAAATTGGCTGTGATAATGTAATAAATTCAGTATAATAAAAATTAATAAATTTATCATAAAATTGAAAATTTCTCCCTCAAAGTATACTTTGCTACTAAAGTATACTTTGCAATGTTGATGAAATAGGCTACTGGTAGTATGTATTCATTAAGGTATGCGTACCCTCCTTACCGTCAATCAAGGTTGCCACATTTGACTAATGCATTTGCAAAATGACAAGAAGTTCCATAAAAGGAAGTAGAACTTAGAAGACATTTACCTGAAGTGAATGTAAAGTTTGGTGAACTCACTAAATATGTGACCTTGCAGGGATTCCACTGGCGATCGCAATTGGCGATAAAAATAAACAATTGGCGATAAAAAATCACAATTTTCGAAAAAAAGTGGCAATTTATTTTATTTTCCCCAGCATTCTGCTGGGGAAAATAAAAAAATCGCCACTTTTTTTCGGAAATTGTAATTTTTTATCGCCAACTGGATTCTCCCTGACCATGAACGACTAGCAGAGGTCGAAGAGTCATGGATTTGGTACAAGATGATAACAAAGCAACAGAGTAATGTGGAATATTGAAAGATAACACAAGCTAGAAGAAGTTTATCCGCCTACTGCAAGTTTTGCAACTCACAAGGCCGAACCGATACTTATCCTACTGCTACCCCAGTAATTACCAAACATTGGGTGTAACACGGTTGCTGCAGTCAGCGGACACAAGAAATGTTCCACATCGAAAATGTTGACAAAAAAGTAAAAGTGAATCTGTTAACGTTCACGGAACAGCTCAGGTCACGTGTCCTGATGAGATGCCACACAGCTATACTTAAGAGCTATTAAAACATATTTTCATCTAGTAACCGGCGCATCTTGCGCCGGCTACTAGACGAAAATGAGTTTATGAATTATATTCTGCATGTAGATGAAAGGGAATTCATCGGGAATCAAGCGCCTATTTGGACGTGAATGGGTTTAACGTCGCACCAACAGCTATGGTAGAGACGGGAATTTCGAAGAGAAACATTTTACGCAAACGCTGCGGAGTGTGTACACTTACATTTTGTCTTCGGTTGTCATAGAGTAGTCCTTCATCACTTTCTTCTCACCCTGTGACATCCTGCAAGGAAAGACAGTTTGTTTGTTTATTGGTGTTTAACGGCCTATCAACAGCTAAGGTCATTTACGGCTGGGCATATTTAACCTGCTGCATTGGGGGAAAATCCCAAAACCAGAACGGAATATTTACATCGAGAAAATATATATTCAGCCCTGAAATCAGAATAACCTGGCCTGGTCCCAGGTCCACACCCCACCAATATCGCTTGGCCCCTTCCCCTCAACGTAATAGGATTCGAGGAATAATCATATTACTCATATAAGGGGTATAACCAGATTCAACTGTCACATACAGCAAGGAGAGACAGAATACATGGGCCACGGTACTATACTCTTTAGACACAAGACATAGCGGTGTGTGTATCTCTAGGTTGCACTACTAGTAGCCGCAGTAACTATTTGGCTACTAATATTTCACAAATTGACATTCTGGCTACTAATAATTTCAAAAATTATTTGAAAAAGTACTATGTTTTTACAAATATTGTAGCAACTGTAAAATAGTATTGTCTTTTTCATTTTATCGGTCCATTTTGGCTTCTAATTTCAAAATTGTAGCGCCAACCTACTGTCTGTTCCACGTTTTGCTGCCGACAAACTTTTGGCTATTAAACACATTAAATCTAAAAAATATTTAAAAGTAAGTACTTTTTTATCAATAACAAAAAAGTCACCCTCCCAAAATAAAAATGTGATTTTATTGCGAAACAAATATTTTCCTATGGGAATTTAACATGGGGGCTAAAAATAGATTTTTTTAAATATTTTTTTTCATTTGTGGACCGATTTTCAAAATCTAACTTGTTTTCTTAGTTTAATACATCATTTTCAAGCAATCTCGCAAGGTTTTGGAGTCAATTTCCTTTTTTTTTTTTCATTTTTTGAAAAGTTTTGGAAATTGACTCCCCATGTTAAATTCCCAAAGTAAAATCGTTTTTTTCACAATAAAATCATTTCATCAAATAATTTTTTTTGGGGAGGGTGACTTTTTGTTATTGATGAAAAAGTACTTACTTCTAAATATTTTTTACATTTAATGTGGTTAATGGCCAAATGTTCGTCGGCAGCAAAACGTGGAGCAGACTGTAGAAATGTGTGCGTGTAAAACTGCTGTGGACAGATACCCACCCACTGAGGTCCTTGAACTTGACTCTGTTGAAGAACGATGGGTCGACTCCAATCCTCACGTTTCCGGCACACTCTACAATACAAGCAAAGGTCAGACAGAGGAGACAAGTCATGCGATTTTGTACTTAACCCTTTCACCCCTTAATAGTAACTGGAATGGATTTTGGTATGTTAATTTCCGGCCCAATCTAACCGTCACAAATGATTTTCAGAGTAGTCCATTTATGAAAAGGGCGTGTTTTTACCAGGTGATCTTACCACAGCAAAATCTCTTCACCTTACCACCTTTTACTCGGCTCCTATGAAAAGCAGGAGATACTAGTTAAGACTGACAAGAATAAATTTCCATGGTCTCAAAATAATCTTGACTATATAGGAGTTGCAGTAAACAATTGCATGGATATACAGGCCGGGTTGCTGAAGTATCCAGGCAGGGCTGTACAAATTGATTTTTTAGCCACTTGTCCCGGACAAGTGACTTGACAAAAGTGACTTGCCCTGACTTGTCCTGGAAATTATAATTTTCAGGGCAAGTGGTTTTGAAAAAACGACTTGTCCTCGTAAAACTTCTTATACGAAACTGTTGTAACAACACAACCATAGAGAACTATGGCACGGGTATAACGGTGGTTTCAGAGTCTGCAATTAGGACCAGTCGTTCCCTGTCAGTTACTCAAAAATAGAAAAGCCAGATTGAATGTTTTCTTTTCCGGGTGCAAAGAGAGAGAGAATAACTACAGCTCATCAATCAACAATTTATTACATAAACAATCATGTCTCAATCACGCAATATATCAGTGCATCACAAATTGGATTGATTGGTGTTTAACGGTATATCTATAGTGCCGTTAGTACATGTAATATGAACACATGGACACACATTACCAACTCCATATAGAAGCTTCCAACCAACGGTTCTCGGCGTATGCATATCCATGTGTGCATAATACATGCACTTTAGTTGCTATAAAAATGTTGGCAATAACATATATTACTAGTAACAGGAACCCTGGCAATCAGGAAAGATCGATTGATTGGTGTTTAATGGTCTATCTATAATTTCGAGCGTATATTCCAGAATTTTCGGAAATGAAATCACGTATATATTTACAATATTTAATGTCTATCAGTATGTTCGCGAACGGTAAATAATAAACTTTTTGAAATTTCATTTTTTTTTTGTTGGCAACAGCTGTTAATTCGCTAATTACACTGCAGCTCCATTATAAAGCGATCGCGTATAGCGCGATCTCCATTATAACGCGGGTCTCTCGTGGATCCCAAAAAAAAATATTAAAAAAATAGAAAATAGAGAAGAAAAAGGAAAACAAAGAAAAAATCTAAAAAAAAAATTGTCGGACATCGTAGTCATCGTGTAATTAGTTGATTCGTGAATTCTGTAAGTTTATTCAAACAACGACATTCAAAGTACATGAAATAATTATTTTTTGTATGTTAGCAAATGTAATACCTTTAATCAGGTAATTGCATGTTAATATGCTAATATGCATACAGTGCGAGCCCCCCCCCCCCCCCCCCCCCCCCCCCCTATTGTATGGAAGTCCGGCGACATACGACCTTCCGTGTTGCTTATCCGAACCGTGCAATATCCGTGCCAGGGGATATATGAATTCCAAATCCAGATGCGATTACACCCGACACATATTACACAGACGATACACCCAGCTGTGTGTACAGGTGTTTATTGTATGACCTCATTCAGCACGAGGCTGTAAACTGTGTGACCTTTAGGCTATGTTTTGAAATGTTACTGATTGGTCAACACGCCTTTTGATGTGCCACAGACGTCGCGAACGTGCGACTTTCATCATCGCATCACGAGGCAATCATGCAGTAACCCATTTCATGCGGAGGATACGCTTATGTTTGCGGACAAATATTTTCCTTCTATGCACTCAGAAGTATATGCCGCTACCATCATTTAATCCGTCTCGTCGAGACGGTTCAAATGAGTGGTCACATCGTATACTTTCATTGAGAAATAACAAAAATAAAAATATTTTAATAATTTCATACCCGTAAATGTGTATTCCGAAAGGAATGGATTAAAAAAAAAACTCTGGATTATACGCAGACTTGTCGCCATATTTCGCCGATATTGATTTGGAAAATATTTTCATAAATTGTGTTGAAAAGTTGACACAAAATTCAGAGTTCATGCGGAATTGTCGGTGGGATTATGCTTTCAAATTCGAATAAATTAATCTAATCAGGGTCACAGCTAGTACATTGTATATCACTTTTCTTGCTATATACACAGTATAGCAGCTTCTGTGTAAGTGTGTATCGCCACAAGGAAGCCGACAAACGCCCGAGGCGTTATCGATCGATGAAATGTTACAATTTAGGATTAGTCTAGTGAAGAAAACAGGCTTGTGGCGGGACGTTTCAACGGAAAATAGTGACTTGCCCGGGACTAACTTTCAGCAAAGAGCCACTTGCCCGAGACCAAAACCGACTTGTCCCGGGCGTCGGGCGTGCCGATTTGTACAGCCCTGCCAGGTATTGCTCACAATGAATATTTGGAGGATGGTAAACATACATATGAAGTTTCAAGTCAATGAGTGAAGCGGTTGAAGAGATATAACCATGGATTCCGCTGGCGATCGCCACTTTCGCAATTGGCGATAAAAATAAACAATTGGGGATAAAATAAAAAAAAATAAAAAATTCTCGAAAATTGTAATTTTTTATCGCCAATTTTTTAAAGTGGCAATTTTTTTATTTTCCCCAGCGGAATCCCTGTATAACCTACGTCAAAAACTTTAACGCAAAGTTTACAAAAACTTTAATGCAAACTTCTAAGACATTTGACTTTGGGCATGTGGGCAGCATGGGTATTGCGCACAATGAATATTTGGAGGATGGTAAACATTCATATGAAGTTTCAAGTCAATCGGTGAAGCGGTTGCAGAGATATAACATATGTAAAAACTTTAACGCAAATGCGGACGCACGTACATACGTAGTCAAAGTGCTGACTATATCCCGCTATCCGCAAGCGGGCGCAACAAAAACTAAAAGGAGATAACTAATATGTTAGTAAGGTGAGAGTTGTCGTTCTTGCATGAGACACATCTTAGGGTAATGGTTTATGCAAGTGTGAAATATCATGAAAAAAGCAGAGGGTGATAACTAAAATTAAAAGTTATTGAGGAAAGAGCTGTCTATCATGCACGCAGCACACCTTGAATCGTGATCTAAGAATGTGTAAAGTTTCATGAAAATATTCCAAAGGGTATTCGAGTTGTGCCTCAGACAAGAAATCAATGTACAAAAAAAACAAGGAAAATAACTAAAAAATTTGCGAGGCAAGACTTGTTATTCTTGCGCACAAACACACCCTTGGGTCGTGGTCTATGCATGTGTGAAGTTTCATGCAATTATTCCAAAGGGTGTTCGAGTTATGCTCAGAAATCTTTACGCGAACAAAAAACAGGGAGATCATATGGTTAGTATTATTGCACTGGTTTATCACAATAGCAATATATAGGATACAATTTGTTTTGTATGAAACAGGGATTTCCCAAACCAAATGGTGCCCGATGCTTAAGTTATTACGGCATGTACAATATACATGTACAAAGCTGTGTATTTGCTTCAATAACCAATTAAAATTGCCCAAAACCCAATTGAAATAAGAAGTAGCGAGTATCAAAAAGAAATAATTTGTTGTACCTTTATCATGCTGCAGAAAACAACAATAAACAGACCACAAATATAGCATATTTTACTTATTTTCCATGAAAACACATCTTGGTATTTCATTAGAATTGTCTCCAAGGAGACAATTCTAATGAAATGCCAAGACATGTTTTCATTTTGAAGCAAACTATTCAATAATTGCAGTATGTTGATGTGCAAACAGTAGTGTGATTTTAATTTACCCAAATAAAATTGTGAAATACCCAATTACTTCAGAAATGATGGAGTGACAATACTCAATTACTAATTCCTTATCTGGAGCCCTGTATGATGAAAGACTTGGTGGTTGTGACTTACCCTCGTCCCAGTTTTCAGTGGACGGGATTGCGATATTCTCGTAGGCCGGAGTGTCGGTGCAGCCCTTGAAGATCTGTTCTCCCGTCTCCTTCCTCGCCACTGAATACAGAATGCCAGGCTACATGTCAATATACAAGTTTAGTGTAACGGGCCCCAGAAGATTGGAATGGTTCTTGTAACTGTGCGTAATGCATCAGTCAATGTGAATCCCCGCACCCCCCCTCCGGGGGAGGGGCGGGACTTTACCGGGGCATACACCGGGGCTTTTACCTTTCATGATGCCCCGCAGTGCGGGGACTTTACCGGGGCTTTTACAAATGGGCCGGGACACACCCCGGGGGCTTTACCGGGGTTTTAACCGGGCTTTACCTGGGCATACCCCGGGGCTTAACATTTCATGATGCCCCGCAGTGCGGGGCTTTTACCGGGGCTTTCACAGCAGCGAAAATATAAGCCCCGCTATTCCCCCGGAGGGGGGGTGCGGGGACTTACATTGACTGATGCATAACTAGCAATACCGGTAGCTGCGGGGTGAAGTGTCTCAATATGTGTCTCTCTCGATGGGTAATTTAACTATTGGGGTTCAAACCAGGGGCCGTTTCGCTAAACTTCGTACGACTAAAATGTTCGTAAGTGCAAATTTAGGATCGTCTGGAAATTTCAATAGATGGATTTACATTTATTGAGCACAGGCTGCATATGCAGCCTATGCTCAATAAATGTAAATACAATACGTGTTTACAATAAAGTAGTATTAATGCGACATTTACAGACAATTTTGCACTTACAAACATTTTAGTCGTAAGAAGTTTTGTGAAACGGGCCCCAGATAACCAGGCAGGTTGCATGTAGAATACAGAATGCCAGACAGGTGTCTTTTAAATTAAAGTTTATCAGACAAGGCTAGGTAAGAATTTAGAGGCTCGCCGAGGGATTCCTACCGTTTCCAAGCAGAGCCTGATAATCTAAATACAACAGACACTATGTTGGTATTCTATTTATCAGGCAAGTCTATGTAACGTGTAGGAATTACGAGGCTCGCCGTTATCGAGCCAAGTAACTCGACATTAACATGTATTACAAAAAGAATACCGGGCTGGTCTCTCTTGAGGCTTGTTGACAAATTCCTACAGTTACTAATCCGAAAGTGAAAGGGTTTAATGTCCCAGCAACAGCTAATGTCATATGGAGACAGGACCACAGTTTAAAGTCTCATCCGACAGACCAGTGCGATGAAAATACTGCAAAACTGTTTTTGATACCCAATGCAAGGTTTGAACCCACTACCTCTGGAGTGGAAGTGAGAAACTCATAAAAAATAAGATCACGTGTTTTGTTGGAGTCCGGTCTACAGAGGTTCCACTGTACATGGCTTGTTAGAAACATAACAATACTCCAACAAAAAGTGTAATCATTGCTAAGGGATTACGCTGGCGATAAAAATTACAATTTTCGAAAAAATAATATGCTTTTGTTTTTCCCCCCGAAAATTGTAATTTTTTATCGCCAATTGTTTATTTTTATCCTATTGGTTATTTATTTTTTTTTTTTTTTGAAGTGGCGATTTTTTATGACATTTTGCGTCAATATGAAAATATGGTGGACAGCATACTGGTCACTCAAAACAAATGTAAATATGTTGTGCCAATATTGTGTTTTTCGCATTTGAAATTTCGAAAGGATAAAAAATTACGCTGTCGTGGCAATAAAAATTCTCAGAATCGTGTAAATCATTTGGAGTTATACTTCCATCTCTAAATGATCCACACGATTCTGGGGGCCGTTTCACTAAACTTTGTACAACTAAAATGTTCATAAGTGCAACAATGTGATAGCCTGTAAATTTCACATTAACAATGTTTTCTTGTAAACAATTATTGGATTTGCATTAATTGAGCATAGGCTGCATATGCAGCCTATGCTCCATAAATGTAAATCCATCAATTGAAATTTTCAGGCGATTCTAAATTTGCACTTACAAACATTTTAGTCGTACGAAGTTTAGTGAAACGGCCCCCTGGACTGCCAAACCAAAACTTACAGCCTACACTCAATACATACAAATCCATCAATTGAACTTTCCAGACGATTGTAATTTTGCACTTTGACGTACAAAAATTTAAGTTTCCTGCGTTCTAAAAAAAAAACGGTCCAAAATAGTGCCAATGGCACTATTTTCTGTGGTGAATATGATGAAGCGTAGAGTGAAATCTATTGTATATCCCCCAAGTTACGATGGGCCATACACAGGTTGAAGTACGGACCAAGGTCTATAAATACATTAAATATACCTAAAAGTATCAATAAGTGGAAAAAAATCAGTTGAAATAAAAGATTTATTCGCTGTTTGAACACAATACAAGGTGCCTATGTTTTTAATGGTCCATACTCGGACGGCCTCGAGACAACAAACTCTCACGAAACAGTCAACCAATTTATATAATTTCCGCCAATTGCAGAAGTTAGCAAATGTTAGCCCTCCGCAACGATATATTCCCTGATGCGCTATGTCAGCACGTTTTCGAGCTAGAGATTATTTTGTTCAACAAAAAAACACATTTATCTCAAATCGTAATACTTCGGTAACATTTTTTGGGCCTACACTACTATACGACAGTGCAAACATCAGCTTCAAACTACACTTTTACGTTGTATGGACCCGTTAAGAAAGTTTGCATCGAAACAACATTGTTTCCAATCGAACAACTGATCAAACCTACATTTATACCAGTCCAATGTGTCATGACAGACAATTCAATCGCACCAACATTTCTCGGGAAGCCATATTATCTAATTGTTAATGGGTTTCCCGATGACGTCATCGCCAAGCTTATGATTGGTTGAGATTCGTGGAGCGTCACGCGTAAGCGTCATGTTACACTGACTGGTTACCAGCCAGTCACCTGTTTACCTTGTAAGCGAAGCTATGAAATGGTACCAGTTGACGAATCACCGGGAAAGTCAAAGAAATAAATGTGCCTGATGTCTTCTAACTGGAGACAAATGCAGAACTTTGTTGGAACAAAATCCATAGCTCGAAAACGCGTTGACATAGAGCATCGGAGAATACATCATTGCGGAGGGCTAACATTTGCCTAACTTCTGCAATTGGCGGAAATGATATAAATTGGTTGTCTTTTTCGTGAGAGTCAGTTGTCTCGAGGCCATCCGAGTACGGCCTATAAAAAACACTTACTTTTTTCCACTTATTGATACTTTTAGTTGTACAAAGTTTAGTGAAACGGGCCCCTGATGTTATTACATGTAACCCCAGGCCCATACCGTATGTAAACTCTGGTTCCAACATGGCTTTGTCTGGACAAGTAACCAGATGGTACCGCAGCTCCGGCTTCGGCATCTCGTGTTTCGCGTTGAACGGACAGTTCACATAGTCCTTCCCTGTGTAGTTCTGAAAATGAATCGCGCTTATCAATAGTGACTGACCCCTTGCAATCTACTTTTTTACATCACAGGTATGAGTGTTCAACATGTGTAAAAAAGTGGAGGTGAACGAGTTTAACATCCCAGCAACAGCTATGGTCATATAGGGATGGGACCACAGTCAAGTCTCATCCGACAGACAAGTGGGATGGAAATATTATGCAAGCATTATTCACGTCGGTGTTGAAGTCCAATGTGATATCCCCTAGGCCACGATACATCCCTCCACCTGTGTAATCAACAGTTCTGTGGAGTATACATGTAATAAAACCCATCAAAACAGATTTCCATGGCGTCTGAATTAGTGGTCTTCTACTGAACTTACATTTCGGCACCGCATCAGATGGTACGGGAATCGCTTGGCGCGGATCATATGTACTCTGTCATACGGGCACTCAATGAGGTCATCCCCATCAAGGATCTGATATTGAGCCATTCTTGTGTCTACCAATCTGAAAATAAATGGAAGGCCGGTTGTGGAAAAGGACTTTACGGCATTTGCAACTGCTGATCCGAATCATTTTTACGATTTTTAAATCATGTGACATGCAGTTGGTTAATGGAGAACAAGGGTATCGCTATCACTAAGCTAATAATCCCATCGCTGGCAGCCTGATAAAAAACTTTTATTAACATTTTTCCTCAACAAACAAGGTGAATACAAGCCCTCAGTGACCTAGGGCGGTCGGATGTGGGTCGTATGCAAAACAAAGCACCATCCCTAGACACACATTGTGGCCAAATATTATCAAAATCGGTGAAGCAGTTAAGAAGTTATTAAACTAGGTGGCCGCGGCCCGCATGTCGCGCCCGCCGAGGCTTTGATAGAATACAGAAAAACTTTAACCTGGACGCACACCAATGTGCCGACTACATCGCGCTGTCCGCAAGTGGGCTCGACAAAAATGAAAGGTGTTACTAACGCACGCGGACTAATGCTATATCCGATCCTCTCTTGCATATTGGCGAGGGGATATAGAGAATAGTAGGTTAGTGCCGTGAATGGGAAAACATATCTGGCAAGGCTCAGGAAACGGGATGGGCGAGGCTCTGCCGAGCACATCCCGTTTCCTTGCCGCGCCAGATTATTTTTTCCCATTCACGGCACTAACCTACTATTCTATTTATCCCGTCAACACCTACAAATGGCTGTAAAATGCAAAAATAGTATTGACTGGATATCAAAAATGTTTCACAGCACATAAACTGAAACCTGGCTAGATAGCTTGGAAATGATCTAACTAAGAAAACAAGTTACATTTTGAAAATTGGTCCACTATTTCTGAAGTTAGAAAAATTCCCCATGTTAAATCCGACATGGGTTTTTTTTTTCGTAATAAAATCAATATTTGACCAAATTTCACGAAATAAAAAATAGTAACAAAATATTGTTTTTGCATTGTTTATATAGCCGTAAAATTTTGGCAGGTTTCGTGAAACAGACAGTAGACGCCAAAATAACGTGTTTCCTGCGTTCTAACAAAAAAACTGGAGGTGGAGGCTGGGGTGCTCCTAATGGACCTGAGGCGAGAGAAGCTATCAGTGAGGGAAGCAGGAGCCATTATGTCCAAACCGTCTTCTGAAACAATAAAAACTGCTTGGTTGAATTGGAAGGACAACACAGGTAGAGAAAGGTACCTTTCACCATTTGGAAAAATCAAATTACAAGTCAGCGATTTAACTTCTCTTAACTGGTGTGATAGTCTACACCCTACTCGAACTCGCCCAGATTACTGAAGTACCCTTGGTTCTTCTAAATCCAGGTCTCAGCACCAGACAGAGTTGGCCAGAGACACAGTTGAACTGTTGAAAGATTCATGGAAGACGACTCCGATGACTGCATTTTGGCCTTCACAGATGGTTCATGTCTACAAAATCCAGGGCCGTGTGGAGCCGGAGCTTGATTATTCATCCCAGGACAATCGGAACACATAGCAATCAAGAGACCAGTGCATATGGATCAAGTATGGATCCATCGTGGTCACAGTTAGTTGCAGTTCTGATAACATTACAGTTCTATCTGGAAGATCTATCTAATATCTATAGGAAAATCCATATATTTACAGACTGTCAGTCAGTTACGGGTGTATTAATTAACCTTAGGGTGGAAGGAAACGTCATATAAATCAACTATAGAAAGAATAAAGCGGGTAACTGAAACAATTAAAAATAAAAATCAGGATATACAAATTTCTTGGACTCTTGGTCATGCAAATATTAAAGGCAATTAACTTGCAGACAACCTGGCTAAAGAAGCAGACCTACTACAGGATACAGCATCTGATGTAACAACAATGGCTGACATTAACAGGGGTGGATGAGATTCAACATTACAGAAATGGCAACGTAGATGGGATATTGAGGACACAGGCCGGACTCTACACCAGTATCGACCTACAGTCTGTGGGAAAAGGCTCCTAGATGTTCCAGATAGAAAAATGTTTTCTCTCATAAGCCAGCTGAGAACGGGATATTGTAAGCGGAATGAATATATGCACAGAGTGGGCTTGTCTGAGGAGTGAGTGAGTGAGTGAATAGGGTTTAACGTCCGCTTTTCTGACATAGAGGTACAAGCCTCAGGGAGTCTACACGCAGACGGGTCAACGGGGTCGAGTCCCGTATCCACCTGTCCGAGGGGGGTAAATCCCAACTTCAGAACTCAATATTTACAATCAAAAATATATATTCAGTCCTGAAATTTAGAACAACTGATCTGGTGCCAGGCCCTCGCCACACCAGCATCATTTATCCCATCCCCTAAAAGTAATAGGATTGGCGCTAATCTTACTTTTATATATGGGGCATAGCCTGACTCAACTCTCACATACAAGAAAGCCAAAAATGTACATGAGGGCCAAATCCGGTATAGTGGGTTCCGGAAAGTATGAACCCAATCGTTAAGCCAGTTTAGTCGCCTTTTACGACAAGCAATGGCTACTGCAGCACTATTCTCAGGATCAGTTGATCCCGCCCCGGTGCCTGCACGGGGCCTTGTCTGAGGAGCCACACTGTGAATGTGGTGAGATAGAGTCTGTTCAACATTATCTGATTGATTGTGGAACATGATTTACACAGAGAGCAATGTAGGATGAATCTGCTTTGGCGATGCGGCGTCACAGAATTTTCATTAGGCAGTCTGCTGAATGTGGGAGAAGAGCCCTGGAAGAACGCCCGGCAGGTGATCCAAGTTTATCATGTTTATTGAAGGAATTTCGCGCTTTATTCAACTTGATATTATTTAGTATACATTTATTAATATATGCTGGCAGACTACCAGTACATAAACTTCCGGATCATAACCTACTATGTTTACGTAACGTGTATATATATATATGCATGTGTATAATTGAGAATCAACCAATCCAGTAAATAATTAGTAATTGGAATCGATATCTCGACTTGCATGTCAAACAAGCGATGTATCATATGCTTCCTATATCAAGGTGCATGATCACGTGGTTACAACAACGTCGCCCACTCCAAAGTATGTATTATTTGATATTTTCCTTAATATGCAACGGATTTTGATGAAATATTGTTTAGTAAACGCGTCTTCATGAGCTGCATTTGGTGGTCCAGATAGTTTGGCACAGACTTATGTCGTTTTTGCGAAGAATCGATTTCCGTGTCAGAGACGGAAATCGATTCTTCGCAAAAACAACAGAGACAGAGACAAAAAATACAGAGACCACCAAATGCAGCTTAAAAAGAGGGCCGCACGATTCACCCAAATCCTCATTTTCCCCCAAATCCTCCCCAAATCCTCATGTAATGAATAAGTTATCCAATTAATATGTCTCAAAACCTTTTAATATCGTTCTTAAGAAGTTATTGAACCCGATTTGAATACGTTTTTATGGTAAAAAGAGTCTTATTTCGACGTTTTAATTTAACTTAGGCATTCTAGCAGCCAAGGGAGATCATCCAAAATAAATTATGAGATAAATGCAAGGGAGATAATGTTGTTTGACCCATTTTGGTCAATTGAAACATGCAAGTTATTTACCATTCCAAATGTGTATAATACTATTCATCTGTTTTTATATCAATCAATCAATCAATCAATCAACCAACCTCAGCACATATATAGCTTTAAAATATGAACATTTGGGGATGATTTGCTGCATATCGGGCCCGTACTGCATAGACACTTGACATTTACGGACGTGGTCATATTTTCAAGTTATATGTGCTGAATTTGATTGATTGATCGATTGAGATAAAAAAAACAGATGAATAAACATTTGGAATGGTAAATAACTTGCATGTTTCAATTGACCAAAATGGGTCAAACAACATTTATCTCCCTTGCATTTATCTCATAATTTATTTTGGATGATCTCCCTTGGCTGCTAGAATGCCTAAGTTAAATTAAAACATCGAAATAAGACTCTTTTTACCATAAAAACGTATTCAAATCAGGTTCAATAACTTCTTAAGAACGATATTAAAAGGTTTTGAGACATATTAATTGGATAACTTATTCATTACATGAGGATTTGGGGAGGATTTGGGGGAAAATGAGGATTTGGGGAGGATTTGGGTGAATCCATATTTCATCAAAATCCGTTACAATAAGGACACTATAAAAGAATACGTACTTTGAACTGGTACTTGTTTTTTTTTGTTAGTACCACGTGATCATACACCTTGTATACGACAGTGACACATTATGATAAAATGTATATTTTGGGATATGTGTTAATTGTTGAATTATATGAACTCTAAAATTAGAAGGGAACTCAGAATATTTGGATATTTGTTCAGACTACGAGTACATTGTGTCGGTCATGTATACAAATATAAATATTTGATTATCAACGACATACTAAAAGCACATGTGGTAACGTTGACCCAAATCACAGAAAGAACACATAAAACACAAATATTTACCATTCACCAGAGATATAAATAGCCTATATATATCTCTGCATTCACCAAGCACATGAAAACCGATACAAATTTATGACAAAGAAGACGGTCACCCTAAACAACCCAAAGGCTGGAAAAGGCTACAAAGGTTACAAAGGCTGTTCGAAGTTGCGTGTACGTCCGTTAGCGGATATTTACCATACATTGTCATTGAATTGACTGAATTATTATGTGTTATGATCATTTTAATCATTTGAATGCAATAATCTACCACAAATATATGTGTTTTGGTAAATTATCTAAACGCGCACCTGCGCCGATCGTAGATATGGAAAGAAATCATACCACTTTCCCTGATTAGCCCAGGAGTAATATATAGGTGTAAAAAACACCAAACCCCAACAACATTGTTAACAAACTGAAATTTTCAGGAAAGTTGTATAAATGTATGTAGAATAACATACTAAAAGTCCCCGCAAATCCAGCTGGTACCAACTTGGGAATTCAAGATGGCGTCCAAGATGGCCGCCATTTTTTCATTATCTTTTAATGTTCAGCTTTATGGGCAAATAGGCATAAAAAAGTGTTGATTTTTTTATACTCTTACCTGGATTATCTGATATACATTTTTAAAGCAGTTTTGTTATTTCTGAAATTATACAATTCAAGATGGCCGCCATTATGACCGCCAAAACTTCCAAATTGATGGATTTTAGGATATTTTGTAAGAAAAAACGCGAGGTAGATACAAATATTTTCAGTTTAATGCATATATTATACAATATATGGCAAGCAGTACTTAATACATAATACATTGGACATTGGAAATGCATTCATTATCACTATTCATGGTATATACAGATTGATATGCACTCGTGTCTCGTACAATTATGAATAGTGGCAGTCCTGTAAGTTAACATACATGCAAATCCATAACACTTTACCACTACAGCATCATCAATACAGCAATAACATTGTATGATCATACATAAAATGTGACTTCTGGATTAAGAATTATGGCATTTGATACCATGGTAGACACTTCTATGTACTTTTTTATGAATGTTATGTCATTCACTCTGAATAGATAAGTGTATTAGACTCGCCACAACTTAAATAAGTCATGTTTATCGTTCAAATCACTTTCTTGTATTTATATGCATCATTGGTGATACACATTGTAATGTTTGACAGTGCTCACACAGTTGTCATTTGTATTTAAGGAATAAAACCACGGGCTATTGCGTTTGCTGCAGTATGAATTACATTTGGTCAACTGGTACGGGCGTAGTATTATTACATGTTTGTCCCATACATTGGCTGCACATCTCAGTGCATAATAACCCAAGCTTCCTGCACCCACATGACTTTCCACATCCAGTCTTACAGCCACATGAAACCATTTTTAATTAGCCTTATCTGGTGCAAACTGGGATGGTCAGTCTCCATGGGTAACAGAACATCATCTTGCAATCTCCATCCCCATTCTATTGGAGGCATTGAGTTACCCATCCAACAGCCAAATATGTACGACATGAATGGTATTTGGCCGCAGCACTTGTCAGTGGGAGACACGCAATCTGAAATGATGAGTTAAGGGAGGACCTACCAATTGCCTTTTTGTATGCAATGTGTCTGTATTTATCAAATGTCTTCACTTGACCAGCTCCATACAATTTGAGTAAGAACTGTTCACCGGCATGTTCTATATCGCTATGTGTGCTTTCACTATTTCTGAACGTTTCTAGCATATGCTTGTCCTGATGATGGCGTACGGTATTGACAGCCTTGCGTTTTCCCTTTTCCCCTGTCTATAAGGTGCATATACTGTATCACAACCACTTACAGCATGCATACACAACAAGTGTTTTTGGTGTCTCCTATAGCATGCTGAAGATCCTGGATGTTGTAAAGGGTCACTGGGTTACTACGGCAAAGCATATATATTGCTACCGTTGTAACCGCTAGTGCAACAAGCATCACCAGTAAGTCAGTGTCAGTTCCAACAACCACCACTGGCTTCTCGGCATCATCAGCCAGTGCTAAGGCTGTTGAAACTATCAGTAAATCTGCATCTGCCTCCGAATGTTTCACTCTTATGCCTGCGGCTTGCATCTCTTGACTCAGCAAGTCAATAAATCGACGTTTATTGCTGCTGTTTGACAAGAATGCTGATTGTGCAGTCGTGATTTTCATATTTACATCAAATATGATGGAACGTGATGTTACCTTGCTAGCCCTCCTGTTCTGCTCCATGGCTTTGGTTGAGGTGACATTATAGACATCAAATACAACAACTGTCCCAACACCAAAATGTTTTAGTGTGTATGCGATATATGACTGGAACACGTCATGATATGTAGATGCCTTCGGCCATACAACTGTACATGTGTATAGTGGGCGCCCTCCGTCCACCACAAATATTGCATTGTCTGGGACAGTTGGTTGTTGTGTCACGAATGACTTCAACAATATATCCAGTGTACTTTTCATGGGCTTCCGCATTAGACCATCAATGAATAGTGCTGGGGGCTGCGGTGACAGTTCGTGTGTCAGGAATGTTTCCATTTCAGTACTATCATTGAGAACACACGTGATTCTATTAAACAACAGAGTGGGGTTAACTGCCGTATCATGTCCTCGGACTTTGACAGTTTTGTACATACTACTGATTGTCTTAACCTTATCTTTTCTGTGAAGAGTGATCTCTGTGAAACACTTACCTGTCATTTTAGCAGCTGCGGCGGTACCAATGTCGACTGCTTGGTCACAATTCACTGACGAGTCGGCCACTAGTCCAGTGGATATATATACAACTCGAGATGATTCATATTCACATAATGGTGAATATGTGTGCAGCCAATCCACAAATAGACTAATGTCTTTGGTGTCTCTTGATTGTGTGCTTACCCTCAGGTCTTTGTGCTGTTAAGAGGTAGATGTGTGTACTGATGCGAATTTCTCCAGTTGGCTACAAATATGCAAACAACCGGGCATTGCACACACCCACTTTGCCAATGTACTGTCTGTAAAGCCCCTACCATGTGTCATGCCGCCGGATGTTTTTTAACATTCGCATTGGGACCTGTTCTATCGTTTGGTCACTCCAGTACTCGTCAGTACGACGGATAGTGAAATATCCCTGTTCCGTGAATTTGGCACCCATCTGCTGAAGATACAATCGGGCAGACTTGGCATAGTGGAGATGCCCAGCAGCATGAAAGTATGGAATCATTTTCTCAACACAGTGGAGATGAAGATCCCAATTGCCCATTCTCTCAGCACGTATGAACAGACGAAGGAGGGCGACCTGGTCAAGGTACTGTACTCACAACTTGCCAGTTCTGCGTTTGTTTGCCACAGCTATACGGAGTTGTGATATTATGCCATTTAATAGCTGTACATCATCGGCAGCATCAGCAGGATGAACACCTTGCAAGCTCATCTGATGGAGGGTTTTCAAATGATCTTTAATTATTATCTAATATGGCTAACTAACCTGAATTTGAGAGAAATTACTGAAAGAAAATCAAATTCTCCAACGGGCCATCTTATCAATATTCATGAGACCTCATTCATATTAATGAGTCAGGTGACTGAATTTAATCAATGACATGGTCTAAAACTATGTTAGGCGGGACGTTTTACGCGACGTCGTTAAGAGCAACAACCAAAACATCAATGTTAGACGTTATCCGGGACGTCATGTGTTCAAAAGATCACGTCTCTACGCAAATTCACGAACTTTTCACATGATTTTTAGGATTTAAAACACCATTCTGATTTTAGACATTTATATATTCTCTTGTATCAATTCAAATGCATATAGTTCATTCTGACTGACTTTCGACATAGCACGCGACTTTGCTCTGAACATTTTATACGGATTTTTTCAATACAACGAGGGCGTGGCTATTTAATATTGCGTTGTCACGGAAGGGTTTTAAAGCCATATTAGATTTAGATTTATCATATTTAGCATGTCACAACTAATCCGTTTCTAGTATACATTGAAAAATCATACTCAACATCTGGAAAGCCATTTAGGCGTGTCAAAAAATAATTTTGACCGTCAACATTTTAATGCTAGACACTTTGGTGACATTTGGGGATATATTTTGGCGGCCATTTTGAATGGTGATTATGAATATTATCTATATATACTGCATTTTGGTATATGTATATACTTATGTATGTTCTGATGGTTTTTATGTATATTTATCATAACTGAATACGACGATATAAGCAAAAACCAAAAATGGCAGCCATCTTGGACCCCATCTTGAATTGCCAAGTTGGCACAAGGTTGATTTCCGGTGACTTTTTTTCTGATAATGTAGACATAATTCTGGACATATCCTGAAATTTTCAGCTTGTTATCAATTTTTTTTACCTTAAACCCTATTGCTCCTGGGCTATGATGGGCGTGTTTGTGTACTAGTCTACACCCATTCAAAGTATTACTACAACTGTCTACAGTGACAATTACTGGGACAGTACAATCTTCTACGGGGTACACACTGATATACAGCATCTACATAGTACTACATAGTACTACAAAGTTCTACAAGGGTCTACAGGGGCACACACTGGTATACAGCATCTACATAGTTCTACATATAGTACCACAAGGTTCTACAAGGGTCTACAGGGGCACACACTCGTATACAGCATCTACATAGTACATTTTTAACATTATTAGGAATACAGTTCCATATTAACGCGCCTGAATATGACATACTTTGTTTGAATATTTCTTTGTTTGGCTTGGGGGGTATAAAGTTATTGGAAGCAGTTGATCTCAAGACTGGTAAATTGTTGCTTGGTTGTCTTTGGTGAAACAATTCATTAATATAACCTGGTGTAATTGTATTTGCAACTTTATACATGAATTTTGCCTTCCGTACAAATATTCTTTCATACACGTTCAATATTTTAAGTTCTTGCATGCCTTGGATAGTATTTTCAACATTATAATCAAGTATTATTTTAATAACTCTTTTTTGTAGTTGAAACAGTCGTAATATATTATTTTGTGATGAACATCCCCAAATTAGATTGCAATAATCAATGTGTGGTTGAATATATGTCTTATAAAATTGGATCCTGTGTTCTAGAGTCAGAAAGTGTTTAATTCTTGATAGCAGCCAGATGTTAGATTTAATTTTCTTACATACTTTATCAACATGAATAGTCCAACTTAAAATATTGTCATTCATGATCATGCCTAGTTCCTCATTATTGTATTTCAAATTAAGCTCATGTTTGTTTAGACATGTTCGCTTTTGATGTGTTGTAATTAGCATTACTTTTGTTTTAGTAGAGTTTATGACCATTCCATTGTTCTTACACCATACATTAAGATTACATAAAGCTTTTTGAAGATTATTTTCAATTGCAACTTCTGATTTATTGATATCATATCATATAGCGTAGTGTCATCAGCATAAAGATCTGTACTAACATCATGGGTGTATAGAGGTAATTAAGTCATTAATAAAGAGGAGAAATAGCAAAGGACCTGAAATAGACCCTTGAGGAACACCATTTACAACATTTTCATAGTTAGATGTAACATTATTTAATGATGTTTTCTGTTTGCGATCATAAATGTATGACGTTATCCATTGCATTGCACTAGTTGATAGTTTATAGAGTTCTAGCTTTTTAATTAAGAGTTTATGATCCACCAAGTCGAAGGCTTTTTTTAAATCAACCATGACAACTCCTATTAGCTTATTATTATTAATAGCATCTAACCATTTGTCAATCATTCCTATTAATGCAGTTTCGCAGGAGTGATTTGGTCTCTAAAACCAGATTGTGTTTTATGAATTAATTGATATTTATTCATATATTCCATAAGAGAGTCATGAACATGTTTTTCAATCAGTTTAGATAATATTGGCAAAATAGATATTGGTCGATAATTGTTCAAGTCAAATTTTGAACCATTTTTATGAAGTGGGCTAACTTTTGCTTCCTTCCATTTATCCGGAAAGACTGATTGTTTAATACTCAGATTGCGTATGTACATGAGGCTATCCGCTATTTGTGCTGCTGATATTTTGAGTAAACGGGGTCCAATATTGTCACAGCCAGTGGCTTTCGTCACATCAATGTTTTTTAAAAAGTGTTCAATCTTGTTTTGCGTCATATTTGGTATTGAAAACTCTGTATCTTTGGGTATCTTATCATTACAAAATGCTTTAAGTGGCTGGAAATCGGAATGTGTTATTGGTCCTTTTATGGTAGAGGCGATCGACGGATACAAAAAAGTTATTAAATTCATTTGCAATACTTTCTGTATCACTATACTTCCTTATTATCGATTGTGATTGAGGTTATATTGTTATTGGCTTTTCTTTTTACTTGCACCTATTTCTTTAAATAGTTTCCACACACAATGGTATACAGCATCTACATAGTACTACATATACTACCAGGATCTACAAGGGTCTGCAGGGACACACACTGGTATACAGCATCTACATAGTACTACATAGTACTACAAGGTTCTACAAGGGTCTATATACAGGGGCACACACTAGTATACAGCATCTACATAGTACTACATAGTACTACAAGGTTCTACAAGGGTCTACGGGGGCACACACTGGTATACAGCATCTACATAGTACTACATAGTACTACAAGGTTCTACAAGGGTATACAGGGGCACACACTGGTATACAGCATCTACATAGTACTACAATGTTCTACATGGGTCTACAGGTGCACACACTGGTATACAGCATCTACATAGTACTACATAGTACTACAAGGTTCTACAAGGGTATACAGGGGCACACACTGGTATACAGCATCTACATAGTACTACACAATTCTATAAGGGTATACAGGGGCACACACTGGTATACAGCATTTACATAGTACTACAATGTTCTACAAGGGTCTACATGGGCACACACTGGTATACAGCATCTACATAGTACTACAAGGTTCTACAAGGTTCTACGGGGGCACATACTGGTATGCAGCATCTACATAGTACTACATAGTACTACAGGGGTCTACGGGGGCACACACTGGTATACAGCATCTACATAGTACTACATAGTACTACAAGGTTCTACAAGGGTCTACAGGGGCACACACTGGTATACAGCATCTACATAGTACTACATAGTACTACAAGGTTATACAAGGGTATACAGGGGCACACACTGGTATACAGCATATACATAGTACTACAAGGTTCTACAAGGGTATACAGGGGCACACACTGGTATACAGCATCTACAGAGTACTACATAGCCAGGTCTACATAACGGTTCTACAGGGGTACTACAAGGTTCTACAAGGTTCTACAGGGGCACACACTGGTATGCAGCATCTACATAATACTACATAGTACTACAAGGTTCTACAAGGGTCTACGGGGGCACACACTGGTATACAGCATCTACATAGTACTACATAGTACTACAAGGTTATACAAGGGTATACAGGGGCACACACTGGTATACAGCATATACATAGTACTACAAGGTTCTACAAGGGTCTACAGGGGCACACACTGGTATACAGCATCTACATAGTACTACATAGTACTACAAGGTTCTACAAGGGTCTGCAGGGGCACACATTGGTATGCAGTATCTACATAGTACTACATAGTACTACAAGGTTCTACAAAGGTCTGCAGGGGCACACCCTGGTATGCAGTATCTACATAGTACTACATAGTACTACAAGGTTCTACAAGGGTCTACGGGGGCACACACTGGTATACAGCATCTACATAGTACTACAAGGTTCTACAAGGGTATACAGGGGCAAACACTGGTATACAGCATATACATAGTACTACAAGGTTCTACAAGTGTCTACAGGGGCACATACTGGTATACAGCATCTACATAGTATTACAAGGTTCTACAAGGGTATACAGGGGACACACACTGGTATACAGCATCTACATAGTACTACAATGTTCTACAAGGGTATACATGGGCACACACTGGTATACAGCATCTACATAGTACTACAAGGTTCTACAAGGTTCTACGGGGGCACATACTGGTATGCAGCATCTACATAGTATTACATGGGTCTACGGGGGCACACACTGGTATACAGCATCTACATAGTACTACAAGGTTCTACAAGGGCACACACTGGTATACAGCATCTACATAGTACTACATAGTACTACAAGGTTCTACAAGGGCACACAATGGTATACATCATCCAGTGTGTAGCTGACATAACTGGTATCAAAGCATAGCCAATAGTAAATTAATAAAAACAAACAACACAGTAGTTGTTTACTTCAATGTTGTTGTATGTTTGTAATTCAGGCGCTTATTTTTCGCCACAATCTTTTTACAGCCACAAAGACTGCAAGAGCTTTGTTTCGACTGCTCGACTTGATTTATGTAATTTAGCAACACATGGAGAAATAAGAACTGTAACAGTGAGGCGGTTCAAATGATCGTCACAATATGTGGAGAAATAAGAACTGTAACAGCGAGACGGTCCAAATGGTCATCACAATATGTGGAGAATATATGATGGTCACAATATGTGGGGAAATAAGAACTGCTGTAACAGCGAGACGGTTCAAATGATCGCAATATATGCAAAATAGTCTACAGGTATACAAAATAGTCTACAGCATCTACAATAAAGTATAATGGGTTACATAGGGTACAAGGGCATAAACTAGTCTACATCATCTACAAGTAGACTAACACTTAAGTGTTTACAAGTTCTGCATACCAATTAAATGTGTCCATTTAACTACGTCAAATCTGTGGCCAGATATCTGTGTTCTAAGTAAGAAGTGTGTATTTTCCTGACTGTGATTTATGGCCCCACAGACTCCCTGTGGTATGTATGAGAAAACAGGTATTGTTTCATTTGTGAGCATGAAGCATGACTGGTGTTTTATTGATGGAATGACTAACAGTGCAGATCCTGATCAGACTGTGCAGATGCACAGCCTGATCTGGATCTACTCTGGTCGCACAACCCATAAACTCAATTTCTGCATACACAGCCACTTTTATCAAAAACATTGGTAGTTTATGAGACAAGACACTTTCAGCTGAATGTTCATTTCTGTAAGTTGTCTATTTTTCCCATTGTTTTTTGTCTGACTGATTTATGGCTCCCACTGATTCCCTGTGCAGTGTGTGTATGAGAAAACAGGTATTGTTAAATTAGTGAGCTTAGTTTGTTTGTTTATTAGTGTTTAACGGCCTGTCAACACTAAGGTCATGTGCGGCCGGGCAAATGGGTTTGATCCCATTTTAATGCTGCAATGGGGGGAAATCCCAAAATCAGAACGGAATATTTACATCGAGAAAAAATATATTCAGCTCTGAAATTCGAATAACTTGACCTGGTGCCAGTTCCATACCACACCAGTCGCTTGGCCCCTTCCCCTAAAATAGAATTACGAATAATCATAATACTCATATAAGGGGCATAACCAGATTCAACTGTCACATACAAAATGCCAAAGACGTATGTGAAGGCCAAACCAGGTATCCAGTCGGAATTCCGGTAAGGATGAACGCCGATCGTTGAATTACCCGTCGCATGCTCCCGACCAACCCTGTGAGCTTTGTAGACCCAATATAAGACTACATCTGGAATCAGTAGAACTGATGAGTTAAGATAGATCTACACTCAGTCTGGCAATTGGTTAGTATATATGTGTAGCACCTGATCTATTTACCATTTGTTGCTGCGTCTGGAGAAAACAGGTTTATTTTATTTGTCACCAGTGTATATCCTGATCAAATAGCACATTACATCATGTCTATAAGACAGATATCTCTTACATATTTTCTAATTAAGAAGCGTGTATTTGTCTGACTGCGATGTATGACCTCCACTGACTCTCTGGGTATGTATGAGAAAATAGGTATTTTAACATTTGTGAGCGTGAAGCATGACGGGTGTTTCAATGATGGAATGGCGAAGAGTGCGGATGCACAGGCTGATCTGGATCTACACTGGCCGCAAAACCGATAATCCCAATGTCTCCCATCACATTTACAAAAAACATTGTTATGTTATAAGACAAGGTATTTCGTCATCCCACGTCTGTCCGTTCGTAAGATTTGCGTAAAAGGTTTTATTTGTCGGTCCAGGTGGCGGCTGAGGGCATCCATGAGCCTCTGCTCACTTGCTCTAGTTTCTTATGATGCAAGGCAATTGGAGTCCGGTCATAAATCACAGGAAAATATAAGTAGGTTGAACCTGATGGGAAAAATAGACAACTTATAGAAATGGACATTCAACTCAAAAGTATATTGTCTCATAAACTAACAACGGTTTTGGTAAATGGATCATCTATACTATCCAATAGCCAGACTGAGTGTAGACCTGTCTTCACTCATCTTCTGATTCCAGATGTAGACTTATTATTATATTGGGACTACAAACGCTCATAAATGTAAAAACAATACCGGTTTTCACATATGGTACCTATGTATTGGAATCGCCTCGGACAGTTAGCCACGCCCCAGACCCCCCTCGATGGGATGGTCCGTAGTGATATCTTGCCAGCAAATGTCATATCTCCACCATATACAAATCTAACTGTCTCCCTATATTATAACCTAGCTGGCATTTTGTGCCAACTGCGTGGGCATGTACGTTTAAACTTTGTAATTTTATTTATTTATTGTTTAAATATATGTAACAATTAACACGGTAGTGATGGTAGTATTTATCAAAAATCATACCCGCGATATATATATAGTGTACATATAGTTCTAAATATAATTAATTCATTGAAATAAATAATGAAATTGAAACAGTATACGTACATACAGCGTCTGTGACACAGTGACTAGTTTACGTTGTTGTCTAACCGTCTCCGCTTAGAGTGTGCGCTGTTGCTAGTTACTCGGCTTTTTATTATTATTTTCAAATGCGAAAATTTCATTTATTTCTGGACGTGGAAATACCTGACCTATTTCACATATAACTATAGCAAAGTTAGATGATTCTAAAAATAAAGAATGGAACTTCTCATTCTATTAATAGTGGTCTAAAATAAAGAATGGAAATTCTCATTCTATAAATAGTGGTCTCACTAAAAAGCGACGCGAACAATAATATGAAATAGCACTACCTATGATAGCACTACTATCAGCGAGAACTCGACAGACAAGAACTACTCGCAAAACTTGATAACGAGAACAAATCCAACTTTTAATTTCGACAACAAGCCGAACAATCGACATCGCGCCTCAAAACTGAACTTCAGAAAAAGACTGAACTACTTGGAGAAAGGGATAACACCGTTAATCTGCTAGAACAACGATGTACACAGCTCTCGGCTGAAATCCTGAAGTGTAAAGAGGAACTTCTAGCCGAGAAAATTCATAGTGCTAATGCTACTAATATTAGCAACAGATTATTTAGTGAGGTAGCTCTGTTAAACAATACTACCGGTAGTCAGGCAAATAGCAATAATAATGACATACATATTAGTAACCATGGTAACACTATTCAGGTTAA